>CAJQZJ010032944.1:2639399-2713575 GCA_907164525.1 Lophiomys imhausi
GAAGTGTCCGGATTATCATAGAAGCTACTGTTATACTCAAGATCTCTCCCACCTTTTAATTGCTTAATTGGCTTAGAAAATGAATCCTATCAGGACCTCTACACAGTAAAATTTATTTCATCTTGTTTCAGACAGTTAGTATGAACTGAAGTACTAGAAAAGAGAAATCCACAACCATAATAAATACACTAGAAAGGGTAACTGACTTTTTATGACTTTCTGGTTTTAGAGATTTGGAACATCATAGATCAGAGCCAATTGAATCTTCTAAATGTGACCTCTTACAGGTGGGTACCAAGTAAATCCTTTAAGATATAATCAATTAACCGATCTAGCTTTTATTAACCCCAAATCTATGAAGGAGATCACATTGCATTTGAAAAATCCAGCAGAGACTTCTCCATTTATCTAGAACTCCACTACCTTATTTCCTCGTATATGTCATCTGACGATTAATGATATTATTTTTGTCGGCAACTGAAAACAAGTTTATGTAACCTTTTCTTTGATGACACATAGTATTTGTGGCAATGTTTGTCCATGTCCCAGAGAGATGACAACTTTTATTTTGCTCACAATAAATACATGAGGACTCTGGATAAGCAAATTTTATACTTAAGTTTGCAAAATCATGATTACCTATGTTTAAACAGCTTCACAAACCAGTAAAGCTATAGTAATAGGGGATGGTATTTCTGGAATAAAGACCTTTTTCTCTATGGTTTGCTCTTATACAGAGAAGTCAAAAGAAATGGTTAGAGAAGTTCTTGTTAGAGTTCATGGCTGGCCTTGTGAAAAATTCTCTGTTGTCTGTGACCCTTGTTGGAGAAAAGAAAATTTAATTTCTGTGGTTGGCCTTGCTAGAGACTCAAAGGATGGAAGGCATGACAAGTTCAAAGAAAATTTGCTTCTGGAGATGTCATTTAGGGTATTATTTTCTGAATGATAACACTCCTAATGAGAAGTCAACATATAAAAGATTTTAAAGCTTGCTCATGCATTTTGAACATGACAATGAGGCTTGGATTGGGAGTGTGTGACTTAGTAGTATGACAACTGCCTAGTTTGCCTGAGGGCCTGGTGGCAATTTCCAGTACCTAAAAGCTTGATCATTAAAAATATGCTCTCCAGTGCTGGTTATGGTGACTCATACCTTTAATCCCAGAATTCAGGAGGCAGAGGCAGGGGATGGATCTCTGAATTCAAGGCCAGTCTAGTCTACATTTGAGTTCCAGGATCAGAGCTACACAAAGAAACTCTGTCTTGATAAACCAATACTTGAATTTTTACTGTAGAAATTCTATGTAATCAGAACAGAGATGAACAGAAAGGAGTATCTGGGCATGTCCAATTTGTCAAAGAATAAATAATATTGGGCTTACTAAATTTGAAGGAGAAATGATAATAAAATATACTGAAAATATACTACATGCTTCCTCTCTGTGGAAAATATGTAGAACTGAAACTGTTGGATTTTTAAGTGCCTTTTATGTTCAGCAAACAAGAACCAGCCCTATTGTCATCACCAGTATAGAGTAAACTAATGTATGAGTTGGGTATAATTACATTTATTTGATTGAACACAATATGAGTTGTTTTATACTGAGCATCCATTACAAAAATACTTCACCTTCATGATTTGCAAACCATATTTATCAAGTTCTTGAGATAATATGCATATACCTAGTAAAAAGAAAAGGAATTAAGAAAGACACAATGTTAATTAGGTAAAGTTAATTGGACTGGAATGAACAACATTTTGAGCTAGGAAAGGGAATTAAATACCTTAGTAGAATGTAGAGCAATCATCAAGTAACTGTGGAAAGTTATTTCCATTCTCAAAAATATTTACTTTACTGATATGAATTAATCTGGGAAAATACTGAAAATTTCAAGTACAAAGTAACATGTTAGTTTTATCCAAAAGTCTAATAAGTAGATATTCTAGATTCTATTTCCTTTTCTAAATACAATGACATGACAATAATCTCTGATATCTTTTAAGTATAGATCTAGAACATGATTTGATGAAAGATGAACAATTTATGAAATCTTATCCTCTCCTTTTAAAATTTTATTTCATGTATATAAGTGGCTTTAGTCTTATTCTATGTCTGTGCACATACCTGTTACTTGTGAAGGTCAGAACAGGATGTTTGATTCCCTGCGACTGCAGTTGCCAGTGGCTATGAGCAACCGTGCCATGTGCATGCTGGGAAATAAACTCTGGTCCTCTATAAGAGCAACAAGTGCTCTTAATCACTGCGCCATCTCTCCAACCCCATGCTATCCTTTCAAAGAATAAATTCCCGATCATAAATTATTTGCTTATATGTTGAAAAGTAAATGGTATGTAATTTATTTGTAATCTTATTTATTTTACACTTACATTAAGCTGACTTTAGTAAAATCAAAGTGACATCAATATTACTTTTTGACCATCAGGCCTTTGTAAATTTCCATTTAGTATGTTTATTATTTATCAGTATGTGTTATCCTACACACACACACACACACACATATATATATATATATATATATATACATAACTGTATTTCTTTCTATTTTTTTCTTTTTGGTTTTTTGAGACAGGGTTTCTTTGTGTGTCCATGGCTGGCCTGGACTCACTTTGTAGACCAGGCTAGCCTTGAACTCACAGAGTTCCACCTGCCTCTGCCTCCCCAGTGATGGGATTATAGACACATGCTACCACACCTAGCTGTATTTATTTCTTAACATAGGTATTATACTCTTTATTTTACCAATAAAAAGGATATTTTCTGGGATTTTCTTGTCTTTTGATAAAGGTACATCAGTAAAAAAATGTTTAATTGGATTTTGCTCACATAAATATCTTGGTATAAAATATCTCTCAAAGTCTTTTGTGGAGAAAGCTTCATCCCTGGCTGGTAGAATCAATCATTGAGAGTAAATTTTTATCAAGAATTCTGTCAGATCATTGCATTAATCTGTTGACTAATTTATAGCTTGAAGACATTATTGGAAGCTAATGAAAACAAGGAGAGAGAGTCCCCATTGAAAAATGTGGGAACTCAGGTACCTTGTGGACAGATAGATGTTGTCACCAGCTACTTCCTCTCTTTGCTTCTTTGCTGTCATGGATTGATACCATGGTCATACCAGAAATGTTCTATTACACTGTAACTCAACTCAGGCCCAAATCAGTACAGCTAACTGGTCCTGTACTGAGACATTTGAGAACATAATCCAAAGTGTATTTTTCCTCCTTTATAATGTTTATTCTTAGGTATTGGTCACAGTGACAAAACGTGTCATTAACACAAAGTCAGTAGCAGAAGACAGATACATGTCAATAATTCATATGGACAAGGTGAAAAACAACTGACATGCTTAAATTAATAATCATTTGTAACAGTACATGACAGTGCAAGAAACTATTACTTTCACAGTGTACTGTGAGCAACTGGTTTCAAACAGAACTGAAACTAAACTATGTTATGGGAGAGGATGTCTTAAGTATACATCTCAGCAAGCCCAGAGAAAAACGTTCTACATTTATTATATGTGAATGATAAAGTATATAAGTATTATGCCTTCTGATTTTTCTTCTCATAATCTGTTATTAATTTTAAAACGTACAAGCAAACCAGAAAGAACAGAGGAAGTTGTGAAGAAGAACATGTCTCCAGTAATTGATAGCTGTGTGAGAACTGGGTCTCAGGTCAGAATGCCTGGCTGGAATCAGCTTTACACTATTATGAAAAAATGAAGTAACCTCTTTAAACCTCTGTTTCTTCCCCTGCAAAATAGGATAACTACACTGAGCTATCTACCAGACACAGTTTTTATGAAGTTCTAATGAGATTCTGCTGGCTAAAGTAATTTGCCAAATCTGTGTTATTTCAGCCTAAAGCTAAATTTCAATTATTATGAACTTTCTTTGTTTTTCTACTAGGCATATCTTCATGTTTAACTTTCATTTTAGTTTACTAAGTACAAAACCATTAAATACATATTTTAATGTACAAGAAGAACATTTGGAACAAACATAAAATGACATTGTATAGTCAATAAAAATAGCTTTTATTTTGATTTCTATTTCTAAATTAAGAAATTGAGCAGTGAACAACCTGGGAGAAAATACAAAAAGCCTTTAAGCCTCCTGTGGAAAGAAAAGTGCTTAAAGAAAGGGGCTTTGTATAAGTATAAAAGATAAACCATTGTGTTCTGTGCTCCCTGGTCTCTTTCTAGCAATGGCATAGATGTAAAAGCACCAGGAGAATTTAGAATGAACATTTTTTAAAAAATCTCAACTACATATTCATGCAGTAGGTGCAGCATTGAGTGAATGAATATAGACTACAGGTGACAAAGTAGACATTTCCGGCAGAGTTTGGTACAAATATATAGAAAAACATTTAGAACTCAAGTAGTTTTGACCATGTGTCAATAGGATGGTACAAACACCAGTGTCTAAACCGCAGCTGCAAGATGGGTTTATATCACAGCCTTCTGCACTTGTGTCTCCTGACTATCAGAGAACAGATCTTCCTCTCTTCATTCCCACATATCCCTTACTTTCTGTGTACTGTTTAAAATGCCTGTCACTCAGTTACATATTCCTCTGTCCTCAAGCACGGAACCTATACAACAATGACCTGGAGAGGTAACAAACCTCTGTAAATGTAAACAGTAGGCTAAAATGTATAATTAATATAATTTAAGCTGTTGAGAAATTCTTAATGAAATATTTTTTTGAGTATAGTACTGATAAACATATTGAAATAACCTTTCACAAGATGGTAGGTTATAGTGGCCTCACCAAACACACTTTATGTTCCCCAAATATAATACAATCAAATGTGTGACTTGAAAACAATTGAAATGTATTTTTTAAGTATTTGATTAGACTCTATCAAGAAATAAAAGAGAAATTACTGTTATGATAAAAATCATTTTTATTTTCATTTATCGAACAAAAATGGGGTTTTGCGGAGAGCATGGTGGCACATGACTTTAATCCTAGCACTCAGGAGGCAGAGGCAAATGGATATCTGTGAGTTTGAGGCCACCCTAATCTATAAAGTAACGTCAGGACAGGCAGGACTGTTCAACAGAGCAACCCTCTCTTGAAAAAAATGAAAAGAAACAAAAAGAAAAGAAAACAGGGTTTTGGGATTTAAAAGTAAATTATTTATCTGCCCTTTCAATGTTTCAATAATTGTAGGAAATTCTAGACCTATTTAAAAATTAGGAGTTGGTGGGGAAGTGCAATTCACTGTTAACGCACAAATGAGTGAGAATAAAAGGACTAACTCAGAGCTGTCATTATATAGAAGAAAAAACTTAGCCCAAGTATCTACACCTCGTTGTAATGTGTTCCTGTGCTCCAGGACTGAGGACTTCATAAGTGAAAGACAGGTACTTTAATCAGTACATAGGATCAGGGGACATGAGAGGAGAAATTCTGGATGTTCCTGCAATAGAGCACCTAAGGAGGCTGAACAAACAAGGGGGATGTGCTGCTTAGAAATGGGACACTTCTTTGACAGGAGAAAATCTACATATTAAACTATGGTAAAGGAGGGATGAGTTGAGATAATTTCATTTTCTAAAGCAAATAAGATAACTGGATAGCAACCAAATGCAATATTCATTTGAAAGTCCCTTGGACCCTTTTGACAAACCTTGGGAAGGACGGGTTCCCATGCTTGGAGGGTTTTTGTCTTGTTTTGTTTTAGGGTTATTTTTTGGCAGGGGTGGGTTGTTGTTGTTTTTAATAATCTATGACTCTTGAGATAGCATGATCACCCCATGAATCATACACTCCATTTAATACATATATTATGTATAATACGTGCAAACACTTTTAATGTATATAAGTTTTTAAATGTGCTTATAACATAATAGGTTTCTGCATGGTTTTATCATATATCTATAGTGTTACTAACTCTTCCTTCCTCTTCTCCCTTTCCTCATCTAAACTTACCACCATTTTCCAATTACTTCCTTTGAAGAACCTGTATCTTACTATCCAACTCTCTAAGGCTGTTCTTCTCCATCCTCTTATGGTCTATTTCTACTCTCTTGCCTTCTATGCTTATCTGAAGATTTTAAGAGAACTATCATAAATATTTTGAGACAAATATAGAGACGTTTTAAGTATGAGGATTTGTGCAAATACAATGAGTTACATTTTTTTCCTTAAATCCCCCAATAGTAATAGCTATACACTAGGAAATTCAAACTCTAGAAATCATTTCTGGGAATGAAAATATCCATAGAGAACAAAACACAAATCAATTATTTTAGGCATAAGACTTGATAGTCCATCTGGTTTAAATATATAGTATATAATATTAGACAGAAAAACAAACAATCAACCAAAACCTGGAGTATCTGTGTTCTACTATTAGATGATTAGTGATGTTAAAGAGGAAGAACCTCAGAGCATTTCATGCTTATATAAGGCACACATTGTTTTTCTGTTTCAAGATATGTTTACCTTTTTTTTGAAGCCCCTTGAATCTTTAAGAGACAGTTCCAAAAGTCTAGTAGATATATCACACATGCAATTCAATGGAAGTCAATAGGTTAGGAAATAATTCATACACACCTAGCAATAGAACTAGCAGTGTGTGGAGAGTGGTTTGGTTATTATTCTGCCTGAGGGGAGATTAAAACATCATAGTTCATAGCATAGTTCATTTAGACTCCCACTCAGCCTTCAATTTCTCTACTCTTTAGATGAATCCAGTGAATAGATACAGAGAACACATCAGACAAAGAACAAATACAGAATATTTCAAAACAAGGGCAACAACCCATAAGCAGTTGTGATGAGATAGAGCTGAAGCTCCAAATGGTGTTGATAGATATCAAAGTAGCAATAAACAAAACATCCTTATTCTTCATGTTGCATTTGAAATGTTAATCTCTGAAGAAACAGTGTTACAAATAAAGACCTTTGTAAAATGATTTGTCACACTTGTAACATATTGAAGACCTACCCTATCAAAGAGGTACTGGAAAATATTCTACCTGTTTTCTTTCATTTGAGGATATCAAGGGAAAGTTGTAGTCTGCAGTCCAGAGGACCTTAATCAGAAACCCAGAACTCTGGTTTCAGAATTCATATTTTCAGCCTGTAGAACTGTAACAAATATGATTCAGTTGTGTACAAGCCACATAAATGTGGTACTTTCTTTTTTGTTGTTGTTTATTTATTACTTCAAGTTACATCTCAATCACAGTGCCCTCCTTCCACTCCTCCTGGTTCCACACTCCCACCCTCCCCTCCCTCTCCCACCTATCCCATTCCTCTGATGTGTAGTGCCCTTACATATCAGCCTCTCTCAGTTCAACAGTCTTGCACTGGAGGCTTACTTGGTAGCACCCCTAGGGCAAACTGTCCCATTAATAGATAACAAAGTCTATGTTCCTGATCCTTTCAGTGTGTTGGCTTTAGGATAGTTATCTTGTACTTTATGGCTAAAATCCAAAAATAAGTGAGTAGACGCCATGTGCATCCTTCTGAGTCTTTATTACCTCACTCAGGCTGAGCTTTTCTAGTCTCATCCATTTGGCTGCTAATTGCATGATTTCTTTGATTCTGATAGCTGATGGCATTCTATTGTGTAAATGTACCACAATTTTTTTTTATCCATTCATTGGTTGAGGGACATCTGGGTTGTTTACAGTTTCTACCTATTACAAATAAGGCTGCTATGAACATAGATGAGGGTATGTCCTTGTGGTTTGGTGGGAGATCACTTGGGTGAATACCCAGACCTGGTATGGCTGGGTCTTGAGGTAGGGCTATTTCAAGTTTTCTAAGACTGATTTCCATAGTGGTTGTACAAGTTTGCACTCCCACCAGCAATGGAGGAGTGTTCCCTTTCTCCACACACTCACCAGCATGTGCTGTCATTTGAAATTTTGATCTTAGCCATTCTGACAGGTGTGAGATGGAATCTCAGAGTTGTCTTGAGTTACATTTCTCTGATGATTAAGGATATTGAGCATTTCTTCAAATGTCTCACTGACATTAGAGATTCCTCCTTTGTGAATTCCCGGTTTCACTGTTTCCCATTTTTTGATCAACCTTTACTTTAAAAATCATATAAAGTTAAATATTTTTTATTATATTAAGTTATATTATATTAAGTACATATTATATTATATTAAATTAAATTTTATTATATTATATCAAATGCAATATATATTATATTCCATACATATAGCATAAATAATAATAGGTTAATAAATATTCTAGTTTCTTACTTAATAAATTATTTTAAAAAATTAATATATTTTAACATCACTTTTATAAATAGGTATAGACTGATGGTTATATTCAGCAGTTGTATAGTATGCACAGTGAGTATAAATATATATGTAGTATAAATACAAGAAATACATATAAGAAAAATTCATATATACAATAATATTGCTAATAAACATTTATCAATCTGTGATTCTTGTGAGGAGCTTGGTCAGCCCAAGAAACTTAACTTCCTTAAAGACATAGTGCACATGCTAAGTAATACAAAGTAGCCTCAAGAACCAGCCATACCACTTCTGGGTATACATCTAAATCATTCCTCACCAAACCACAAGCTTCCTCATCTATGTTCATAGCAGCCTTATTTGTTAAAGCTAGAAACTGGAAACAACCCAGATGTCCCTCAACCGAGGAATGGATTAAAAAACTGTGGTACATCTACACAATGGAATACTACTCAGCCATCAGAAACAATGAAATCATGCAATTTGCAGTCAAATGGATGGAATTAGAGAAGCTAATCCTGAGTGAGCTAACCCAGACTCTCCTCTAAGACTATGACCTCACTTGACCTGAGAAGCTGGCTTGGTTCCCAGTATGCAGACATGATTTCTATTTTGAATAGAAATTCTCCATTCTTTGGAGCTTTCTCAAATGACCTTAGTATTATCTTTCCTTTTCCTTCTGTTTTGACTTCCCTCCTTTTACATAGTAGGAACCACATCATCATCATTCTGCCCCATTACCAGATATGAGAAAGTTCATTTCAAATAGTTGATCATGGTAGTCTAAGTTAGAGTATATAAAATATAAAATGCATGTGGCATCTATTCACTTATAATCATATTTTAGCCATATAGTACAGGAGAACTATAGTACAACCAATGCACCAAAGGGAACATGAACATAGACTTTGCTTCCTATCAATGGGACACTTTGCCCTACTGGTGCTGCCTTGTAGGTCCCCAGTGTATGAGGAGGCTCTTGGCCCTCATATGACTGCTGAACTGGGGTGGGGGGTTGTTATTTAGGGACACTCCTCCCCAGAGGAATAGGAAGGAAGGGATAGGGGTAGAAGGTGAAAAGAGGGCAGGCACTGTGATGAAGATGTAACCTGAAGTAACAAATAAATATAAAATAAACAAACAAAAACAAAGTAACATGATTCCTTCTAGCTTTCTCAAATAACCTTAGTATTATTAGTCTCTCATCTTTCCTTTTCATTCTGTTTTGACTTCCCTCCCTTTACACAGTAGGAGCCACATCATCATCATTCTGCCCCAGTACCAGATATAAGAAAGTTCATTTCAAATAGTTGATCAGGTTAGTCTAAGAGATTCCCCAAAGAATATTGATTATAGATATCATATGTGGTTGCCTCTTCGGGTTTAGAGTGGGCCCCTATATCTGAAGATTGTGCACACACAAGACATAACCCTTCAGTTATGGGACCTGGATCTGATGTGGAAGTCTCTTTCCTGTAGTCTACTCTCCACAATATACTGTGCACTCTGTCAAAGGACAGAAGCAGTTAAACAGTCCCACTGAACTGTAACACCTATGAACTACCACTATTACCATGAAGGCAAGATATTCATAATGATGAAATAAGTGGCGTGGCAACAAACAGTTGTCTATTTGCACTTAAGGCCCACTCCACAAAAGAGAAATCATGTCTGCATACTGAGAACCAAGCCAGCTTCTCAGGTCAAGTGAGGTCATAGTCTTAGAGGAGATTCTGTTACTGCTTTGAAGAGCAGCATAATTCCTGACCACATTTCAAATCTTATGCCTACACCCACAGATGTGTGTAGGTCTCACCCTTCATCAGTGATGTCTGTAATTACAGCACATAGAGATCATCACAGAAAACCACGGCTGAAAACAAGACAGAGATCGAGAGACAGGGAATAGGAACAGTCCCAATAGATGTATCTAAGTTGCAGCTCCTACATCCATGGGAACATTTCATAAGAGAGAATAGAAGGATTTTAAGACTCAAAATTACTACGAAATTTGATGCAAACCAGTCTCTTCTAGAAATGGTTGCATAAAGAAGACCAGACAGACAATGGCATTATCAGTAGATGTGTTAATGTGGTAGGGGGATGTATCCTGGAGTCCCATAACTGGGACAAGAACTACAGGAAAGACGTCAGAAGTAGAATTAGCCTTTCTAGGGATGAGCTGCATCATTAATTGTCCAGTGCAAAGTGGTCACCTTTGAAACTATAGGCACACAAACATAAAGACTGATTCAGCAGGTGCACCACAGTGAATGAGACCTGGGATCTTGCTCATGCTAGGGTCTCAGCCCAAGTTTTTCTCAAAGTTGTTATGTAGATAATGCTGGCCTTATACTACAGATGCACCTCTCAAGTGCTGTAACTACAGACAAGAGCATGTTTCTCTCCATTGAAGAGGATGTAGAGAATGGATTCCTATCTTTCCATAGACTACCTCATGTAATGGGACTCAGAAAAACCATTTCCGTTCCTCATCGCCATTAATTTTTTAAAAAAGTAATAAATAACCAATGCTCTTTTGGTCTACCTCTGTACTTTCCTGTGGAGTGTGACCTTGTGACAGTTGTCTTAAAGGCAATCTTTGCACAAAGGGATATCTATGAGAAAGGGTAACTGAGCTTATCCGATTGGGATTGGAGGAGGTTAGCCAAGAACTGAGCTGCTTTCCTGGATCTCCTACAGTTCCATAAATCACTGCACAAACTGATTTATATTTTTTAAAGAAAGATTTAGATTAGTTTTTTTTCTCATTGCTCCAAAATACAAAATGTCAGACAGAGGCAACTCAAAGAAGAGTTTGTGTTGGCTTCAGAAATCATGGCAGTGGAGACAAGCTGCCAGAACATGAGGTAGATGGTCACATTGCTTTGGCAGTCAGCAAAAACAAAGAGATGAATGCTAGTGCCCACATGGGCTTCTACCCTTTATTTGGTCCAGTACCCAGTGTTTAGAGGATGTTATTGTTCATATGTAAGTGATTCATTCCATCTCAACCAGCACATAATAGAGAATTTCCCATAGACTTGCTCAGATACTTTCATCCTAGGTGAATCTTGATCCTGTCAAATCGACATCAATATAAATTGTCATATTTATAAAAATTAATGTGTGTGAATTTTATCCAGCTTTAGATAAATTTGGGGATATCACATGCATGTTTCATATTTATAAATAGTATATGAAAATATTTAACAATAAGATATAAAACAAATAAGATGTTATTTATTTTTTAAAACAGGGTATGGGGGATTTTGTTTTATATCACTATGTTAATTCAAGGGTCAACACATCAAGAAGGTCCTTTGTAATAAAAATCAAGCCTGGTCTGTTATGTGTCTTTTCCCTTTCAGACGGCAGGGTTTCTCCCATACTGTATGTGCCATGTAATTACTTGACTTGAATGCAAGACATTAATGAAGACCAATTTAATTAAATTAAACTTTTCCCTTGTGGTAATTCAATCAAAATGCATCATACTTCATTATAATGTTATCTGTAGGAGTTTGACACTATAAGTGCTACAAGGAGGGATTATTTTTAACGAGGGTAGCAATAATAAACTCACTTATCAGATTACACAATGAACTATCTCAACTGAAATTTCATATTAACTTCCCAGCATATGCATTTTGGATCTAATTAATATAGTCAGTTTATGTTTCTTTATTATAGTTAATGCCATTCATATAATTATCTTCTGTTGGACTAATATTTATGAAACATCTACTTAAACTGGTATAATTACATTTCCATAAATAATTTAATATTTTTTTAGCTCAGCAGTTGTCATCATATGCTTGCTCTAAAGACAATTCATTTTGATTTCATAAAGTCTAGATTGGATCAGATGCAATGCAAGTTTAAAGAATTTCATAGACATTTTAATGGGTAAAATATGTTCTAGAAAATGTTCAAAAATGTTCCACTGAGTAGTGAAAGAAATGAGGCTTCTGCCCTAGTAAACTTGAAATAAGAATTTAACCCAGTCTTCTGTAAGCAGTGTTATTTTTCTTCTGCATAGTTGAGGATTAGTGCAAAATTTCTCATAGGCAAAGACATTATTATACTTCTGAACTCGTTCCCACTTACACTAATTTAAATCAACATAACTACCTATGTTTAGAAGAAAATTACAATGATCAATGCCAAAATAAATTACATGTGTTTATGTCTTTAAATAAACATGTTTAGAAACATGAGTAAACATATCTTCAAAGGGTGTGTTATTCAATAAAATAATGTTTGAACAATCAATTAGTAATTAGTGTTCATTTCACTCAAAGTCATACTACAAAGACTAGTTTTCTCCTTTTTACTTAATCTATTTTAAAGCTTGTAATGGTATAGTACCTTGAAAATTCTAGAATAATCCCATTTACCAGTGTCTGTAAAAAGAGTGCTTAAGTTTTTCTTAGTTCTAACACCCCCAGAATCCCTTCTGTCCCTGTCTCCACCGATGGACTCTGTTCTGGTAGATTGCACAAAAATAATTGCCTCTTGAGTTTAATGGCTTTGGAGTCAGCACCTTCTAGAGAACACTGTTTATTTCTCCAGCATAAGTTCTTAATCCAAGAACTGCCATACTATTTTAACTGTTTTATAAAAGCAACAGGGAACTTACCTTGAACATTGCCTTATGTAGGCTCCACTAATCCTTCCATACCTTCCATACAGAATGTGCCCTGTAACATAAGGGATATTATACAGGCACTCAGCTTGTGGCCATCCAGGGCATACCACACATTTGATTAAAGACTAGAATCCCAAAACTCTGTTAAGATCATCTAAGGGTAGCATAAAACTCTATTGTCCTGCTTCTTGAGAGATTGTTGGCCACAGTAGTGACCAGTAGACATCATCTTGAGGAAAAAAATAAGTGTAGAGATCGTAAATACACGATAACTGTTTTATTTATTTATTTATTTATTTATTTATTTACTGAAGTAAGAAGACATGGATCAGGAAATCTAGACATTTCTATACTGCCATGGAACAATACTAAAAATCAATATGTTGATTAATTTGACTACTGATTTTCTAGACTGTTATAAAAAATTCACTCTATAAATTTTATGTGTGTATGTGGATATGTCTGTGCATAGTTATGTGCAAATGTGTGCAGGTGACTGAGGATGACAGACAGAGAGTCAGATCCCTTTGAGCTGAAGTTTCAGGTGGTTCTGAACTGCCTGATATGACTGCTAAGGACCAAACCTTGCTCCTGCAGAAGAGCATCAAACTCCCTTAATTGGTAAGCAATTTCACTAGCTCTAAGGACATCAATTTTTAAATAAAATACAATAGCAACATAGAAACCTAGTCTCTTCAGTTGCTTATTATTGGGTTTGAATATGAACATCTGTATCTCATGGTTCTCTAAGTGTATCATTACACAGGGTTTTGTCACTATTTTGAAGAAACAGGAGGTGTGGGCTCGCATGTGTCACAGAGCTCCTCTTTCCCCTGTCATTCCATTTTCTTCTCAAAACAAGCCCTCAATAAAGCTTTCTGTGAGCTCATTTTGTGAAAGAAAATTTCACTAATGCATTAGATAATGTGTCAATCATTGTTTAGAGAAAGCTAGATTCTAAAGTTTCACGTACTAGTTTTGGAGATACTGGCAACATCTATCATTTTTTTATAAAACATAACTTCTATAAAAGAATTTGCTTACTATGAACTTTAGTCTTTATGCAGTGTCTAGCAACTGGGTACTATTTTAAATAATTTCCATTATTGTATGACGGATACTTCAACTAATATTTTGTTAACTGAGTGCATCTAATCATTTAAAGTAAGTGAAGAGGTTCAGCAAGGAAAATAAATGGTAATTAATGTGATTTGGGAATAGCCTCCTTAAATAAAAATTATAAATATTTATTTGAAATCAATTTTAAATGTACTGGTTAACAAACTTAATTTTCTTTCTAGAGACCATCAAAATTGATTAAAGAGTTCCTTAGAATATAATACACTGGAGAATTACTAATCTACTAATGTTTCAAAACAAAATATAGAAATGCTTCCTGAAAGTATGGTCAAAACAGTTATTTCTTGTAGGATATTATTTATGCACTTCAATTTTGTATATATGTGAAGATGTTCAAGATCTCAGTCCCTAAAACATGTTAAGAGCATCTAAGGGATATACAAATATCTTTTGTTGTCCTGCCTCTTGAGAGAAGATTGCTGGCCACAGTAGTGACCAATAGAAATTGGCTTGAAGAACAAAATAGGTGTAGAGATGGAATAAACCTGATAACATTTTTTAATGCAAAGTCCAGAAAAGGATGCCAGATCACCTGGAGCTAGAGATAGTGTAGCAGGTGGGTATGAGCAGCCATACTTGAGTGTTGGAAACCATACTTGAGTTTTTGAAAAAGTTTGATGTGCTCTCAACAGCTGAGCTATTTTTTTTAGCTTCAGCTATTGTTTTGAAATATTTTTATATATATTTACTAATTCTATAATTTTTTAGAAAAATGTTTTGATTGTTTTTAATAAAGAGAAAAACATTTGATTAAGATGTTATTAATATCCAAAAATCACTCCATTCATACTTTTATTATGAAATGTATCCATATTATTTCTATCAGGGACACAATTGTGAAGAACAAAAAGATAACAGGGAAGGAAGGAAGGAAGAAAGAAAGGTAAGAAGGAAGACAGTGTTGGAAGGAGGAAGGGAGAGAGATAGAGGCAGATGGAGCTGGGGTGGCAGAATGGGAGAACCAGAGGACAGAAGGAAAAGAACAGGAATGGGGAGAGACTTAAGGATAAAGGAAGGAAAGGAAGCAAGGGCAAGGTAGAGAGAAGGAGAAGGAAAGGAAACCTTGCTTTTGACTTTAAAGAGTCTGTACAAAACACAATTTTGAGTAGATGAGAGAATAAAACTATCAAAATTATTTGCTTATCCTAACTGAAAGTGTCCTCTAATACATAATATTATTTGCTACTATCCAGGATGTGAAAAAGCTAGTAATATCTTTCTGAGATATCATGCAATAAAAACAATCTGAAATTTGGAAAGGAGAAAGAATCTAGATGGAAAAGTTAATAGCATCTTTTATGATGTCATTATCCATCTTAGGATGTGGTAATTTTGCATTAAATACATTAATTATAATTATATTTCTTATGGTATATTTATTATTCATTGTTCATTTTGTTCATATATGGGAATAATATACTTTGGCTTTCCTTCTGTCAAATCATGCACAATCTTGAGCACATTTAAGTTAATGCTTTCAAACTTACAATTGATGAATAAAGAAATTAACACATAGAGCATGAAAGGTTGATGGAAATAGAATATTCAGCACAAAAAAGAAAAAAATTAGTCATATTCACTTACAGCATTCTTTTCACAAAGTATGTGTTTTTGTTTATTTATATATGATGGAGCATGCATGCATTCAATGAGTTCTATGTTACTCAGTAGTCTGATATTTACTTTCTCCTGTTTTAGAAAATATTCATTAACCAGTTTTAGAGTATGGGGAGATTTTCTAGAAGCAGAATTATTGTTGTGAAACTGAGAGCAACACCTGAAGCAATTACAGGTAAGTTGACTGGCACGTCCAGAAATTTCAGCATGTACAGTAGTGTGTACGCTGAACTCCAAGTTTCTAATAATTCTCGTGCTGAGATTGCACTAGCTGACATTTCAGTTGCACAGCACTGAGAATACTGTTTTCTAGCTGTTTGCATGGAAATCTATAATTCAATTCTATATAGAACTTGTCATTCAAAATACATTAGCCTTAATCTCCAATTTGTAAAATGACAGTAATTGATAGGACAATTATTGATAGGGCAAAGTGAGGCACATATATGTAAAGGACACACTTCTGTTCTCATATATAGCTAATATTAAAGGGTATTTTGGAATTTGATTTTATGTATTAAATTAGTTCTTTGAAATTGCAATATACAAAATTAAATTTCTCCCACCCAAGTCATTAAACAAAATTTCTGAGTTGAAATTCATTTGAAACCATGTAAGCAAAAGTTTTGGAGACAGGTCCCATAGATATTGGGTAGGAGTGAAAACACATATGTAGATAACGTTTGCAAGATTTGAGTTCCCCTTAATTTTCTGTGTGTACACACACATTCATATATCTATTCCCTTGGAATAGAAAAGAGGGATGTGGCTGTGGGCTATGAGATCAGAGCAAATGTCAGCAGTTTACTAAATTTCTTGAATTCGATATTTATAACTACTGACTTGATAATAGAAAGTGGTCTGTATCTGCTACCATGTGATTATCAAAAGTTGGAATAATGAGTCAGATAGGAATTCTGATTTAAAAAGATGTACTAACTGGTGTTTTAACTCATGATTAAATGAACATCTATCTTTAAACAAGAATGATAGAGTAAGGCTCTATCAGTTATGAAATTTATGAGAAAATTGGTAGAAAAGGTAAATAATTAAGAATATAAACAAAAATATATAATCTATTTTGTGGCTCATTTCACTGTTAAGGAAAACTAGGATAAGATAGATACATTCTGGTACTTTAGTACAGATATTTTATTATAAGCATTACTGCATGAATGCAGTGTGAAATTTCACATCTAAAAGAAACTATAAATAATAATAGGATCAATTTTAAATTCCTCTTTCCTAATGATTCAACTTTTAGTTCAACCCCATTTATTGATTTCCTGCTTTTTGTGGGTTTGTCTTATATTATAAATCACTAAAAAGGAATATAAGACATTTCTTAGCTTTATTAAACTTAACTTTGGAAACAATAGTACAAGGAGATCAATTTCACATAATCTTATCAATTTCAGGCAAAGCTATGCCTAAGGCTTATTTAGACATTGGTAGGAAAACAACTCATTCATATTGGACCTTCACGATTTACTTCTAAAAAGAGGCAGGCCATTATCTGCTAAATGCTTTTTGAATTCATGAATATCTATAAAGACAATGTAATAACAAATCTTGGGAGTACTTAAAGTCCATGAGGAAATCAATGCATTCATTGGATGGTGGGAAGTGATGCTAAGGAAGGCTCTGCAAGGAATCATGTCTAGAACATTTAAAAGGCCATACTATTCTGTAGCTCACAGAAGGAGTTTACTGATTATGATGAGTAAATGATTAAATTACAAAATGAACATTGTGGCCACAGAATAGAGAGATTTGGGGCTCTTTGAGGATGGGGTAAATATATGTGTCTTGCAGAAGAGAAGCA
Organism: Lophiomys imhausi; assembly: GCA_907164525.1. Classification (NCBI taxonomy): domain Eukaryota; kingdom Metazoa; phylum Chordata; class Mammalia; order Rodentia; family Muridae; genus Lophiomys; species Lophiomys imhausi. The sequence continues at coordinate 2,656,904 of CAJQZJ010032944.1, forward strand.
GATGAAAATCGGGTGAATGTGACTAGAACGTGGAAAATGTTGTGTCCTTAAAGCTTATATGGTTGATATCCTAACTCCCAGATGTGAGCATACTTGAGATAAGTCTAAATGAAGAGGTCATAAGAGTTAAATCAAATATTTCATATGTGTTGGAGCCCTTGTGGGACTAGAAAAAGACATTCAAAAAATCAGTGATTTCTCTGTTCTAGACGGGTTGGTTAGAATTGATTATTATCTGGACATGTTCTAGAAAAGAGAAAAAAAGCAAAACCAAAAAAAAAAACCCAAAACAAAACAAACAAACAAAAAACCCTTTGGACATGCGTAGACTCTATCATATAGTTTCTAGACTGAGTTAATTGATATGGAAAGAGTTGTACCATTTGAAGAACTAAGATCCTAGAATACAGGATTAGGAAAAAGATAGCTGAGCAACTGATATTCATTGTTCTGTGGAACAGTATCCTAACTGTAGATACACCGTGTCCAATTGCCTTATATTCTGGCTCCCTTCACTCTCTTGCCTTGATAGGCTATACCTCCAAATGGTGAGATAAAATAAGTAAACCTTCTCTTTCTTAAGCTGCTTTGTCACAGTAAAAGTAACCAATATTCCACGAATGTGTATAAACAAAGATCATTTAAATAAACAATATGAAATTATCTGTCTGAAAATTACAAAAATATTCACCGGAGGCACTCTTTGCCATGTTCTCATCTCGAGACTCAGCCCTAATTGTAAGGGGTTAGATAAATTAGATTTAGAAAATATATAGGGGTTTCTGATACTGTCTCTTAATTCAGGGCATGAAGAGCATTATCAGCATGTGGACTAAAAACAGGAAACAAACAGGAGACTTAATAGACTGAAAAACAAGGTTGAAGTCAGGAAAAACAGGAAAGACTCAATAGACTGAAAAACAAGGTTGAAGTCAGGATAAACAGGAAAGACTCAATAGACTGAGAAACAAAGTATCTGGACTGACATTGTTTTCAGCTGTTAAGTGGGCAGAGCCCAAATTAAGCTGAAACAGAGTTCCTCCTATTTAAGGACAGTGCATGGAGCCCAGAAGTAGAAGAGGCCCCTGATGCTAGAGAGCTCCAAGAGTCCTGCTGAAAAAAGGGCTGGCCATTGATGGCCAGCTCTCTCCCTGAAGCAGAAAGAAGCCGGTGAGCAAAGAAAGCCTGAGCAAGACACCAAAAGACCAAGGACTAAACCCTGTGGCTCAGCTTTTGCCTGGAGGGGTTTGATCTGTCCGATCAGTGGCCTAGGGGAAACGGTGCCTGGCTTTAAGGACTGAGGCAGAGCAGCTGAGTTCCTGATTCAAAAGAAGTAAGTTGGCCTGCAGACGGCTGGAGTCTCCCACAGAGAAGAAACCATGAAGCCTTATTTAAGGTGAGACTGCAATAACCAACTACCCTGACGAACCTGCATCTGAGAGATCCAGAAGAAGGACTGCTAAGTGCATTAAAGAATCTACAACAAAGACTGTGTTCCTGACAACTGAGGACCTGCCCCAGAGACTGTATCATTCTAAAAGGTTAGAAAAATAATTATCAATAGGTTTAGTGGATAGGTTAAAGGGGTTGTAAGAGTTTATAGGATTAATAGTTAAGAAATTGTTGGTGTTTGTTATAAGTGAATTTAGTAATAAATAAATAAGTGATAAATAATAATTTAAAAGTTCGGTTACACCTAATAACTGTGATCAAATGAATATGTGTCCTGTAAGCTACCCACTCTATGGCTGCTTTAGCAGCCCCAGCCTCTTATAGGAAATTAAGCGCACTGCGTGATTTCTTCACCACCTTGTAAACACTATGTGCTTATGGTGCTGCTTCACTTTCCTTGAAATTTACTGAAGGGGAATTCTAGCAGTGTAGAATTTCCATTCATCTAAAAACTTTGCTATCGTTAGTACAATCTCACCATTTTATTACATTTTACAGTGACGCATGTGAACGTTCTTAATATTGAAGAACTAACAGTCACTCATTTATTTTGCATATGCTCCTTATAACATCAAAGGCTTCATGGGATGGTCTTGCTATGATTTACTAAGGATCATTGGATAAAGTACTCTTCGGGCAATTTCTTACAGTTTGGTGCTTTGTTACTATATAACCTACTACATTGCTACCTCTGTGTATTGATTATCCAATTGTCTGTCATGGACAATAGAAAGGTTCTTTCAGATGTCTATAACATACTTGTGGTGGGTGAGTCTTCTTGGTACTTGACTCAAAGCCACAGTTAGCACAAATCCATTGCTACAAAGTATGAATTACATACAGGCATTTTTCTTGAGGAAAGACTTTTATTGCTTTGCTCTGAATGGATCCACAGATGTTGTAATCATACCTTAAAATTAGCATTGGAGAGGCCAGGATTGTCAATCATGTAGGCCTCTTCAATGCCTAGTCAACTGGAATGATAGAAAAGTGCTCAATCAATCTGGAGATTCTTCCTATTTTATTAGAAGCCTGACTCCATCTGACTTCCCCAATATCCTGAGCATTGTTCAGGCCCTAATCCTGCAGGGAATAGAATACAACCTTCCTCTAGGCCCTAGCTCTGAACTTTGTTTATCAGCTAATGATCCACTCTTATTGTAAAAGCCACAGGTCACAATTTCTACTAAGTTTAAATGTGTATGAAAAGTATACCACAAGATTGGTCCCTGGAGTGCATGACCCAGAGTCTTTAAAGATGCTATGTCTTGAGGTTCATTCTTCTCTTACTGATCATTCCCCCACTGACTGAGATACTTGTAGGGAATATGGGAGTTCTACTGGGGGTCTCCCCACCCCACAAAGTATTCAAGAACCTTTATTTTCAAACCTGAGAGAACTGGTATATAATTTCTTTGTTTGTTCATCTTCCTGTACTGGTGCTAGAGTGTTTGTTTGTTTAAATCAATTTTATTTTGAGAAAATTTGATGCAGTTATATATCATTTACACAACAATCTCACCCTAACTCCCTATGATCCCTGTCAACACACCTCCTCCCTATATGAATATTTTTTTCCCATTATTCTCTGAGATTAAAGAGGACTGCCAGTGTCAATATGGGTTTGGGACTGTCTGTTGGAGCCTGGTGAGCTAAGCAGTTTGTAAGCAACTAAATACAGTGGTTCCCTTGTGAACAAGAATTCGTTGAAAGAGGCTATGTCTGCAGAAGTTGATTTCGTCTGTGCTGAAAAAGGCTGGTTGACTAATTGGAACTTAGATGATGTGGAAAAGGAGGAATGTTGCAGTCCTAGAGGCTACTTCCAATTTATATTGACCTACCTTTACACCCCCCCCCATTGGCTGATTGAATACATCAGACCGAATACGCTGGGACTAACAGATAAAAAAATTTGAAATGTAGTAACTTAATGAAACCTCAGTTTTCTCCCAACCAGAGAGCTGAGAATGATGTCATATAGCATCGAAAGCCTATCCCTAATGTACCCAACAATATATTTGAAAAGCATCTTGATTTATGGTTGCTTTGGTTGATTACTATAAACAGTTAATGCAATTACCTCTCTTTGGCACATGAAGTTTGAGGTAAATTAAGTCTGCATTTCCAGATCATGGCCACTTTCATTTGGCTCCAGAATAAATAGTCTCTCATCTTCTTTGAGAGGAGAGCTGCGTTTGTCAACACTCTTCCCTCACAATCTATCAATAGCCATTTGTTAAGAGATAAAGCATAAGGCTGGAGTTAACCCTCCTCCTTCCTTCACTTATTGTTGATAGGATCTGTGTTGTGTGAACCATCATCAGATGACTAGAACTGTTGTAAGTTAATAATTATAGTTCGATCCAATCTAGAGAATGGCAGTTTGTAGCCCTTTTCCCTGTCTGCTGGTTCTTATATACACCTTGTCTCCTCTCTCTTAAGAGTCCCCAAACACTGGAAAGGCTTATGGACATGTCTTGGTTAGAGCACCTCTCACCAAAGCTTTCGTGTATTGAAACAGAAGAATATTGGCATATCTGCAAGATAGAAATTTAATCAAATTCTCTGTAAGCCTGTAAAAAGAAATCTCACTATTTATAAGAAAGTTCTCCTCCTTGGCAGCTTACATCATTTCTTCTCCGTTTTTTTCCTTTAAAAACTATTTTCTATTTACAGAAACCACAAATTCCTTTTCTGTTACACAGGACCATCGACTATCTGCCTTTACAATACACACCCTCCGCAGCGAACTGCTTCACAAAATTCAGTCTTGGAGCATCTGCTCATCTTCAGACATGCACCTTACAGAATCACTGGCATGAAAGGGGTGATTTCCTTCCAGGAAAGGTGAAGAATCCTGTGCTCCTAAGAATATAAGAATCCCCCCCCCCCCCATGTTGGGCCAGACACGAGTTCTGTCCTTATTTAAACATTGGACAACTTAGTATTCGCCAAAACTGACATTCCGCACAAGAGGAATATTATCCAGAAAAAGAAAAATGCATTCTGGTTTCAGATACAAGACACATACATCCTGTTATCCGTGGTGAAATGGTACAGGAATATGCATGAAAAGATATCTGTGTGAATAGAAATGGAGTTAGCAACAGAGACAAAGACTGACTGGTCTCTAACTGCAAACTGCATTCTGCAGTTGCTGACAAGTTCTCTAACTACACATCCTCCCAGTGAAAGCACCTACTTCCTGTGCTTTATTGTATCATTTTCCTCCTGGAGGGATGTGCAGGCTAACTGTTGTTTCTAATCTTTGTATGTATTCCTTTCTGCCTCATAACTTACTGAACTCACTTGAATTAGACTATTCTAACCACATTCTTCATGACAGAGAATGTGCCCTTTGAGTCTGATTTAAAATTTATCATAGCAGGCTTTGATCATTTGCCTCAGTGGCTCACATGATTTTTAAACTGTTTTATAACTGTCAATTTTTATACCTGACAACAATTATTACTTTATTGAGTTTTGGAAATTAATTTGTTTCTCTTAGTTGAGATGATAATTTCATATTTTTAAAATGTGTTCTAAAAATAAAACATTTAGCTTAAAATAACAGAAAGAGACTAGTGGCAAGAAAATGCAGCCAACACATGACTGACGTTTTCTTTTCGAACACTTCCGTATTTTATTGAAACAATATCTTTTTAAAAGTGCTATATAACCTGCTCAGTCTGCAAAATGTTACATATGTATGTTTTCATGGCTGATCCTTGGTATTAAATAAGCATTGTGTTCTTTCCTGGAGAAGAGAATTTCTTCCAATCTCAGCCTTCCTTAGTTGCTTGAAATTTCTGTTTAGAGTTGGGCTTTCTCCCCTCCATTTTGGCCTGTCTGTTGTTGTCCTTGTTCAGCTCATATTCAGCCAGTCATGTTGCTAAGGCTCTTTGGGTAAAGCTTCAGGCATTACTAGGGGACAGAGTCTCAAGGCCAACTCTTTGATCCCCTCACTCTTACAATCGTTCTCCACTCTCTTCCCCGAGGCTTAAATGCAGAAGTGTTTCAGAGATATATCTCCATTTTAGGAATATATATGTTTATACATGTATGTATTTAACAATTAGTGGAAAATTGACCATGGATTTGAAAGAGAGAAAAGAGGTATATGAGAGATTTTGGAGCAAGGAAAGAGAAGGGAGATATGATGTAATTATAACCCAAAATATAAAATAAAAATAATACTGTATATTTAGACATGCATACAGCTAATAGACAACAGTGGTACTAGATATTTAAGTCAATGGGTTTTTTAAAGCACAGTTTCTAATTAAACATGACTTAAATTCCCCATGGAAGTCTCATATGTTAGATATGAACCACATATATAGTCGTTACTTCCTGTACTGAGTTAGTGAAGAAAAATGGAGGAGGTAGAACTTAATACAAATACAGCTGAAGCAAACCACAGGTGGTTCTGCTTTTCTATGCATGCTTGTGTTTTTGTAGACATGTAGCAAGCATGTGGTTAAGACAGCCCTAATCTCTGCAGTAAACTTAGTACATTATCAGTACTGATAAGACCCCATGCAATTTTTTTAACAATGTAAGTATATTAGGGTTAACAAATTTGGTGTAAGGCAAACTATATCCAGATGATTGGAGGAACCATATGGACACAGTTTATCACATAGAGAATTGATACAATATTGTTGCCCACTTAGCATATGTTTTAGAAAGCACAAGTATGTATGAAAACAAAAGGAACATGGTGATAAGTTAAGAATTCAGTAACCCCACAGCATCTATAGTTCCATGATGCCTACTTAGAGGAAGGCTTGATATAGACAAGTTAGATGATTTCTCATTTTGTAATATTTATATTATAGTAATAATATTTTGTATTTCAATATTTCCACAGTAATTTGAAAAGTCTCCCTCTGTTCTTCCAATATGCTGGTCAAAGCCAGGGGATTGATTATTAAATGACTCACTGGAGATCTTTTCAAATACTGAATTTGCCCCTTTCTCCCTAGAGAGGAGCAACCAATGAGGGAGCTGAAGATTTTTTTCTTTGCCCTTGCATCTAACTCTCACAGGAGAACAACTGGCAAATCCTAGGCACAGAGAAGAAATGGAAGGCCTCTAGACTCACCCATGAACACTTACTAGCAACTTTCATTTCTGTGTATTTTCTGCAGCCTTTCTCCATCCCCAGGGATTGTGTTTATTACATCAGAAACTGCCAGATACTAGACCACCAAGGGAGATGGGCCAGGTCCAACCCCTGCAGTGATTGATTCACAGCTAAAATGCAAGCATTCTGATTTGCACTGGGTTTCTGGAGACTGGAAACCTGTTTGGGGACATGAGATTGTTGAATAAACTAAAACAAATAAACAGGCAACACATTGGAAATCTGACCAACAGAATCCATGGAAGGATCTAGATATTTCAAAGTGAAAATGACAATCCACTAAGAGCCAGTGACGGGGTGGGGGAGAAAGAGTGAGGGAGGGAAAGATGGAGGGAGGGAGGGAGAAAGAATGGAGCATTTTTACTTTAGAACTAGGAGACATTAGTTCTCCTTTAGAGGAAATCATTAACTGCCTCCTGACAGTACTACAGAATATTCTCTCCTTATATCACCATTTTCCTTCTGGGCATCAAGCTGGGCTTCTCTTAGGTAGAACAAGAATAGGGATACATTTCAGTGAGTAAGAATGTGCCTTAAAATATTAGAAGAAAATCAGGGAGTCTTGAGGAAGAATAAGGGGAAGGCTTGAAGGAGATGGAGATTTCAAGAACACCACAAGGAGACCCCCCCCATAGCCATTAACTGTAAACAAGGGATCTCATAGAGACGTCACCCCTACACATAGCTGAATTTACTGTATGGCAGCATGCTCTATTATTCATAAGAGCCACGAGTATGTGTCATACCTGTATGCATTTTAAGATTAAATTAGCATTAGTGAGTAGTTCCTAAAACCACCAAGTCCAGTGTTAGAAATGCTGTTATTGGTTAACTGTTTTAGGTAATATATTGCCAAAGTCATGGTTTAAGATTTATGTTTCTTTTCTCATTTGTGCAATGAAAAGTTTGTGAAACATTCTTTTAAGTGAGCAAGGAAAGGCATGGCTCTACACTATTCACAATTTTCCTCTTATTTTAAGAATTTAGTCCCTTAAAAACATGAAGCAATCATTATTATCATGAATTTCACTGTTTTTGTGTTGCAAGATATTTTTTGCTCTCTGACACAGTCACCTAGGCTTCTTTAAAATTCTAGAATGTATTGCTTAGTTATAGAGAATGCATGACTTATTTTTCTATATATCATTTAATAAAGTTCTCAATAAAAGCTCATATTTATTTTAATACATTTCTTACAATTAGAATATGGAATCTCAATACCATGATAAATGTGTAGTAGAAACACTGTCCCTCAGATTTCTTAGAAACTGATTACATTTGCATTGAAACTTCTTATTAGAGGACTAGGAATTACTAGGAACAAAATATCTTTAAGGAGAATCCAAAGCTACTTATTCCATCTAAATTCCACTCCAGCTTTTCAGAGAATACAACTCTAAGAGGGTTATTGTGCCTTCATAAATATAGTTCATACCATGAATAATCAGTCATAAAAATTAAAAGCGCTCGGTTTAAAAAGATATCTCTATCCTCACTTAAAACAGTGATGGATAGTTTCTTAAACCTCAGAAATATCTAGAAGTTTATTTGAAATGTCCATTAGACTTTCTGGCTAGAACATGTCAAAAGAATTAATAACTAAGAAATTTGTAGATCCTAATTGGCACAATCATACTATTGTATGAATGAATTTACTTTTCTTTCTGTAGATTGAATATAGCAAACTGCAATTAATTTTTTATGGGAAGACAGACATTGTTTTTATAGCTCCATTCCTAAATTTTCATTGAATAACAAAGAACAATCCATCATTTACTAGTAGGTGATGAGTGATTGCACAGCTGCATGAATGGATGGATACTTTAAGGAGAACAAATGTTATCTTTTAATACATATTTTACATGGAATTATTTTATTTATAAAGACCTAATATTGATCACAGCAAACACTGCTTAAAATTGATATAATGCTAAAATGCTAAGATGAAGAAAAAGCTTAAAATTTTAATCAGCATCACAGTTTTCCACTGTCTATGTTGTAATGAATTTTTTCTTTGTTTATGTATATTTGGTGTTGCTTAAACACTTGTAATTATTTTGTTAATGCTGAGGCTTAATCAATGAAAAACTTCCATTTACCATGGGTAGATGATGACATTCTTACAATGTTAGAGTTATTTAAAAAATATATTAGTTTTATTTTGACAATAATATATGGTGGCCATTACAGGAGGGAATGGGGAATCACGTGGAATTAGGACTGGCTATTTTGTCCATTGTTTGATATATAACTGCAGCATTATGATTCTATTTCAGTTTTCACATCTATTAAAAGAGGAACATTTCCTATAGAATTGATATCAGATTTTGATAATATGAAAGAAAGGAAGTTTGGAAGGAAAAGGAGATGGTAAAAGGAAAAGGAAAAGAGGAAGAATTAGAAACTGGGGCATGAAAATACTCAAAAGAAGAAGGTAGCTCCTATAGCAAGAGAAGAACATACTAAAATTACAAAAGATTAGATACATTGTGCTACTTCTCTATAACACTGAGAAAATATAAATTGCTTTCTTGTCTTGTCTTTGTTTTCAAAATTAATCATTGACTTTTGATGGGTTTAACACCTGTGTTGTGGACTGGATGATACACTGAATATTCTATGTTTTAAGACAGAAGTATATGCTAAAGAACAGCAAACCTTGAAACCTAAAGCCAAAAGTATGGTTTTTCAACATCTTTTAATTCTAAGTAAATCAGTAGTGAACATTTAAAGGGGAACATGAATTATGCTAAGTCAAATTGATTTTAAATATATAAAATGTTGGTTCTTGGCCAGATGCCCCTGAATATGAGGAAGGGCAAAAAGAAAATACTTGAGCTAATTAAAAAGATGTTCAATAACAAGATGTACTTTTGAGATATAAATATGCTGGAGGTGAAAAGTGATCGATATTAATTGTATGGGAGCAACGAATAAAAAGCAGAGAAACCCTGAAATGAAAATCCACAGGAATGGCATGACCTAACATGAGCTACAGAAAATTGAAGTGAATACAACAGAAGAAAAGGTTCAAGAAAGCCACGATTAAAGATGAAAGGTAAATTGCTTAGAATATGAAGACAAATAATTAGGTCCCTGACAGAGATAATGCTTCTATAATGAGGCCTCTGAGAAATCTAGGGGAAGCAGTGAAAACAGATATGGATATTTCACTAATTGAATTACTGTTCCATATTAGCTTTGACTACAGTGGGAAAAGTGATTGTCACATAAGCCCTATGATGGAATTGTAAAATATTTCTTCAAAAAAAAAAAAAAAAAACGGATGATAGGTTATTGCCTTGGCATTATAGGAGGTAATTGTGCTATTTATAATTGATGGAATGTATTAAACAATGAAGCTAATTTTCTTTCCATTTACTGAAGATGAAAATTGTGGGGAGTCGAGCAGATCCTTGAGTGTTTGAAATCCTAAGTGTGTATGTGTAGTTGACGTGGGCACAGCTGTGTCAGGGTCTCTAACCCAGAAAGAAATGCTAAATCCTTACCTTCTGGTCCATGTGTGGATGTTGATAGTGCTTGCAAAGAAAACATCCACCAGGATACATTTCTCCTCCCAGAGATTTACAGCCTGAAGTCACCACTCCTACTTAGACTAGCTAAACCCTCCTCCTTGATTCAGATATATACCATAGACCATGCCTTCTTGTTTATCTGTAAGCAATAATCCTGACATGTTCAGCTGTATGCAATAACCTTGCCTCTGTATATAATTAACATCTTCAGTTTTCCAGGTGATGCCCTTTCTCCAGCACAGTGCATCCACAGGATGCCAGTTTTTTGTTTGTTTGTTTTTGTTTTTTTAAATCTCTAAGTGTTTCTGTCATTTTCTAATTCCTTCTCCTCTACAGGTAGGTTTAAGACACTGAAGCTAGGTAAAGGACATGACAGAAGATAATATCTTTAAATATTCAATCCTTTTAGACTACAATAACATGATTACAAATGGATTTAAATAATGGCTTCTGACCATGCCTAAGTAGTATAAGATAGGCAATGCAGCAAAACTCACTACAGATCTCAGAATATTATATGCAATCATTATGTGTCAATGTTGGAGAATATGATCTCAGAGGGAATGATTAACATCAGTGAATCCCACTGCTGTTCAGGCCATCATGTGAAGGTGCTTTCCAGACTCCATTTAGGACAAATGAGAAAGTAGAGCTGTGACTGCAATAGTTGGTGGCTCTTATGGGTGACTATATAGAAAGTGACCTCTTCAAATCAGTCTGAAACAGTTTTTGGATATATGGATGCAAAAGTATAAGTGGAGACACCCACAAGCCTGCAGGAAAATGGCTGCAAGGAAGAATTTTAAGGAGGTAGAGAGAATTGAAGAAGACCTTATTATTAGAATGATGAATATTTCAAAGCCAGTTAATGATTGAATTAGAAAAGAAAAGAAAAAAATAAAAGTTATAGTCTTTTGATCTTTTTTTTTGAGGAATTTCAACTTTGTAGACTGCTGAAAAGCATGGAATCACTGGTGAGATATAAAGGCCATACTCTCTGACTTCTTTCTTTTTCTAGTCTGTCCTATTTCTTTTCTTCCTTTTTCACAACTCCATCTGTCTGTGGCACTAGACTCATTTCTTCCTTTTCTCCTACTTGCACACAACTGAGAGTCTGCAGTAAGACATGGAGAGGAAGGGTTGAAAGGCAGACACGTGAGAGGCTCTAAGTCAACGGCTCTCAATCTTCCTAATGCTGTGACTCTTTATTACAGTTACTCATGTTGTGTAGACCCCAATCATAAAATTATTTTCATCAGTACTTCATAACTATAATTTTGCTACTCTTGTGAATTGCAATGTAAATATCTGACATGCAGGATATCTGATGTGCATGTAACCACCAAAGGGGTCTTTATCCACAGGTTGAGAACCATTGCACATATAAAAACAATCTCCTCATAATAGTTCTGCAAGGAAATAATCAAATGCCAGTTAAACTTGAGATAGAGTCACAATTAATTAAACTGAAATGAATCCAGAGGATAAATGGACTATAATTGTATTCCTTAAAGTATGTTTTCCCCAAACACCAGTAATAAAAAGTGTATTTGTGACATTAGATTAATTTTCTCTTTCAACTTTCTCATATTAAATCATTTTCTTATGTGTATGTGTGGGTGGAAACTAGAGATGAAAACTAAATAAATATTTTCCTCAGTTGTTATTTTTAAAAATAGGTTCTTTCATGGAAACTGAAGTTCACTGATTCAGCTTCATTGGTTGGCCAGCAAGCTCAAAGATGCTGCTATCTCCACCTCCTCAGTGCTGATACTACAATTTTGCTCCATATAGGGCTATGAGATGTGTGCTAGAGAAAAACATAAAAACAAAAAACAGGGCCTCATGTCCTAGCACCTTTAATGAAATTTCATTTGAATATGATTTTTGCTATTTTATCTGCATTGAATACATTTAAGTGTAGTCAAAGTTTAAGAAATATTAGGATAGATGTCATGGCATACCTACATAGTCCAGCATTCTGGATTTGGAGGAAGAATGTTTCAGAGTTCTAGACAAGTATTGACTAGGATAAAGATATCTCCCAAATAAATGCAAAACCAGAGAAAAGTAGAGGAGTTAGGAAGGTGTTTTAGATTAGTTTCTATTACTATGATAATGAACATGAGCAACCTGGGGACAAAAGGTTCGATTTCAGTTCATTTTTTGTAATCTATCATTAAGAGAAGTTAGAGCAGGAACTCAAAGTGGGAACCTGGAGGTAGAAACTGATGTAGTGGACATGGAAGAGTCTTGCCTATTGAGTTGTTCCTCATGGCTTGCTCCTTTTGCAGTTTTTATATACCAATATAGTGGTTTGAATAGAAGTGGCCTCCATAGGTTCAAAAATTTGAATTCTTGTTTAGTACAGAGTGACACCACTTGACAACAATTAGGAGGTGTGACCTTGTAGGAGTAGGGATGAACTTATTGGAAGAAGTGTGTCTTTGGGGTAAGATTTGGGGTTTCAAATTCTCAAGCCATGTTCAGTGTCTGTCTCCTTACTAATGTCTGTGAATTCAGATGTACAATTCTCAGCTGCTATCTCTCCAGAACCATGTTTGCCTCCATGCCCCCATAAAACCTACCATGATGAGAGTGGAATAGATCTCTGAAACTGTAAGCAAGCCCCAAGGAAATACTTTATTTTATAAGGGTTGTCATAGTCATGGTCTCTTATGAAAGAAATAGAACATTGATTAAGACAGAAGTTGGTTCCAGGAGTAGGGTATTACTATGACAATTGCTGGGAAAAGTAATGCTGGCTGTTAGCAGAATGTGGACTTGGGACCTTGGATTAGGAAAGCAGTTGAACACTTTAAGTGGGCTTAGTGGGCCAAATGACTGAGATCAATGTAGATTAAAAGGCCCAACTCAACTAGTTTCAGAGGAGAAGAATATTAATATGTGGCATAGGGACCATTCTTGCAACATTTTGGTGAAGAATGTGGCATTTTTCTGCCCTTGTCAAAAAATAATGTGCCTCAGGATAAATTGAAGAGTTTTGGATTAATAGCATTGGCAGAGGAGATTTCAAGATAGCCTAGTATTGATTATGTTGCTTGGTTATTAATGGCCATACTAATAGCAGACCTATAATAAAAAAAGAGAAAGCTAAGCAAGAAAAAAAATACAAAATGAACAGTTTGAGGAGAAAAGGTACACCAAGAAGTGTAATGGAGCTAAATTCAATGCTCAAGGAAATAAAAAGTTGAAATAAAAGCCTGATCCTAAATGCAATAAAGGGAGTGGTGACCTCAGGTCAAGTCCTCACCTAGATAAGTTTCCAACTTTTGAAAATAGGTGTAGTGGCACACATTTTAATACCAGCACTCTGGAGGCAGAGACAGGCAGGCAGATCTTGGAATTAAAGGGCTGGAGAGATGGCTCAGCCATTAAAGGCTAGGCTCACAACCAAAAATAAAGGTCATTCTCAAACACAGCATGAGTTCCAGGACAGTCAAGCTTAGGCATTGAAAGAAACTATCAAAACCAGAAAGTTGATGAAAATATTTTTGATCCAGGGGGCCATGCCCCTGCTCCAGCAAGAATACTATCTTGGCAGTTTCTTGCTTTTGAGTTAAGAATAGAAAAATGTGGCTTGTGGTATCTCCCTCCATGGTTAAGAAAAACTGCTGGGATCAGGCATGTTTCAGGGGTGTCCCTGCACTGAGGCCCACAGAGGCCTTTTCTTTTTTATTTTCTTTTTCTTTTTTTTTTCAGATGTTGTCATCAAAAGTTTTTATTTAAAATCAATAGTTCTCAATTTGCAACTTTTTTGGTTTATTTATTACTACAAGTTACTTCTCCATCACAGTGCCCTTCTTCCACCCTTCCTGGTTCCACCATCTTCTCCCTCCCCTCCCTCTCTCCCTCTCTCACCCAGCCCACTCCTCCAATGTAGAGTGTCCCTATATATCCACCTCTCAGTGGTCTTTTCATAAAGCTATAAATGTGAAGATGGTGGAGATGCCAGCATCAAGGAAGACCAGATGAGAAAAGCTACAGACTGGGTATAGAACCAGTCCAAGAAAGCAAATAATGTTGTAATCAACAAAACTGGAAGGAGTTGGAGATCTGAAGTACCCTTTGATATTAGACGCGGAGTTGCACAGTTTGGAGTTTGCCCTGCTAGTTTTAGGTCTTATTTCAGTCCAATATCCTCACCTTTAATCCCTTTTGGAATAGTTTTATATATATATATATATATATATATATATATATATATATGCTATGACATTGCATCTTGGAAGTATGTGATCTATTTTTTTTATTTTGATTTTACAGGGGATTACAGTTAAGAGATTCTCATAGTCTCAAAATACACTTTGACCTTTAAAATAGTGTTGAGCCTGTAATAGATTGTGGGACTGTTGAAGTTAGACTGAATGCACTTTCACATTATGATAAAGCAATGAGTCTACAGTGTCCACAGAGTAGAATGTGATGATTTGACTAGGAATGGCCACCATAGGTTCATATATTTGAATGCTTGGCCCTTAGGGTGTAGTGATACTCGACAGGGAATAAAAAGTATAACCTTGTTGGTGTAGGTGTGGTTTGTTGGAGGAAGTGTGTCAATATGGAAAGGCTTTGAGGTTTCAAAAAGCCCAGTCCAAGCCCAGAAGCTCTTTCTTCATACTGCCTGCAGATCCAGATGTCAAACTCTCAGCTATTCTCCAACACCATGTCTGCCTGCATGCTGCCAGGCTTCCTGCCATGGCATTAAAGGATTAAAGGTCTGAAACTGTAAGTAAGCCCCAATTAAATGCTTTATTTTATAAGAGTTACTGTGGTCATGGTCTCTTCACAGCAATGGAACAGTAACTAAGACACCCAGGGCTACCTGCTCAGTGACTACACTATCCACACTGTGCTTAGCCATCCCACATCACCTATCAATCAAGAAAATGCCCCAATAGAAGTACCCACAGGTCACTCTGATGTGGCATTATCTCAATTGAGTTTCTTCTCAGAGAATTCTCGACAAAACAAAGAAATAAACAACCATGGTGGCAACAACAAAAACTAGTCAACACAAAGGTTTACCAATAACAATAAAAATAAATGACAATGAAGTACCGAATTGTATCAGGAAATATTCATTATGGTTAAATGATAATGAAGTTACTACTTGACTGAAGAAATATGTGTGTTCAGTGTCATGGTAATGATAAATCATTATATTTCAGAAAAGTACACATGACCATTGTCGTTTTTATCATAATAATTAAACAGTTTTATTTTTCTCTTTGTTTGATTTCAGTATGTTAAAACACTTCTAACAATTTTCCCTCTCATATATTTACATTTTAATACAGAGATGTTTGCTGATTCATTTGCAAGATGTTGGAAATCCAGCATTACTTAGAAATTGCTAAACAACAATTGAGCAGGTTTTGTTGTTTACTCTCATAAACAAAATGAAATTGACAACTGAGCTTCATAAATTGCATGTGGCACTGTTTGTCAGCTTGCTGTCTTATAGCAGGTTTTATCATTCAACAAAGGGTTTGAAAATCTAAAGGAAAATAAAGAGCCACATTTTTCTTTCTTTCTTTCTTTTTTCTTTACTACATATTGTATCTGGGAGAATATTCAGCTCCAAGAAATCAATTACGTTTTCCTTTGACACAGAATGCAATAAAATGAAGTGAAATAATAAAATAGTCACTTTGGGCACATGTACAATAACATCCAAATTGAACCACATATTAAAAAGTAAGCCTGTTTTTAAAAGTAATTAAAAATTGAATATGCTTTTACAAAACCTGTTAATATGTTCATTGTCATCTTTGGAATCTAAAGGTTTTGATTAGTGCTGACCCAGATTCCTGCCCTTAGATATCTTGCCTAGTTTACTTCTATTCGAAGCTCCCATGCTGATATTGGTATCTTGTTTCATTACTGCTATCCCCAATGTTTCCAACATGACCAGATTTTTTTTTTTAATATACACTGTAGAAATAGTCCAAAATGTTATGTCTCCTCCACACCTGTACCTATGTTCTCCACATTGGCCCCTGTCAGGCCAGATATATAATATTGAGACTCATAAAAAATGTCAAAGCATTCCTTTAAACACTGTGCTTATGCACATGCTACTACCAGCATTTTAGCTTTAGAAAATAACACAGAACTTATTAAAGAGAAAAGAAAATTGATCTTTTTGTCATTTAGTAACAATATCAAATTCCTTATTTATTCTCTTCAGTGTTCACTGAATTTTTGTAGGGGTTATAGTGTGGTAGGCACTTTTAAGTCCAGATGGGAAAACAGCATTAATGATTCCACTCTTTCTGTTTCATAAAAAATACCACTGCAGTTTCTGTGGATACAACTGATTTTTACCTGGTTTGGGGTCAGGGCTAGTGATTATTCTGTTGTTAAATCTTAGGAAATAGAACATGTGTTAGCAAAGTATGTGATGGGTTTTATTTTATTCTCTTTCAACCAGTGCCCCCTCTCTCCTTTCTTCCTTCCTTCTTTCTTTGTCTGTTTTTCTCTCTTTCTGTCTTCCTTTTTTTTTCTGTTTGTCTCTTTTTGGTTTCTCCATTGACTGTGTCATATCTGAAAGCATTTTCTTATGGGACTTCAGAACAACGAGATAATGTGAGGATTGTCTTTATAATTCTCCTATTGCTCAAATAATCTTTTCTTATGGTTAAATTTGTAAAACTTTTTTGTTGTAGTTGATGGTAATATGCTAAAGTATCATTGTAATGCTTTAAATTGCTAGTGCCAGCATTTTAGCATTAGAAAATAACACAGAACTTATTAAAGAGAAAAGAAACTGATCTTTTTATCATTAAGTAACAATATCAAATTTCTTATTTATTCCCTTCAGGTAATATGTTAAAGAGCTCACAGAAACACTCATACGGATCTATGGTGACCCCTATATACTTTTTCTCACTTTCTTGTGTACTGAGTCCCAGTATTAAAGACCACTCTGTCATTTCCATAGTCATACCTAAGTGTGAAGAAATTTAGATGCTCAGAATATCAGTCATATGTTTGACATTGGAGAATACCCAGAAGAGGCTTTAGAGAAAGTGGTTAAAGATCTGACAAAATTTATACTAGGGTGATCATCTATTAAATTGGATATATTCATAGATGGTATTTAAAACATATATGAACATGCATAGCCAGAGATGTACATACAAACAAACAAATTATAATATTAATAATTTATTTGAAACTTCACAATTAGTGATTTCATGCAGGATTACATTTCAGAAATAATTTGCATTTAAAGATTGACTACTCACATCAACCCTGGAAAGGTCTAAGAACTGAGTAGGGTTCATAGATTAAATGCTGCTACAGGAAATATCCTAGAGATTTTTACATTTTGCCACATGTTAAAAATGCATGAAAGACCTTAAATGAAGACTTTACAATAAGGAATACACGCAGAAAATACTGTGAAATTGAAAGCATTAGCACATGATATTTATTATGAACCTTGACAAAATATTAATGTCTAACACCACTCCATCTACTCTGTAAAATTAGCATGAACTGTGATCTTTATAACTGATATGAACTGATTAATATTTCGGCAGAGAGTTATAGTGACCCTAAGCTTCAACTAGACTTAATTCATGAGTAATGTTTAGCTAATTGTTTGGTATTACAATTAAATGTAAATGCAACTAAATAAAAATACGTTTGTTCACAATTCATAATAAGATGCATTTTCTATCTCATGTTTGATTTAAAAACTCAAATACCCTACATTCAACAATTACTAATAAACAGCCAATTATTTCTCAATTTAGCTAAAGAGTGGAACAATTATATTAATCCATAATCTCATATAATTTTGAAATAACAGAATTGCCCATTTAACTGATAATTGCTTTTATACACTCACTTTTGTATAGTATCATAATTTCCAAAAAAAAAAAACTTACAATAACAACAGAATTGAGCTTTTATTGCAGTATCACAGTGGGGTTCTAATATTCTTCTAAAACTAAGTCATAAACTGTTACACAGAAAAAAAAAGGCCTCACATTTGTTAGCTATAATATAACAAGTGGCACACACTTTCATTTCATTATAGGGCTCAGATAGAATAATTGCAATTGCCATCAGACCACTTGCATTGTAAAGGAATCATCAAGGTAAAACACCCTGCTTAGTTGGCCATGGACCAGCACTAGCTGTACTCCAAAGAACTCTTTTACCAATTCTACTTTCAGAACCTCCAATCTGAGAGGGCTTATATTGCTCACGTTATTCAACGAGCTCTTACCTAAACATACCGATTAATTGTATATTCTGAATTAGCAGAGTATTTTGTATATACTATCTTTAATTCTGGACTACTGAAAAGAGTATAGCTTTGAAGGCATATTTTTTTTTAATGAACTGAACATTTGCTTGAGTGAATTCATATAAACATTTATTTAGGGATAGTTAAAATGTACAGATTATAATGTTGTATATTAGCCAACAGTTTGAGTATAATATTCTCATTTCATATAAAACCAATATAAGAAATATTAAGTATATTAAAGCTATATTCATGCAGTTGGTCCCTTTGGAATGGAGTATTCTCTTTGGTAGGTGACCTACCTGATTCACAAACAGCCTGGAACCTAAGAGAATCATGAGGCCCCTCCCTGCATTATCTGGGCATTAAAAAAATAGCTAGAGGAGATGAGACTATTTGGAGGAGCAGCTACCTAGTGGTATCTCTTTTGTGAAGAGACTTTTGTGAGACATCACCCATGCAGGGGCAGATAATGTATTGGGATACAGATGCCAGAGACTTCCATGTTCTTGTAAGTAACAGCTTATCCAGTGTTTGTAAGTCACTACAATAGACTATTTGTTAACCCAGCTAGATTTGGTCTTGCATATACCTGGGGAGCATATGTACTTCATTGCATCTTAGGAAAAATAACACAACAGCCATTTCTTTTAGCAATTCAAAACCAGGATTTTAACTGAATCAATCTTTCTCCACCCAACTATTACACACCTATAACAGCCTTGGACTTCTAAAATCAAAGTTCTAAAGCAGGCAAATGATAACAATCATTGTGAGGCTTAGGGAAGTAGCTTAACACATATAAGCCTTGGTTGCCATAAATATACACCAATTATGCTAGATACATAAGTGTTTTAGCAAACACTAAACATGACGCCATGATACGATTTTGAAAAAAATTTCCATCATTTAATACTTTTTCTTGTTTGAAGAAAATATTTTGTCTTTGACATAATGCTTATGGTTTTGAGAGCACAGTAATAAATTTAGTTCTAAAGTTTTATTCCCATCTATCTCAAGCTACATAGATCTACTTACAGCCCAGCTAATTATCCATGCAGTCATGCTCCAGCTTTGTGGTATTTTCATGAAACTTCGCCCAAACTGCCAGTGAGTATGGCCATACAAGCCACACAAGTTAAATCTGATCAATAGCAATTAGTTTTATACCCATAATAATCATTAAGGCAGAAACAGATGGATTTTGAAAAAGAGCATGCTTTTTAATCGGCCCTTGTCTCTTAAGATATAACCAGCATTGAAAAGTTTGATTCATTTGTCACTTTTAATGGAATATGTACAATTGGCTGGAGAAGAAAGGAAGGTTGATCATTGGATGTTTAAAAACTTGTAGAAACAGTAGAAACAAAAGTAAGACAGACATTAATATTAAGATTCAAGAGAGCAAGAACAAAGACACTATTGTAACAGGAGTGGTAAAAGAGCTATAACTTGAATTCTCAAATCTGGATGAGACTGATTACGACTGATTTCATGGATATTGAGCAATATGGCAATTCTCTTCAATGCAGTCACTAAATATTATTGTCATAACCAAATAGTACATATTTCTGTGTAATGAACCAATATCATTCAATCAGGTACTGCAAACCTAACCAACTACCAGTGTTGAAGAATTCATAGACCTTAGAAAATTATCAGCTTATTCCATTTCCCCAGTTACATATAATTTCTTTTTTGTGTGTGTGTGTTTGAAATTTTTTTATTATTATTTTTTCTAATAATTTATTTTTTATTTCTTCAAGGTACATCTCAGTCACAATCCCCTCCCTACTCCCCCCTCCAGTCCCACCCTTCCACCCTCCTCCTCCTCAACCCCCATCCTCTTCCCTTTTTTTAGTTTAAGGTATTTCTTTCTCCCCCCAACAGCTCTCCCTTTCAGTCCAAAAAATGGTTCTTTTTCTTATAACTATAAATAAAATACAAAACAACAGAAATAAATAGGCCACAATTATAAGAGTTATATGGCTTAGCGTACATTCCCAATGTCCAGTCCATATGTATTTGGCACCTGACTTTAACATTCTACTATCTCACCATCTCCATGAGTTTAAAGTTCTATATCTAACTCAGCTTTCATACTAACTTGCCTCACAATTTTAAAAATATCTTCTTAGATCCAGAACACCCTCTTGATTCCTAAACAACTCAAAATTTAACTATGAGACTCTAGCTATCTATTCTTCAACCACCTCAGAGACCTGAGAGGGATAAATATATCTGATTATATAGGAAGTGCAGGGCCCGCAGCTTCCAAAACTAAGAAATGACATACCAGTGGCTGCCTGGACAGTTCCCATTTCTCTCCATACATTACAGCATCGATCTTCAGCCATTTGGCCCCGTTTCTCTGACAGACATTGATTGTAGAGCAGGAATTATGAAGGACTTACCTACCCTGTCTTGGCAGAGCTAGGCTGTCGATTTATCTGCTTCCAAGTTTTGTCCTTTTTGGACAGAAGTCTGTCTACAGTTGAAGCAAGGGGTTTTTCTTGCCAAGAGAAAGGCTTACCACCAATTCAATCATCTCCTACTGGAGATTCTTTGATGCTCATCTTCTACTTGGTGCTGTCAGGAGCTGACATGTCTCGATATCAAAAAATCTTAAGAAAACATCTTTGAATGCTATATTCTGCAGATCTCTTGAGGTTTTTGAAGATGCCCTATCTATCTCTTATATTTAGATAAGCAAATATTGCTTGTCTCTTAGCAACTTGATTTCTGAGTAGCTTAGAAAATAACTGTGATAGACTGTCATAGTAACTAACAAAATGACATGTTTTCATGACTATTAGTTTCTGTTTCTTAATTATCCTAAACAGTTTATGTCGGTTGGTAGCAAGAGGTCAAAAGTTGACATTTCATTTTTAAGTATTACTATGAACGATACCTTTAAGAAGCATTACCCTTAATTTTGTATCAATATACAAAGATCAATACCAATGTGGCCAAATATAATCTTAATTTTGTATCAATATACAACATGATAGGTATTCTATACTCAAGTAACAATATGGTTGAATAAACAAGGCCTGCTTATTGATCACACAAATTGATAAGTCTATATGGAGGAAGAACATTTGAAAAATCCCTGCACTTAGATGAAGAGATATGAGCCGTGAGAGAGGGAGAATCAGAGTTCTCCAGGGACAACTCTTCTTATAGGATATCTAATCCCAAACAGTCAGTTCAAGACACACACACACACACACACACACACACACACACACACACACACATTGCATATACATACATATATATATACATATATCTAGGACTACAAATGTATATATATAAACATATGTGACAGTAATATTCAGGGAAGAAGAGGGCATGAATAGAAAGTGGTAGACATAATTTGCAGAGGAGAGGAAGGAGTGGAAATAGTTTTAAGACAGTACTCATGTACAAAAGTCTTAACATGTTTTTCAATTTTTCAAAATTGATAAGGACCTTGTCAGATAGCTTAATCCATCTTTAAGTACAGCAGTGTTGTTAGCTTTCAATTTAGGAATTATTTTGCTCAGTTTTGTTTGTTTGACTGGAACCTTGGGCACTGAGCCCAGAATATTTTAATTGATGTTTATGACTAAGTACAAAGTTCCCAACACTGCATTTTCAGTCAATATGCTATGAATTGTTGCTATTAATTTCTGCAAACAGATGTGAAATGTTTTTACATAGGTCTCAGGTTTGATCATTTTAATCCATATCTGATTGATATTCTGTTTAGAGAATATTAAACTTGCAATTATTTTCAGATAATTAAGAATTAAAAATGCCTATTTTTTTTTAATTCAGCCTGACAGCATTCCATGAGAAACTTTTTGGATATGCCAAAGGTTTCATTTTTTCATGTTGAATTGTATTTATGTAAGAGTCTTAGAAATTTATATTTTAAAGTGTGTTATTTTTAATTTGATATTTTATTGAGATTTAATTTTATTATTTTACAGCAATATTAGAGAGACAAAAGTTACTATTACCTTTTTAATTTGTGATTCTTAAGTAACAAAATTCAGTTTGTAAATTTGAAAAAAAAAAACCCAAGTCTCTGTCTACAAACAGATCAATTGTTGATATCATATAAAGTATTCATATATAATATTGCCTTTTCACTTGTTTTAGATTTACAACATGTTAAGGCTTGATTTGGTTAATTTTCATGCACTTCATGGTAGGAGAAGAATGAGACAATCTTAAGTGCAAGTCAAAATCAGAGGCATTTCCTGCTCATAATGCAATATATTTAGAGCACCCACACATTTCCAAGGTCACAGTAATGCTCTTTGTAAACAAAGTGAGACTTCAATATTTTCTAGGTACATCTTAAGCAAAGAACATACACACACACAAATTGTTATTGTGCATAACATTTGTATTCTATTCTAAAAGCCTCTTGTTATGAATTCTCATAGGCTTGATGAATATCCCATTAGGATGAAAACCCAGTCAGCTGTAATATTGTTTATAATTTTAAAGCTTTTCAGGCTGCAATGAAAGAGCAATAATTTTGTTTCATATAAAAGAGAATAGTTTGAAACAACTGGAGAATATTCAAGAAAGAGGCTATTCTATTTTTTCTTTCATGTGCTTTTTGTTACACAAATTAGGTTTTTATTAGTCCATTTTACTGAATGATTTCTTTAAAATAACTTATAATAATTTAAAAGATCCCTTTGCCCCCTCCTGTTCCTACATAGTGTACTCATATGCTTTTCCTTCCTTCCTGTGCTAAGCTGTACTATAGGAGGAAAGAGAAACACAAAAGAATTAACATGTTTTTCTGTGAAACTTCACCAATAATGTAAATATGATGCATAGGACATTCAATAGTGAGTAGATTTTGAGGTTACCATAAAATACCTATTGTTTATTAAAACACACAAGTAACAGATATTTAAGACAAATTCAATCTCATGAAAACGTAAATGTCTGGCATACGTTGCATTCAATCAGCAGGATGAAAAGGTTGAACTTTCCACAGTAAGTCAACATTGACTCCATTAAATATTCAGAAAAGTATTTCAAATAAATGTTGGAATGTAGAATGAAGCTAGAAGGGGTCAAAAACTGAGTGGTTTGTACAAAAGGAATAGGGATCATGCAATAGCCAAAGAATCTGCACATAATTTTTCCAAAAAGGAAGCCTTTTATAACATAGACTTCAAAGCTTTCCTCAATGATCAGGTCACTAATGATACCAGAACCTTCTGGATTTCTAAATGCTTTTATCTTCTTTGAGTTCTATACACATTAAACAAGATACTAAAAGTGACATCTTAATTACCCCCTTTATCTTGTAAATCCTGAGCAGAACCATGCTCACTTCTCTTCTTGAATTCCTCTTATGGATGGAGAGATTGTCTGTGACTTATATATATGAGATTGTTGGACCAAAAGATATTTCCAGATGTTAACTTCAGCTACAAAGACTGCAGGCTCTAGCTGCACTGTCTTTTTTATTTTTCTCACTCTCACTTTTACACAGGTAACTGAATGAATGAGGTAGAAGAGAGGTCTGATTTGCTACCTCCAAAATTTAAAACAACTTTTAAGAGTTACCTCAACTCCATTCTGCCAACAAAGTCAGCAGAAGGTTGTCTTGTGATCATCATGGCCTGCTATGCCACAGTCTAGTCCCTTTTATTGTCCTCCATCATGCGTGTAATCACTGATCACTGAGTGTCTCACTCCTTATATACTGCTCCGTGTAACAATCTTCAGCTTAGGGAAGTTCAGTCATACCTGCTCAAGGTTCCTTAAAGCTAAACTTCAAAAGGATCACGCCTTGTAAGCCCGGAGAATAGGGTTCTAAACCCTAGAACTAATGTAAAGATGGAAAGTTCATATGGACCCTACAAAGTTGCATACCTCCATCTTCACACGTGCAAGCACACCAAACTACCCCTCCAAATATAAATCATATGCACACACACACACACACACACACACACACACACACACAGAGACATACACACACATGCACACACAGAGAGAAACAAACAGACACAAAGAGAGAGACACAAAGTAACAGACAGACACACACACACAAGGGGAGAGAGAGAGAGACAGACATACACACACATGCACAGAGACAGATAGACAGACACAAAGAGAAAAAGAGACACACAGACAGACACACATACAAGGGGGGGAGAGAGAAAGCTAAAAATAATAAAACTGCAATATTCAAAATTCTGACAGTTTACCACTCAGTTCAAGGATATGTACTATGTACAAATGGTAGTGGGATCTATAGTTGTAATCACAGTGGAAAAGGAGTGCTTTGTTATATTTTCATGTAACTTCCTAAAGACAGTTTCAAAACTGCAAGCATGAAGGGGTAAAATATGAACCATTTCCAGATGGCAGGCAATTAATAGCATGATTACTATATTGGTGTGATGCCAAATGTCATTAACTTTAATATGTAAAAGAAGACTTCATGGAGATATGCAGATAAGTTGAGAAAAATGATTATTTTTGGTAGTGCAAAAACTGAGTAATAGCAAACATTGTGAGGTCTCAGATTAAATTATTCCTTAGAAATCATAATGAATATATCATTTATACATGTGTATTTATAAAGGTATTAAGTACATTAGGAGCTGTTGTGCAATAAAAATCAAGTGTGCTACAAATTACATAATTGATGATTTAAAAAAATGTTTCTATCAAATCCAACTTCACAGAAAGAAATCACAAGCTCATAAAACAAAAAAAAAAAAACCTCTTGATAAGCTGCAGGAGCTATCACGGTCATGGTCAATAGCAAATGGCTGCAAGGGGGATGGTCCTAATGGTGACTGGTATTGGAAAACCACTTAAAATAAAATGAGATATTCACTGCACATCTATTCACTTA
This sequence comes from Lophiomys imhausi, assembly GCA_907164525.1. Classification (NCBI taxonomy): domain Eukaryota; kingdom Metazoa; phylum Chordata; class Mammalia; order Rodentia; family Muridae; genus Lophiomys; species Lophiomys imhausi. Next base: position 2,682,217 of record CAJQZJ010032944.1, read on the forward strand.
CAGAACTGGAGTTATGAAGTTTCTGAAAATGTTCACATGCTCATTCCTTCCTTAGCATGTGGTTACTAAAGCTACAGTATTTTAGAGGGCATAAACTAAAGAAAACACTGGCTTAGCACTCAAAGAGCATTTGTTTAAATAATAAAATGCATGGCAATCAAAAGAGCAACCAACCTACACAACTACCATAACTACTATTTACCAAATGCTGCTATTTGCCAGGCACTGGGTGGTGGATATGGGCATCAGTCTCAATATCACATACAAGAAGTAAGTGTTATTTGCCACACTTAATGAAGGATGAGCTATAAGAATACATACAAGTGCTTCCCAGCCCCCCGCCTAATATTTTCCAGATAATCAGCAGTAACTTTGGGATAACGCATTGAACAACACTCAGTTTTAATTATGTTTTGCTAACACTCTAAAACTGCTTCGCGAAATATTTAAATACTAATATGGCAATGTTAAAATACATGTACAATAATTAGATGTCTAATAAAGACAGTAAGTCCTCAAGAATTTAAGGCACAAAATGAGTTATGATGGAGAAAAGGATCTGTCTCTGTCTTTCTCATACTCCTCTCATCCATTCTTCCTTCCTTTTCCTTCTCTCTCTTTACCATTCTCCCCTTTCTCCCTCCCTCTCTGGTCATAAAGTAGTTTTGAGATTTAAATATATATATTTACACTTTAATGCTTCTTTTTGAAGTTCTTCTCTTGCCACTCTGAGGAAATCAGGTGTAAACTTATTTAGGTTTCTTTCATGTTTTGATATGTACTTATTTTATTTTTTTTTCTAGAACAGCACTGATTCAATGTTAAATGGTTTTAGTAAAAAATGCTTGTTTAATAGCGACCTTTTTAACCTTATGTTTGCTTCATTTATGACACAAAGTAAATATATATATATTTTATATATTTATATATTATTGGCTGTTTGGCTCAACAACTGTGAAGTCCTAGTGAAGTATTTTGCTTATAGTACTTAGAAACTAAAAACTAAAATATAATTTTATAGTTATCTACACACATAATATATAAAGTACAATAATAAATTTAGTGGTCTTAAAGCCTGTCTATTTGTCCCCTAAAAATGAAAAAGTATGTGTATTTGTACATATTATTCTCCAGAAATTTAACTCTGAGGGGTTAGGATTTAAAGATTAGATAAAGGTCTAAAGGCTAGAGGCACACTGTCACATATTGTTTGGAAGAATCAACAAGAGACCATGTAGACACACAACTATCCAGACACATGACTGCCTGGATTGCAACCTTGTACACCATACTATTTATTAATAAATACTACATACTTTGGGAAATTCATTATGGCTGAATTACTAAATCCCAATTTAAAAAACCGAGTTTTCCAGGGGAAAATGAAGGAATCTCAAAGCCAAATCAATAAGTAATAAGCTGAAGGTGACATTAGTCCATCTATGAAAGTCAGCCTTCTCATGTTCTCATTTTACCCACCCTGTAGGTTGACAGTAGAAAATGCTTGAAATGAGTGTGGTCAAGTCTATTTAATAAGGTTTTCCTCTAATCAGAGAGTGTTCAAAATCATGTAAATGAGATTGGACATCATCTTATTCTAAATTATTAAATTCTATTGATATAATTGAAGGAAAATGAATCCATGTCACAGATACATACTTGCAAAGAATGAAATTAGTTTAAAATTCTCTTATCCGTTAATCAAAATATTGTTTAATATATTAATAGCTTCCTACTTAGTTAAATGATATAAAGCTAACTTTTAGTCCCATTTTTATTTGCAACCAAATATAATATTGTAACTCACAAAGCACAGCTAGGAGTAATTTTTGCTTACTTCATTATAAATAATGAAAAGCCCAGAATGCTTTCTTGAGAAATTCTATAAATGTTGCTATTAATCACAGAAAATTTTATTCATTTTAAATTGGCTTAATGAAGTCCTGGGAGAGGGCAATAACTTTAGACCTGATGATCTTTTTGACATTTACATTTTCTGAAATAATGACACAGAAGAGCTAATTTGAAATACTTTTTCAAAATGGGCTGATGAAAAAACACAGAAAACAGATATTTACACTTTCATTCTTCTCTTTGAAGTTCTTCTCTTGCCACTCTGAGGAAATCAGGTGTAAACTTATTTAGACACCTTTCATGTTTTGATATGTATTTATTTTATTTTTTCTAGAACATCACTGATTCAATGTTAAATGGTTTTAGTAAAAAATGCTTGTTTAACAGTGACCTTTTAAACCTTATGTTTGCTTCATTTATGACACAAAGTCAATAAATTAAAATCAAAAGCCATTTCCCTTCTACCCTGCCTCTTTCTAGTCAGTTTTCTGTTAGCAGTATTATAAGCATCTGGTTTTCCAAAACTGGATTACTGAAATTATCAGCATTTTTTCCTATATCTACTGTATTCTTCTTTCCAATTTTAAGTATTTAGTCCTGCATTCTGAACTTATTTTCTAGTTCTCTACAGGTAATCATCCAGTGAAATCCTCTTCACCCTGCTTTCTAAGAACTCTGTGTGAATCTGTTTCTCCATTCACTGGATAAAGTTACTGGACAGCTAATATGTCTAACATGATTGCCAGAAAATGAGTGTTTTTGTAGTGGTTTCTCTGATAGAGGTGCTGTATGAACTTGAGCAAATGGGGTAATGACTACAAAGCATAAATTTCTTCTAAGGCTAGGCCAATGGTAGAACTTCCTCTTCAAGATCAAGTAACACATAAAAGGCTGGTGAGACTAGGCCTGCCACATGCATGCTGAGCAGTAGAAGTATTTCTCCTTGCTTTCCCATCCCTAAATATCATCCTCCTTTAGCACTTGGTGTTATCTGACTCATGTTAGCTTACTAATGCTCAGGTCTATAGTGCCTGCTGCATTTTCAAAGATGCATCAAATTTTGCTTCTATTTTTCCATCATCTAGCTCCTGTCTTTTGCAGATATGGCCTGTACCCATGTTTCTCAAGTGTATTGGTGACAAGACACTTTGCTGACAATTACATCTGTATATGATATGCTGTGGTGAATGAAGACATGTGCACCATGTTAATGTTCACTCTTGCTCAGTGAGAATGCATTGAAGAACAAAATGTTGAAGTTGAAAACTACGGTCCCCATGTTATGGGGCTAGTTTGAAAAGAAGGATGCTAGTTAACAAGTTGATACTTTGGTATTTTTTTTTAAAGCTTCTTTATTCATAGAGAAGTGATTACAGAGACAATTATGTTCTGCACCACAATATTATACATTAAAGTAAATAAATGCAGACAGAGATTCATAGACCTTTTCCCACAGTGTAATGACTGTCAAAATACTTGAATAAGATACAATTTTTTAAAAAATTTAGTACAGATACACACAAACACACACACACAAACAGTGGTAGGGGAGAGAGGAAAGATGGGAAGGAGGAAAACAAGGAGGAAGGGAGTAAAGGGAGACAAGATATTAGGGAAAAGGAAACAGAAGATACAGGAAATGGAGACAGAGGTATGAGTCATGTGGATTGTGCTGGTTATTATTCACCTGTGGGAAGTAGCATCATAAAAACATCCTTGGGCCAAATAAAAATGATGGCAGGTTTTCCACTATATATTTCTTGCTGATAATTGTTCCCATTCAATCTCAACTACGTAATGATCTTGAAGATCAGTTACATTTTGATGACTGAGATCCCAGAATGCATAATCATACATTTTCTATGACTTGGGCAATAATAGTACATATTCACAGCTAGAATAACAAGAAAGTTGTCAACATTTGATAACATACCTCGTAAAAGAAGATCAATTATTCTCAGCCTCAGCTGAATTGTATTTATTGTGCATGCAAAATAAGATGAAAAACTAGGGTACCATGTGTGTTTATATTGGGGGAGTAAACAGCAGAGCAATATGTATAACTGGGATAAATCATTGTTTTAGTGTTTTCCTCTCTGAGCCACTCTGCTTTTCCCCCTTTGGTGTCATTTTATTTTATTTCAAAGTGTTCACTCTTTGATACATATTCCTGCTGAGAGTTGCAATGTATGCAGTTGTTTGATGAATTAGACACTAGGTCCTTATACAAGATAAAATGTCTTTTGTCAAACACAAATATTATAGAAACCTGTCCCCAGGAGGAAAATGGGATAGACAGCCCATTTAATCTTCTTTACAATTGAGGGAAAAATGGATATGATCAGGAAATAGTGTGTGTGTGTGTGTGTGTGTGTGTGTGTGTGTGTGTGTTTACCTATGGCAGGAGTTGATAAGGAAAACTTATGGATTTACTCAGTGCCTACTAAACTCATATAGTCCATAACTATCCACACAATTGTAACAACAATGTAAAACAGCACTACCAATTACCCGTGAATACAAATTACCAATCCTGTCTGTGATTTCTCTCTTTCATCTTTCCTTTTTAGTGATTAAAGTGAATACTGATCACTTTACTATTAATTTGTTCACATAGTTTAATTATCTTTACTGATACTTTGAATTTATATTTTAGTTTGTATATTATTAGATATAAGATATCTATAAGGTATCTATTTTCATGAATAGAAAAATAAGTAATATGCAGGCCAGTCATTTTGGTATATGCTGCTGATACCAGCTCCTGGGAGACAAAGAAAGCCCAGCCAAGCTGTAACAATTCAGGGTGATAATGTCTCAAAAAATTCATATCATCATATAATTCCAAATTACCTCAAAGAGTTTATAATGTTTGACATGGACATTTACCTTTAGAAAGAGAAGTACTGTTATAACTAACTTGAGTTATATCTGAACAGGATTTGTATCTTTCCTACTTTTGTGTAAGTGTGTGTGTGTGTGTGTGTGTGTGTGTGTGCGCACGCACGCGCACACGCGCGCACACATGTGGGTCCTCAACACAAAATACATGCTGTACTTTCAGCTGTTCTTTGTACTGGAATCTAAAAGTTCATACCTAAAAATGCTCCATCTGCTGGATATCCTTTCTGAGATTCCTTTTCTAGCCCAGTTTCTCCTTTGTTACTTGCTCTTTTGTATTCCACCCACTAAATGTTTGTTGCTTTATTGAGGTTTTAATTAATTGAAGAAGTTATCAATGCTGTAATACACAGTGTCATCTACAAAACATTTCACGAACTGTCTGGAACAGAAAAGAGGAGTTTATTTAGCTCATTGCTCTTTCCTAGTTTTTCCTCATTTCAAACGTTGAATCTCTTTGAGGAAACCTTTAGATCATGTTCATCTTGAGAATTTAGATGACACCATACAGTTTTCAAAATTATTTCTCAGAGTTCTTTATAGTGATCTCAATCATATCTTGGGCACCATGTCTGGGTACAAATTTCTTAACCATGGTATTTTTAAACAAGAAACTGAGATCCAGAATTTGTTTCAAGAAATTAAATGGTAAAGCATGGAAGTGCTACCTGCTGATTCCAGTAAAGCACTGAAGGACTTGCCACCACTAGCTGGGAAGTGGCTGACCCGCTGCCAGATGTGCTCACCTTCAGCATTTGCCTCAGCCGCAGAGAACAACGATCCTTCAATTCCTTTTCTTTTCTTTTTCTTTTTATTATTTATTACCTCAGATTACATCTCCATCACAGTGTCCTTTTTCATCCTTCCCAGTCCTGCCTTCCCACCCTCTAATTTTCACTCTCTTCATCTCCCCTTTTCTCTTTTATTTTATTCACCTTTCCACTACTCCTTCCTCTCCTACTTTTCCCTTTCCCTGTGCCACCTGTCCCTTTTCTGTACAGTTTCCTATCTTCTATTCCCCATTTTCCCCTTCCCTTCCTTTCATTTCCTTCCATTTTATTCTCCTTCCTCTTCTCTACTTCCCCCTCCCCCCCCTTTTTATTCCCGATGCCTCCCCCTGAGGAGCTTCTTTCCTACTCTCGTTCTCCTCCATTTAATTACCTCCACTCCATTGCCTTGGATCAATCTACAGACAATGACATAGACTAATATTTTCTCCACTCCATCCTATTGTTGATTCTATTAGTGTTCTGTTTGTGTACTGTGAATGCCATCAGCATAAGCTTATTCATTCAAAAGGTTCAAACTTGTCAAGGTTGATAACAGTTTAATATATGTTCTACATGTTAGGCTTCTTACCTTTTCAATATTATCTTTGATAATATTTCCCCTTCTAACAGATTTTTTTTTCAGGAAAAACTACAGTGCACAATACATATCACAGTTATTTCTTAACTGTTTGCATCTCAACAATCTCAGAAGATTTTATCATTCACAACAGTGCAGTTTGAAAAATAGGAGGGAATTATCTTTCAAGATAATTCTAAATTTAGGTTTTATATCTAATCAGTTAGATTTAGGTTATATATCACTGAACATTTGGTAGTCTAACAGGTATTTCTTTGAAAAACTTAGGCCAGTGTTTAGTTTTCATCTTCTTTAAAGAAAAAAAAAAAAGAAACTATGGAATGCTTGTGAAGATGTTTTGGGAGAATTTAGTTTTTTGATTTTTTTTTAAGTTTTTTTTTTAAATAATTTATTTTTTTTCTTCAAGTTCCATCTCAATCACAATCCCCTCCCTACTCCCCCCTCCAGTCCCACCCTTGCACCCTCCTCCCCCTCACCCCCCCCATCCTCTTCCTTTCTTTTTTTTTTTTTTAGTTTAAGGTATTTATTTTTCCCCCCAACAGCTCTCCCTTTCAGACCAAATAATGATTCTTTTTCTTATAACTATAAATACAATACAAAACAACAGAAATAAATAGGCCACGATTATAAGAGTTATATGGCTTAGCATACATTCCCAATGTCCAGTCCATGTGTATTTGGCACCTGACTTTAACATTCTACTATCTAACCATCTCCATGAGTTTAAAGTTCTATATCTAACTCAGCTTTATTACTAACTTGCCTCATAATTTTAAAAATATCTTCTTAGATCCAGAACACCCTCTTGATTCCTAAACAACTCAAAATTTAACTATGAGACTCTAGCTATCTATTCTTCAACCACCTCAGAGACCTGAGAGGGATAAATATATCTGATTACATAGGAAGTGCAGGGCCTGCAGCTTCCAAAACTAAAAAATGACATACCAGTGGCTGCCTGGACAGTTCTCATTTTCTCTCCATACATTACAGCATCAATCTTCAGCCATTTGGCCCCATTTCTCTGGCAGACATTGGTTGTAGAGCAGGAATTATGAAGGACTTACCTACCCTGTCTTGGCAGAGCTAGGCTGTCGACTTATCTGCTTCCAAGTTTCTTCTTGGCCTTTTGGCTAAGATCAAGTGTAGTATCTGTTCTTATCAGTTTTTTAAGTTTTTAAATTAGAAGAACCGTGAAAGCATTCCAGTGAGAGCTCCTAAAATCAATGCTTGCAATGAATCTGTATTTCATCTTCTTTAATCATTCTTTTAACTTTGCTAGAAGTGACTAGATCATTTGCTAGAAGATAACATATATACAATATAGAAGTAGATATATTTTATTCTTCTCACTGTTTAACTGCCTTTCTTTCTTTCTTTCTTTCTTTCTTTCTTTCTTTCCTTCCTTCCTTCCTTCCTTCCTTCCTTCCTTCCTTCCTTCCTTCCTTCTTTCTTCCTTTTACATCCCAAATGCAGGCCCCTCTGTCCTCTCCACCTGGTCCCACCCTCTTCCCCCTTTCATGGTTCCCCTTCTCCTCAGATAAAAGTCCCCCACCTCTGTTAGCTCACCCCTGCTCATCAAGTCACATCCAGGCTAACAGCATTGTCTTCCACTGAGGCCAGACAAGGCAGCTCAGTTAGGGTAAAGTGATCCACAACCAAGGAACAGAGTCCATGTTAGAGACAGTCCCCACTCCCACGACCACTGCTCCACTTGCTAGGATATCTGTATGAAGACCAAGTTGCCTATCAGTATCATATGTATAGAGGTCCTAGACACAGTCTATAAAACTACACAAATATTATGGATTCGTGGAATTTCAGAAATTTTTTAGGGTAAATGTTGAGGAATAATTTTTAAATAAAGTATGTTTAATGAGTATATTATGATTTTGTTACCTACATGAACTTTGGCTGTGAATTAAGGGACAATTAATAATTTAAAATTATGAAATACTGGCCAGGCATGGTAGCACCTGCTTGTAATTCTGACAGTTTAGAGGCTAGGGTATTAGGGCTTTTAAAGATCAGCTTGGGATACAAAAAAGTTCCAGGCCACCCTATGTTATTAATTAAAACCAATGTAAATAAAATTAGGGACTGCAAATATGCTGAAGTTAATATTATAAGAAAATAATGAGTAAAAAGCTAGTGAATCAATTATAGGTAAAGCATAAGGTTTTAACCTTATTTGTTTTACATATTCATGAGATTCTAAAAGAAAATAAAGCTCTATTCATGCTTGGTTCCTTTCATTTTAATTATTTACTTCTTTAATCTTATTTACTCTAAATAAAATAATAACTTTACCTAAGAATTTAAAGTATTTCATCTATAAGTTTTGGTAATTATGAAATGATAATCACAATGTAGAATTATTAAATGCTCAATTTACGGATCATACGATAATCTAAATATATTTTGAAAGTTGAAGAAGTCATTGTTTCTTATTCTTTTAGGCTCTTTTCTTTGTCCAACCATTGGTAGAAATCTGCACCATTGGGTTAATAATTGCTCGAGTCTTCCCACTATTTCCTATAAACAAAGATCTCAAGAGCTCAGTAGGTTTTAGAATCACTACTGCTTTTGGCTTCTGTTATGCATGTCCTTTGCCTGAAATTTTTTTCACAAACTTATCCCAAACACTCTTTTTTTTCCCTTTTCTTTTCAGTTTTCGCATACCTCTCAAATTACAGGGAAGTCTTTCTTTGTAGACATCATGAAATCTTGATTCCTCAATATTCTCTTCACTTTCTTGACAGAAAAACCATAGCAAAATAAAACAACTGAAACTATCAAATAAGAGATCTTTCCTAATTGTTTTGGAGTCGTTCAGTGCTGATAAGTTTTATGTTTTTTTTTAACATTTATTTATTAATTCAAGTTACTTCTTGATTGCAGCCCCATCACTCCTCCCCTCTCGGTCCTACCCTCCCACCTTCTACTCCCTCTCCCATATATCCTTCCCCTCCAGTGTGTGTGTGGGGCCCACATATCAGGTCCACTCAGTTCATTAGTCACATGAGGACTACAAACTTCCTCTTGCTCTGGGGCCTGACATGGCAGCTCCACAAGGGTAAAGTGTCCCAATAAAAAGTAACAAAGTCCATTACTAGGACTGCCCCCTAAATTTAATATTTATGAGCATCTGCTTAGCTTATAGAAGACCCTCATTGTGATTCCCTTCCTCTTTCCTGTCCCTTTGTGCCCACATGATACTCTTATGTCTTTGAACATACAGATCATCTGTTGTTATAAGAAAACTAATGAAATCACAGGTCACATGCTTCTTAGCTGATGGTAATTAAAACCTTTAAATGTAATCATATTCTAGAGTACAAGCGCTAAGAGCTTTAATAAGCAGTACAAAATAACTTAGTTCAGCCAAGAACAATCTCCTCATGCTCTATAATTTTTGTAGTGATCAACCTTACATAATTTGTTTCATTATGAATGTCTTTCTTTTTATACATCTCCCCTAGAATGTCATCCCTATGAAGGTAGGGTGTGTGTGTGTGTGTGTGTGTGTGTGTGTGTGTGTGTGTCTGAATGTTTGTATATATGTGTCTGTGTATATGCATGTGTTTATGAATATCATATCATATTTGAATATCATAATTTGAAGTTTGTTCTGGTTGTTTATGCAGCACAAGAGAATGTGTAAGCATTTGAAATTCATTGAGATGGCCAATACATTTCATTAAGGGTGATTAATACCATTGGAAAAACAGAAATTAGTTCTGCTGTTAATTGTAGATTATCTCGTAAAAAGAAAGTAAATGCACAAGTTTTTTTTTCTAAACCACCAGATGGACTGGATTGCTATATTCTCTGTAGCAAAAAATATTTCCTGTCTACATATGATAAGTGCTTAAATTTATTAAGTAAGCTTATGACTTACCATCTTTTCTTTTTTAAAAGATAGAATATGAGACCATTTTCCCCTTTCATTTTTCTTGTTCATAGTTAGATCTAATGTTTAGAGAGTGTCTTAGTTTCCTATTGAGACCAAAACATTATAACAAAGGGCAACGTATAACTTAAAGCATTTCATTTGTGATGTCCCAGAGATAATAAGGTCTTCCCTTATCACAGAATCTCAGCATGACATGTTGTGCAGTTACAGGTCTAAGGCACTGGGGACAAGCAGTGTTGGACAGCAAACACTGAAGCCACCATCTAACAGAAACCATTCCTTACTGTGAACTAATTCTCTCAGGTTTTTGTTATGGTGACAGAAAGCTGACTCACACAGCTGTTAACTGCTAATAATGTCTAAGCTTTAAAGACTAGGAGTCTTTCCCTCCTCACAGCTGTTTTCTCAATGCCAAATTCATTATCTAATTTACATTTTTTGAATAAATAAAATAATTTCATTTTTGTATGTTTAAATTATGCTTTGGAATTGAAGGTAAAATGCTTTGCAGATGTTAAATTCTCAGTGATATAAATGTAGTCTAATAAATAGTCATTGATTTCTACTTTGTGAAAAGTACATATAATTATGTATTTCCATATATGTACTAAGATTTAACAAATTGACAGAATAAATACTACCCAACAAAACTTAAAATCTAGTTAAAACACACTATCTCTTGCCTTTGTATTTTTGGTTCCTACATAAAAATATAGAAATTAATGATCAAAATGTATGTGAGTTATCACATTTTTACAATCATAATTATGGTAATCATTTACACAAAAATATTAAAGAATTGCAATTACTGAAGGAAATTAAAATAGTATTGTTCTTACTTGTATATAACTACAAAACAAAATAAAATATTTCTAAGTGAAAGACATTACTAAGACAAGGGTTATCATTAAAGACTTTCTCCATTGAGAAAACAGCAAGATCATGTCATGGCATCTAGGAAGTGACATCCTTTATCAAAACCAAGTGATATACCACTAACATTTCCTATGAGATTATCTTCCCATAGTAATTTATTGTGAGTCTCATTTCAAAATTTCTGAGATAAGTAAGTTAGACTAGGACTAGCATATTAAATAAAAATAAAGTTCTCAGGCATAAGGTCTATTTATTTGATATTAGTGAATTGAAATCAAAAGTGCTGCAATCCACACACTTTTATTCTCCTCATTATCATATAATTTACTGGGCAATACCTTAGTTCTCATTCTGATTCTCAATTGAAAACAATATTCCCTAATGTGTTTCCTGTAGGGATATTTAACAAAAGGGAAATCATAGCAAAATAAATTAGAGAGATAATACATTGGAACAAATACAATTTAAATATTAAGACACAGCAGTGCCCCTGTCTTAAACTCCATACAATTTAAGCAAGAGTGAACTTTCAGGTGGTTACTCACAGGGAAATACACACTTAAGAATAAGAAGATTAATTTTAGAATCAAACATTCTGTATCAATGGCTTTTCCACCTCACCTCCTCTTCTGGGATTGGGAGAGGGTATTGTCTTACATTTAATGATAATCTCTACAGCACACTGACAGTATAACTGTCATAATTGTGGCCTATTTATTTCTGTTGTTTTGTATTTTATTTATTGTTATAAGAGAAAGAACCATTCGCTGGACTGAAAAGGGGAGCGGTTGGGTTGGGGGGAAAAGATATACCTTAAACTGAAAAAAAAAAGGTAGAGGATGGGGGGTTGAGGGGGAAGAGATTGGAAGGGTGGGACTGGAGGGGGGAGTAGGCAGGGGATTGTGATTGAGATGTAACTTGAAGAAATAAAAAATAAATTAAAAAATAATCTAAAAAAAACCTGTTACTAGAAAAACAGCATCCTTCATTAACTAACATTACCTGTTCAGTTTCAATCCATCATCAAGTTCAATTATGATGTTTAGATATGAAAAGATAAAACCTCAGGCTGGCAGTGATTCTACTCAGGTTACAATTATGTTTTGTATCTTGTCCTGATTTTTACAGAGCTATACATACTCCATTTATGTTCTACCATCATGATTAGATGTTTAGAATTTCACTTTCTATCAAAATCAGAGTTCCTTGGGGAATGATACAATGACACAATTTCTTATCATTTGTTGGCTTGACTATCTTCCTTTTCATCAGTTTTTATATATAACAGCCTCTAATTTTAATCTTTGACTACTTAACATCTGTAAATCAATAAATTTTCTTACATGTTATATTAGTTTTCTTTGAGGGTTTTCTTTCCTCCCTCCCTCCCACCTTTCCTGTTTTATATCCTGTTCTTCCTGTTTTATATCCTGTTCTTCCTGTTTTGTATCTTGTGTTGATTTTATATGCTGTAATGTTTTCAATCACAAGACAAGACAGTAAATGCTCCAGGTTGCACAAAGAGGAGTTATCCCTAGGACTGAAACTTTGAAGTCTTCAGTGGGCTAGCGCTTCATTCACTCAGTTCCTCTAGCTTAGATATATCATGAGGGTCAGCATCAGGCAAGTATGATGAGAACTGCATAAGATAAAGATCATGGGGGATCCAAGATGGCGGCCGCCTGGGCGGACGTATTTTGATTTCGGTGTTAACAGTCACAGGGCGCCGAGTGTTGCAGGACACTGTACAAATGGCTCGACCCACTCTAGATCTCACCCAACTACCCAGGGACCACTGAGGGTCCCTGGGCAGGACGTTCCTTCCCACTCTCGGACACGCAAGGAAACCACTGGACAGGGAATTGGGATCCCCCTGTTCCCCACCAGGAGAACGCAGGGTAAGTTCCAAACTAATTAATGCCCAGTGGGCAGATTCAAATCCTACGCAGAGATAATCCCCACCCTGCTGGGCACCCCCAGGTCTTGCACAGAGGATCCAGCTATCTGGCGAAAGGTTGCGACACTTGGAAGTGAGCACAGGTGGACTGCAAAGCACCTTCAGACTGCAGATTTCAACCCACTGCTGTGAAGTCACTGGCCAGTTTCCAGGCCGTGGGAGCAGCAAGGCTACTGGGGGTGAAGGGCAGATTTACCTACCACAGGAACCAACTCCTGGCAAACTGCGAGGTATTTAAAACTGTTGTATATCGGACTTTTTTACCAGTACTGGCCCTTCTGGTGGGGAACCAGACCTTACTTGTACACAGCTCCACCCCCTGAATTAGTTAGGTCTCCACCTAGGAGGAGGGGCTGAATGACTCACCTTATAGGGGAGGAGTAAGGCAACTCAACTCCTACGCCAAAGCGCCCCCTTTGGACCCAAGTCCAGAAGGCAGCTAAAAAATTCCACATGACCAGAGACCCCAGACAAAAAAAAAAAAACCAGAGCGAAATGACTCCAACAAAAGAAAGCAACGCTATTCCATCCAGCCTGAAACACATGAAAACGATGACAATTCTACATTATGGAAAGTGATAGAGTCCCTTCAAAAAGAAATTAAATCTATGAAGGAATTCAAAGAAGCCACAATTGCACATACGAAAGTGATGGAAAACACCATTAGAGAACTTCAGAACAAGGTGAGTTAACTTGAACAAGAAAAAGAGAGGGCAATGGAAAACTTCCAGGCAAAGACAAGCAAACTGGAGCAGGAAATGTACAAAACAAATAACATCACTCAAGAAATGAAAATGGAAATGGAAACAATAAAGAAAACACAGTCAGAGTTAAAAATGGAAATGGAGAATCAAGGGAAGAGAACAGGAACTATGGATTTCAGTACCAAAAATAGGATTCAAGAGATGGAAGACAAGATCTCAGGCATGGAAGATTCGATGGAAGAAATCAATACAACATCCAAAGAAAATGAGATAGCTAAAAAAATCTCTCACCACAACAAAGATACCCTCAACAGATACAAGAAAATTGAAATAACCACTTGTATCTTATCAGACCACCATGGAATAAAGCTGGACTTCAATAGCAAAAGAATCAACAGAAAGTCGACACTTACATGGAAATTTAACAACTCTTTACCAGAGGACCACTGGGTCAGGGAAGAAATAAAGAAGGAAATAAAAGACTTCTTAAAATCCAATGAAAATGAAGACACAACATACCCAAACCTATGGGAAACAATGAAAGCTGTGCTATGAGGAAAGCTCATAACACTAAGTGCCTACAAAAAGAAAATTGTGACAGCTCATCTTAGCGAATTAACAGCTAAACTGCGTGAATTGGAAAAAGAAGACTCAAACACACCCAAGAGGAGCAGAAGGCAGGAGATCATCAAACTTAGGGCTGAAATCAACAACTTAGAAACAAAAAGAGCTATACAAAGAATCAATGAAACCAAGAGTTGGTTCTTTGAGAAAATCAACAAGATAAACAGACCCTTAGCCAAATTAACTAAAAGACAGAGGGAGAAAACACAAATCAACAAAATCAGAAATGTAAAGGAAGAAATAACAACAGACATTAAAGAAATCCAGAGAATATTTGGATCCTACTTTAAAAATCTATACTCCACAAAATTTGAAAACTTAAGCAAAATGGACAATTTTCTTGATAGATTCCACCTACCGAAGCTAAATCAAGATTAGATAAACTGATTAAACAGCCCTATAAGCCCTAAGGAAGTAGAAACAGTCATTAAAAATCTCCCAACCAAAAAAAGCCCAGGGCCAGATGGCTTTAGCACGGAATTCTACCGGCCCTTCAAAGACGAGCTAACACCAATACTTTTCAAACTCTTTCACCAAATAGAATCTGAAAGAACATTGCCAAACTCATTCTATGAGGCCACAGTCACCCTGATTCCTAAACCACACAAAGACACAACAAAGAAAGAGAACCTCAGACCAAACTCCCTCATGAACATAGATGCAAAAATACTTAATAAAATACTAGCAAACCGAATTCAAGAACACATCAAAAGGATCATACAACATGATTAAGTAGGCTTCATCCCAGGAATGCAGGGATGTTTCAACATACGAAAATCTATCAACGTCATTCACCATATAAACAACATGAAAGAAAAAAACCACATGATAATCTCGCTAGATGCAGAAAAAGCATTTGACAAAATCCAACACCCCTTCATGCTAAAATTTCTGGAGAGAACAGGCATACAAGGACCATACCTAGAAATAATATAGGCAATATATAGCAGGCCAGTGGCCAACATCAAATTAAATCGAGAGAAACTTGAAGCATTTCCTCTAAACTCAGGAACAAGACAAGGATGTCCACTTTCACCATAGCTTTTCAATATAGTACTTGAAGTTCTTGCTAGAGCAATAAGACAACTAAAAGAGATCAAGGGGATAAACATTGGAAACGAAGAAGTCAAATAATCCCTGTTTGCAGATGATATGATAGTATACATAAGCGACCCTAAAAATTCCACCAGAGAACACTTACAGCTGATAAACACCTTCAGCAAAGTGGCTGGGTACAAAATTAATTGAAAAAAATCAGAAGCCCTTCTTTATAAAACAAACAAATGGGCTGAGAAAGAAATAAGGAAACAACCCCTTCACAATAGCCACAAACAACATAAAATACCTGGGGGTAACTCTAACCAAGCAAGTAAAGGACCTGTACAACAAGACTTCAAGCCCTTGAAGAAAGAAATGGAAGAGGCTTTTAGAAGATGGAAGGATCTCCCATGCTCATGGATAGGTAGGATCAACATAAGAAAAATGGCCATCCTACCAAAAGCAATATATAGATGCAATGCAATTCCTATCAAAATACCAACACAATTTTTTGTAGACTTGGAAAGAACTATTCTCGATTTCATATGGAAGAGCAAAAAGTCCAGAATAGCTAAATCAATCCTGTACAATAAAACAACATATGGAGGTTTCACCATCCCCGATTTCAAGCAGTACTACAAAGCAATAGTTGTAAAAACAGCATGGTATTGGTATAGAAACAGACCAGTAGATTAATGGAATCGAATTGAAGATCCAGAAATAGACCCACACATTTATGGCCACCTAATTTTTGACAAAAAAGCCAAAATGGCACAATGGAAGAAGGACAGCATCTTCAACAAATGGTGCTGGTCCAACTGGATGTCCACTTGTAAAAGAATGAAATTAGATCCATACTTTTCACCTTGTACAAAACTTAAGTCCAAGTAGATCAAAGACCTTAACATAAGGCTGGTCACACTAAATCTTCTAGAAGAAAAAGTGGGAGAAAACCTCGAACTCATTGGCACAGGTGACAACTTCCTGAACAGAATATCAACATCTCAGGACCTGGGATCAACAATCAATATGGGACCTCATGAAACTGAAAAGCTTCTGTAAGGCAAAAGACACTGTCATTGGAACAAATTGGCAGCCTACAGACTGGGAGAAAATCTTCACCAACCCCACATCTGACAGAGGGCTAATATCCAAAATCTACAAAGAACTCAAGAAATTAAATGCCAAGAAGCCCAATAATCCAATCAAAAAAATGGGGGACAGAGCTAAATAGAGAAATCACAAAGGAGGAATCCCTAATGGCTGAGAGACACTTGAATAAATGCTCACCATCCTTAATCATCAGAGAAATGCAACTCAAGACGACTCTGAGATTCCATCTCACAGCTGTCAGAATGGCTAAGATCAAAAGCTCAAATGACAGCACATGCTGGCGAGGGTGTGGAGAAAGGGGTACCCTACTCCATTTCTGGTGGGAGTGCAGGCTTGTGCAACCACTATGGAGGACATTCTGGCGATATCTTAGAAAACTTGGAATAGCTTTGCCTCAGGACCCAGTAATATACCACTTCTGGGTATACACCCAAATGCCTCTTCATGGAATCATAAGGAAGTTTCCTCATCTATGTTTATAGCAGCCTTATTTGTAATAGCTAGAAACTGGAAACAACCCAGATGTCCCTCAACCGAAGAATGAGTTAAAAAACTGTGGTACATCTACACAATGGATTATTATTCAGCTATCAGGAACAATGAAATTATGCAATTTGCAGCCAAATGGATGGAACTAGAAAAGCTCATCCTGAGTGAGCTAACCTAGACTCAGAAGGATGCATATGGCATCTAGTCACTTATAGTAGGATTTTAGCTATATAGTAGAAGGTATCGATACTACAACTAACACACCAAAGGGAACTTGTACATAGGCTTTTTATTTTTTATTTTTATTTAATTATATTTTTTGTATTTTTTTTCTATTTTTTTTAGTCTTTTTTATCTATTTGTCTGCTTATTTGTTTGTTTGTTTTTTAGTTCTCTCTCCCGGGGAATGAGACACTTTTCACTGATGGCACTGACTCGTAGACCTCCAATGAATGAGGAGGCTCTTGGCCCTCATACTACCTCTCAACTGAGATGAGGGACTGTTATATAAGGACACCCCTCCCCAGAGAAATGGAATGGAAGTGTTAGGAGGTAATGAAAAAAAATGAAATGTGATGTTTCGGCCTTTTACTACTAACTGTCGTAAACTATTTAGGATAATTAAGAAATGCAAACTAATAGTTATGCAAGCCGGTCCTTTTCATAGGTACTATGACAGCCTATTATAGTTATTTTCTAAGCTAATCAGAAATAAAGCTGCTAAGAGACAAGCAATATCTGCTTACCCTAATATAAGAGATAGACTAGGGCCTGTTCAAAAACCTCAAGAGATTTGCAGAATATGGCATTCAAAGATGTTTTTGTAACTTTAGATTTTTTTATATCAAGACATATCAACTCCTGACAGCACCCCCTATTCTACCCCAAGTAGAAGATGAGCATGGAAGAATCTACAGTGGGAGATGATTGAATTAGTCGCAAGCCTATGTCTTGGTAGCAAAAGACCCTTGCTCCAACTGTAGACAGAATGCTGTCCAAAAAGACAAAACCTGGAAGCAGGTAAATCGACAGCCTAGCTCTGCCAAGACAGGGTAGGCAAGTCCTTCATAACCCCTGCTCTACAATCAATGTCTGTCTGAGAAACCGGGCCAAAAGACTGAAGATCGATGCTGTAATGGATCGAGAGAAAATGGGAACTGTCCAGGCAGCCACTGGTATGTCATTTCTTAGTTTTAGAAGCTGCAGGTCCTGTACTTACTATAAAATCAGATATATTTATCCCTCTCAGGTCTCTGATGTGGTTGAAGAACAGACAGCTAGAGTCTCATAATTAAATTTTGAGTTGTTTAGGAGTCAAGAGAGTGTTATAGATCTAAGAAGATGCTTTTAAAATTGTGTTGCAAGTTAGTATGAATGTTGAGGTAGATATAGAATTTTAAACTCATGGAGATGGTTAGATAGTAGAATGTTAAAGTCAGGTGCCAAATACATATGGACTGGACATTTGGAATGTACGCTAAGCCATATAACTCTCATAACTGTGGCCTAATTACCTCTGTTGTTTTGTATTGTATTTATTATTATAAGAGAAAGAACTATTTATTGGACTGAAAGGGGAATGTATAGGGGGAAATAAGGTATACCTTAAACTTAAAAAAAAGGGAAGAGGATGGGGGGTTGAGGGTGGGATGGTGGTACTTGAGCCGGGAATAGGGAGGGGACTGTGATTGAGATGTAACTTGAAGAAATAAAAAATAAAGGAAAAAAAGATAAAGATCATGATTCAGAAATAACTCTCTGGTGTTTAAATAGTATAACTCGTAGTTTTAAAAGTTAATATAAACTCCACTTTAAATTTCACATGTGTAATTTAAGCATCCTGTTCCCTCATGTGTGTCAAGAATGTACTCCTTGGAATATGTGCCTTAATTACAAGCAACTAAGGTAGGAGATTATATCTACTCCTTTCTGTTCAGTTTTTAAACATATAAAAATATATATTAAAACATCTAAAAATGATTTACAATCATTTTATAATTTTTTCACTCCTCATATTTAAATGTAAGTCTATAAAAATTATCTATGTAATGTAGATTCAAAAATTATACACAGTTAATAACAATAATGACAAATGTACTCTCTGCTAAAATTTTAATTACTGGAAATGAATAACTTACTAATTAATCTTGGCCATATGAATCAATTTTTTAATGTCTTCTAAAGCTTTACATGGAGATTCTAAATGTTTCCATGGAATGTTTAATTTACTAATGAACCTTAACGTTGGCTTTATTATACATGTAATCTTTGTCTATGTCTATCTCTCAAAACTACATAAAAAATATTTGTATAAAATAAAATTTTATAGTCTTATTTTTCTTTTCTTTTTAAAAATTTTTTAAGTTTTTTTTATTTTCAATTACATTTATTTCTTTTTTTAATAATTTACTTTTTATTTTTTCAAGGTACATGTCAGTCACAATCCCCTCCCTACTCCCCCCTCCGGTCCCACCCTTCCACCCTCCTCCCCCTCAACCCCCCATCCTCTTCCCTTCTTTTTTTTTTTTTTCTTTTAGTTTAAGGTATTTCTTTTTTTCTCCCAACAGCTCTCACTTTCAGTCCAAAAAATGGTTCTTTTTCTTATAACTATAAATACAATACAAAACAACAGAAATAAATCGGCCACAATTATAAGAGTTATATGGCTTAGCATACATTCCCAATGTCCAGTCCATATGTATTTGACACCTGACTTTAACATTCTACTATCTAACCATCTCCATGAGTTTAAAGTTCTATATCTAACTCAGCTTTCATACTAACTTGCCTCATAATTTTAAAAATATCTTCTTAGATCCAGAACACCCTCTTGATTCCTAAACAACTCAGAATTTAACTATGATACTCTAGCTATCTATTCTTCAACCATCTCAGAGACCTGAGAAGGATAAATATATCTGATTATATAGGAAGTGCAGGGCCTGCAGCTTCCAAAACTAAGAAATGACATACCAGTGGCTGCCTGGACAGTTCCCATTTTCTCTCCATACGTTACAGCATCAATCTTCAGCCATTTTGCCCCGTTTCTCTGACAGACATTGATTGTAGAGCAGGAATTATGAAGGACTTACCTACCCTGTCTTGGCAGAGCTAGGTTGTCGACTTATCTGCTTCCAAGTTTTGTCCTTTTTGGACAGAAGTCTGTCTACAGTTGAAGCAAGGGGTTTTTCTTGCCAAGAGAAAGGCTTACTACCAATTCAATCGTCTCCCACTGGAGATTCTTTGATGCTCATCTTCTACTTGGAGTAGAATAGGGGGTGCTGTCAGGAGCTGACATGTCTCGATATCAAAAAATCTTAAGTTAAGAAAACATCTTTTCTTTTCTTAATATGACTAAATTAAGGATAAGCTACAGAGCAAAGGGACTACACTTTTGTAGAAATTTTATATTTTTTAATTTATAAATTTCTATATTTTATTCTTTTTGTCTACATTTTCAACTCATATGACTAAAGAAAAATAATTTAGGAAAATATATAATCAAAGTCAAACAAAGCTATACCATGGTGTACATACAAAGCATAAATAAACAAAAATTATATATATACACATATTTTTAATGTTTGTTTATTACATAAAGTTACATGTCTATCACAGTCACCTCCCTCCACCCTTCCCAGTATCACCCTCCCACTCTCTCCCCCTTCTCCCACCTATTCTACTCCTCCGGTGTGAGGTACTCTACATATCAGCACCCCTCAGTTCATCAGTCATATGAGGACTAAGTGCCCTCTTGCATTGGGGGCCTACATGGGAGCTCCACTAGGGCAAAGTGTCCAACTAACAGGTTACAAAGTCTATGTTCCTGTTTATTTTGGTCTGTTGGTTGTAGGACTGTAGTATATGGCTAAAATCCAGTTATATGTGAATATATACCATGTACATTTTCTAGATCTGGGTTAACTAACTCAAGATGGGCTTTTCTAGATCCATCCATTTTGCAGCAAATTTCATGATTTCCTTGTTTCTGATGGCTGAGTAGTATTCCACTGTTTAAATGTAATATCCAAAATTTATATAAAAAACTCAAGAAATTAAACACCAAGAAACCAAATAATCCAACCCCCCCCAAAAAAAAAATGGAGAACAGGTTTAAAACAAGACTTCGCAAAAGAGTAATCTCTAATGGCAAAAATAGACACTTGAAGAAATGCTCAGCATCCTTAATCATCAGAGAAATGCAACTCAAGACAACTCTGAGATTCCATCTCACACCTGTCAGAATGGCTAAGATCAAAAATTCAAATGACAGCACATGCTGGTGAAGTGGAGAAAGGGGAACACGCCTCCATTGCTGGTTGGAGTGCAAACTTGTACAATCACAATTGAAATCAGTCTAGCTATATCTTAGAAAACTTGTAATAGCCCTACCTCAAGACCCAGCTATACCACTGTTGGGCCTATATCCAAAAGATTCTCCACCAAACCACAAGGACATCTCCTCATCTATGTTCATAGCAGCTTTATTTGTAATAGCTAGAAATTGGAAACAACGCAGATGTCCCTAAACCCAAGAATGAATAAAAATTATAAATTTTACCACCTGACATCATACTGTCTGTGATCAAACAGAAGCAGTCTGCTCGACAGCCTTCCTGAACATCTGAGTAGGTAAATGTGCTGCCTGCTTTATGATGCAGTCTATTTTAAAGAGGATCTGTTAGAGCAGGAATGGAGTAAAACAGTAACCTTGGATCTTATAAACTTCTTTCTATAATTCACTATTTTCTTTATCAAGTTGCAGCGCAAAAAGAATATAAATTTTAATAGAATAACACAGAGTGGAACTTAAAAGAATTTGAAGCAAGAAGTAAAGCAGTGCCAACTAATTTACTCCTCAGTATTTTGAAGTATTTGTTAGAAATTTTATGTAGTTGTAAGGAATATAAAGATAAGCCAAAGACCCTCCATTTTGTTTTATAGGTAGTCTGTTTGGATGGTTGGGAAACACACTTAGGAATATGACGTCTCCACACAATGTATTTGTTATTTTTTTCATTGCCATGACAGAACGACCAGCAAGAAAAGTATAAGGAAGACAAAACTTATTTTGGCTCACTGTGTCTGAAGGACTAGAGTCAATCATGGCATAAAATGCCTAGTGGAAAAGTTCTGAGGCAGAGGAAGAGTAGAGCTGGGGTATCCCCATCCTGATAACACTCAGGAGTGAGCAGAATTAGTAGCCAGGTTATTATATCCAAAATGATTTGTCACCACTTTTTAAAAGATTCACAACCTGACAGGTCAGTGGCACCAGTCAGTGAGCAAGTTTTCAAACACATGAATTATTGGTGGATATTTCAGATTATAGCTATAATCTAAAAAACAAAATAAATCAATCAATAAATCAATAAATAAATAAATAAAAGGTGAAACCAAAGGTGTTTCAAAAGTAATTTCCTGTTCCTCTGGTAATATTTATAGAGAAGTTGAAAATTTTAAGGTTACATTACATGAAAATATCAGGACATTTAAACTGACATTAGTAACAAACACTAGGACCAATTTTGGGGTTCAACCAAATGTATTAATTTTCTATGACTGAAGTGAAAAAGTGATGTGTACCAGATGGGGGGTAGACATCAACAAGAGTTTAGTTTATCTACTCCGTTCTTCATATATAGCACTAACTATCCTAGAACTCACCAGCCTGGCCCTGAACGAATAGAGATAAGCCTACATCTTTCTCCAGAGTACTGGTATTAAATTGTGCACAACCAAGTCCAGTCTGTGTTCAATTATTTTTAAATAATGCAAAAATAAACAATTGCTGCTTAGTCCATTGAAAATGTGTCTAGTCCAGGGGTAACTGTGGATTACTTAGCCTCCCTATAAAGTGTTTTGTATTCTACTTCTTGGACATTGCATTATCAATGTTTACTTTCTGATAAGAAGACATAATTGTAGGGTTTTTTTTTTTTTGTAAATTGCTTTAACTTCCAGAAACATAATCTATTTAGGAACTGTCAAAACATGTTTGTTACAAAGTGGATTATAAAAATGTTATAAAGTATGTAAGTATACAAAGCTGTGTAGGGGTTAGATAAATTAGATTTAGAAAATATATAGGGGTTTCTGATACTGTCTCTTAATTCAGGGCATGAACAGCATTATCAGCATGAAGTCAGGAAAAACAGGAAAGACTCAATAGACTGAAAAACAAGGTTGAAGTCAGGAAAACAGGAAAGACTTAATAGACTTGAAGAAACAAAGTGTCTGGCCTGACATTGTTTTCAGCTGCTAAGTGGGCGGAGCCCAAATTAAGCTGAAACAGAGTTCCTCCTATTTAAGGACAGTGCATGGAGCCCAGAAGAAGAAGAGGCCCCTGATGCTAGAGAGCTCCAAGAGTCCTGCTGAAAAAAGGGCTGGGCATTGATGGCCAGCTCTCTCCCTGAAGCAGAAAGAAGCAGGTGAGCAAAGAAAGCCTGAGCAAGACACCAAAAGGCCAAGGACTGGACCCTGTGGCTCAGCTTTTGCCTGGAGGGGTTTGATCTGTCCGATCAGTGGCCTAGGGGAAACTGTGCCTGGCTTTAAGGACTGAGGCAGAGCAGCTGAGTTCCTGATTCAAAAGAAGTAAGTTGGCCTGCAGACGGCTGGGGTCTCCCACAGAGAAGAAAGCATGAAGCCTTATTTAAGGTGAAACTGCAATAACCAACTTACCCTGATGAGCCTGCATCTGAAAGATCCAGAAAAAGGACTGCTAAGTGCGTTAAAGAATCTACAACAAAGACTGTGTTCCTGACGACTGAGGACCTGCCCCAGAGACTGTATCATTCTAAAAGGTTATGAAAGTAGTTTTTATAATTATCAATAGGTTTAGTGGATAGGTTAAAGGGGTTGTAGGAATTTATAGGATTAATAGTTAAGAAATTGTTGGTGTTAGTTATTAGTGAATTTAGTAATAAATAAATAAGTGATAAATAATAATTTAAAAGATAGGTTACAAAGCTGGAATTTGAAGCACCTAGTGAAAGTTTAGGTTTATATGGATAATGCCTACTTTTCTTTTGTCAAACTGTGAATATCAACAAGTTACAGGCTTTACTAATTTAAGTAATAAGTGTTTTGTAATATTAAAAATTTTCTCCATAGTTACAGACTCTTAAATGTTACATAAAACAATGAATCATGTTGCATAAAACAATGAATTACACTGCATGAAACAATGGATCATTGAACCGATTCTATATTAATTCACGTTTAAAATTTTCTAAATGTATTTTATTTTCCAATATAAGGCAAATAAACTTTGATGATAATATATATGTAAATTCTTTTTGTATTAACCAAGATATAGTATAATTTTTCATGGTTTTTCATATATATTAGAGAGAAAACTGTTATTCTGTTACTTTTTAAAAACATAATAAATTACAGCTATGTCAAAATCTTTCACACTTGATTTGCCAACATTTACGTCTTGCAATATCATCATATACACTCTACTACTAAATGCCTTCACATTACAATTTGACTTAGTATTAAAAGTACTTCAAGTAAACAACATAATATACTTAGGAGAGTGTTCATGAGGATGTGGAAGATTAAATCATATAAGTGAGTGAAGAGAAAGAAGTACTGATAACCTGGTACAACAATTCCAGAAAACAATTAAAATACAAAAGTATAATTCTTTAAGAAATAACTAAAACTAGAAAAGTGTCAAAATTCAGTTGGAGTTGAATATTTTTTATTATGCAAATGTATTATAAATGCATTTCTATTTAAAGGCCTACTTTATACATATATAAACATATTTGTATACATATGTACCTACAAATATAAAGCCTATATTAAACCTACTTTATAATTTGTGTTAATTATTGTATGATTTTGAACATCAGCACCCGAACCTTCACAGGGGATAGTTTTTGTAAAATTTAATAACAGAATCTCAGCTATAGAGTATTATCAAGTTCTGGTGAGTAACAAAATGTAATAACACCTTGATAGTATGAACTTATTGCTAAAGAATCTACACATTTTGGTCATTGGAATGGAGGAGTCCAACTGACACTGACCAGAAAACTTCATTCCTGGTAATTGGCAATAATAGTGCTGTAAGATACTATTCAGGATACTCAGAAAGAAAAGTAGCTCTCCATTTAATATTAAGTTGGCTACTGGCTTGCTGTATATTGCATTTATTATTTTTAGTTACGGTCTTTGTGTGCCTGATCTCTCCAAGACTTTTAGTGTGAAAGGGTTTGGATGTTGTCAAATGTATATATATTTAGGGAGATGATCATTTGGTGTTTTATTTTCTTTCGCTTGTTTATTTGGTGGATTATATCGATGGATTTTCATATGCTGAACCCATCCCTTCATCCCTGGATGAAACCTACTTGATCATGGTGTATGATACTTTTGATGTGTTCTTGGATTCGATTTCCAGAGTTTTATTGATTATTTTTGCATTTGTGTTCATGAGGGAAATTGATATGATGTTCTCTTTGTTGGGTCTTTGTGTATTTTAGGTGTCAGGGTAACTGTAGCCTCATAGAATGAGTTTGGCAGTGTTCTTTCTGTTTCTATTTTGAGGACGAGTTTGAGGAGTATTGGTATTAGCACTTCTTCGAAGGTCTGGTAGAATTCTGTGCTGAAACCATCTGGTCCTGGGTTTTGTTTTGTTTTGTTTGGTTTTGTTTTGTTTTTTTTTTTGTTAAGAAACTTTTAATGACTGGTTCTATTTCCTTAGGAGTTATAAGTCCTTAGGACTGTTTAATTTGTTTACCAGATCTTGTTTTAAATTTGGTACATGGAATCTATCAAGAAAACTGTCCATTTTGCTTAGGTTTTCCAATTTTGTGGGGTACAGGTTTTTGAAGTAAGACCTAAAGATTCTTTGGATTTCCTCAATGTCTGTTTTTATTTTCCTAAGTCATTTCTTATTTTATTGATTTGAATATTTTCCCTCTGCAGAGCAAAACCAAAAATTCACAAAAGAGGAACCTCTAATGGTGAGAGACACTTGGAGAAATGCTCAAAATCCTCAGTCATAGGAGAAATGCAGTTCAAGACGACTGTGAAATTCCATCTCACTCCTGTCAGAATGACTAAGATCAAAACCTCAAATGACAGCACATGCTGGTCAGATTGGGGAGAAAGAAAAAAGAATACTCCTTCATTGCTGGTGGGATTGAAAACTTGTACAATCACTATGGAAATCAGTCTGGCGATACCTTAGAAATCTTGGAATGGTTCTACTTCAAGACCCAGCCATATCACTCCTGGACATACATCCAAAATATTCTTCAACAAACCACAAGGATATTGGCTCAACTATGTTCATAGCAGCTTTATTCTTAATAGTAAGGAACTGGAAACAACCCAGATGCCCTTCAACTGAAAAATGGATTTAAAAAAAAAAAAAACCTGTGGTACATTTACACAATAGGATACTACTCAGCTATCAGAAACATGGAAATTATGCAATTTGCAACCAAATGGATGGAACTAGAAAAGCTCATCCTGAGTGGGGTAACCCAGACCCAGAAAGATACACATGGCTTATATATTCACATATAACTGAATGTTATACATATAGTACAGGATAACTGTCCACATACCCAAAGGAACAGGAACCTAGCATAACTATGCTACGAGAAATTCCACCCAGTAGAAGATCAAAACAGATGCTGAGACACACAGTCAAACGTTAGGTGGAACTCTGGGAGGCCCATATAAGAGAGGAAAAAGGAATAGAACTGGACGGGACAAGATCGACACATGTAAATCAACAAATTCAACTAACCTAGGCCCCTAGAGGCTTACAGGGACTGAAACACTAACAAAAAAAAAAAAAAAAAGAAGAAGAAAAAAACTTAGACTTGACCTAGACACTCCCCCTGCCAAGCAAATATAGAGGATAAGCAACTTGGTCATCATACATATCCCTTAACAAGTAGGGGTGGGACAGTCTCAGTCATAGATCTTGTTACCTGTAAATGGAACACTTTACTCTAGCTGAACAGCCATGTCGGGTCCCAGAGCAAGAGGAAACTCTTAATCCTCATGGAGCTGATGAATTGAGGGGAGCTAACATATGGGGGCCTCCACACTAAGGAAGCAGTATATGTGGGAGAAGGGGTAGAGGGTGGTAGGGTAGGATTGGGAGAAGAAGAGGGAGGGGGCTGTGATTGGGATGTTACTTTAATTAATAAATAAACATAACAAAAAAAAGAAAAAAAGAAAAGTTACTAACAGTCTTACTCAGCTTTGAACCCCAAAAGTAGTAGCAATAAACTTCCTGACAAGAAATGTCTATGAATGCACCTGATTCATGAGAGTTATAGAGGTAACCAACAACCTTTTGATTAGATTCAAAGCCTATACAGAAGAAAACCATGAATAGAACTGTAAATGTAGCAAAAAAAAAAAAAAAAAACACACACACACACAGTTAAGAAACTCACTAGCTGGTATGTTGAAGATACTGCTACTATTCTTTTGCTACATGAAAATGATATCAAATTGCTTTCTAAATATGTATATTTTCCTCCATACACTCAGTGTCTGTATTTGTCAGTAAAAGACCTGTACAGGATGAAGCCCATCAACATTCCAGAGTGGATATACAAGGGGCACATGAGCCCACCTCAGTCAAATATCTTTTGACATTGTTGACTTCTGGGGAATTATGTTTTAATAATCAGCAACACTAATTGAATTCAGGGATTATTTTTCTGTAAAGGATATGATGTTGACAGCGGGATATAATTAGAGGGCAGTCTGAGAGAACAGAGGTAGGAAGTAGGAGTAATTGAAATACATTGCTACATTGCATGGATAAAATTCTCAAAGAATAATATATTTGGTATCTTCCAAAACTAAGAAATGACAGACAACTGGCTGCATGGACAGTTTCCAATTTCTCTCCTTATATTAGAGCATCTATCTTCAGCCTTTTGGCCCTGTTTCTCTGACAGACTAGATAGTTATAGTCTGATAGTTAAATTTTGAGTTGTTTAGGAATTAAGAGGGTGCCCTGGATCTAAGAGGATGTGTTTAAGTTGGTGGTGCAAGTTAGGATGGAAGCTGAGTTGGATATAGAACTTTAAACTCATGGAGATGGATACATAGTAGAACGTTAAAGTCAGTTGCCAAATACATATGGACTGGACATTAGGAATGTATGTTATGCCTTATAGTTCTCATAATTGTGGCCTAATTATTTTTGTTTTTTTGTATTGTATTTGTTGTTATAAGAGAAAGAGCCATTTGTTGGACCGAAAGGGGGAGATGTTGAGGGTGAAAGATGCACTTTAAACTTAAAAAAAGCATATGTGGTGGTGTGAGTGGGAAGAGGGTGGGAGGGTGGGACTGTAGGGGGGAGTATGGAGGGGATTGTGATTGAGATGTAACTTGAAGAAATAAAACAAAATTAAAAAATTGGGGAGCAGAACAAAAGCAAGAATATCACATAGATGATCTCACTCTCAATGCATATTTTATATTGTCTGATACTTTGACAATTGCACATTTATATGGTTCTCTGAACTAGAAATACATTACACTATTTTAAGGTTTTGTATTGATAATACGTGCACTAATGAATACTGTGTCAAAGACTATGCTAAGCTTCATCATGTTGTGGCCAGTGCACACTTAGCATAATTAGTTATTTCCTCTCTGGAATTGCACCAAATATAGAATTCTCCTCATTTCCACACAGTCCTAGAGTCAGGACCATATTGATCTCATACAGGCAGTTGGTCATGGAAACACCAAATCTACTACTATAATAATAGAGCCTCTAGGTTATCCTTTCAAAATGAAAAACATGAGGGAAACAGAGAGAAAAGCAGAGAGCTGGCAATATCTAGTGGAGGTTGATCTTTTGAAATCGGAAGATGGTCCCTACTCAAGGGATCCCAAACCTGTTTGCATAACATTTACTTTCATTTTAAAGAATTGTCATTGCTTCTCCTTATAACACAGCTACTACTTTTTAAACAAAATGGTAGTTAGTAAAATCTGTGCACCTCTTTTCATAAGTATAATTAAGTGATAATATAATAAATATTTTTCTATTAATTCACTTTTAGTAGAAATAATTACACAACATGCTTCCAGATCCATTTGAATACTACAATTGTTCAGGAATATAAGTTCCAAATCTAAAATTTATTTTTCAGGTTCAATTTGTGGCATAAGATATCCTTGAAAAATATTGTATAAATGCTTCTTAACATACTGATTTCTAACCAAGTTTAACCTAGTTATCTTATATAATGCCTTATATATTTGTAAGTTCCTTAAATACTAATTTTAAGCATATTTTTTCAAATGCTTATGTCAGATTGTTAAAATTACATTTTCAACGTTTGGCATACTTATCCTATTAATAACTGGAAAAATAACTTTAAGTGCTAAATAAACTTCAGTTCACACTGTCACATTCATTAATTGGTGCTGTGCACCAATACAAGTTCATTGATCAACCTCTAACTCTCCCTTGTGAGTAATTTTGCTGTTAAGGAGACATAATTAGATAAAATAAGTGGTGACATTCTGCTTCAAAAATGAGTCTGGCCTGACTGAAGAAACATCCAGTTCATAATGAAGTATAAAGTCGCTAATATAATTTCTCATATTGATACATGTAAGTCATTGCAATCCTGGGAAAATGTCCCATATGTAGTCATTCAGATTGAATTATCTTGAAATGTACATCTCTAGGATATTGATTACACCAACTTGGAATCATATATTTCTTATGGCTTCCTTTTTATACTTGACACAGGAATTTTTAAAAATATATATTATAACATTAAAGTGTTTTAAGCAAATTTTCATTTTATTAATGCCATACAGAGACAATTTAAAAAACTTGCAATCATTGACTTAAGTATATAGTATCACTGAAAAATCTACTTCAGGTTTTCTATTAATAGAATTATTTCTTTTTATCTTCCACAATTCCAATTTATAACACACACACACACACACACACACACACACACACACACACGCATGCAGGCACGCACGCACGTACGCACGCATGCACACACACACACACACACACACACACACACACACACACACAGTAAACACCATGGAAGAAATGTTGTTCAAACATTTTATTTCAGAATATATTTTGTGAAAATTTATTTTAATTATGTATATCTATGTGTGGCTATGCACATTTGAATACAATGTCCTGTTGTGGCCAGAAGAGGATGTCATATTCCCTAGAGATAGAGTTATAAATAGTGGTATCTGCACTGTGGTGGTGGGAATTGAACTGTGATCCTCTTAAAGAGCAGTATGTGCTTTTCTCTACAGAATCACTCCTTCAGCTTTTGTGATATATTTTTAAAAGGCTGTTAATTTATTAGTAGCTATAACCATCCAATAATTTAAATAGATTATAATACTGCAGTAAATTAACAACTTTAAAGGTATGTGTTAGGATAAAATTGATAATATATTGAATGATGCTTTTTGCATTACATTTGTCCTGCAATCCTCCAACACTTACCCAATATCAGTAGCTACCTCAACCAAGGGGGAGCTGTAAAGCAAATCAAATCAAAACAAAACAAAAACAAGGCAGTGTTCTTCGTATTTAAAAGTTTAGTTCAATTTATTGCTAATTCTTTATCCTATAATGATTACAGACTAAAGCTGAGACTTAAAAAAATACCCAGAAGCAGAGATCACAAGAAGTGGAAAGCCAAGATAGTAGACAAAGGAGAAAGTAAGGAGAAAACTTGACTCAAATACTCTTGTAACTCTACTTTGAGGCAGGCACAGGATTCACAGGGATGCGGTTGTGTCTCCTGCTGAGCACTCATCCTGTTTAATGTGCCTTGTATGTTTGGAGTGGTAGACTATCTCAGTACAGCCAAGATACTTTAGTATGGAGAGAAAGGCTGGTAAAACGACCTTCATGATCTGATTATCAAATAAGCAAAGGAAACAGGAAAAAGTCAAGCTTAACCTGGAATAATTCCAGTGAACAAGACCAACCACAACTGGAAGAAATTTTCTCTTGGGGAACAACACATTATCCTAGAAATCAAGTGGATCCAAATGGATAAGGAAGTATGCCAAAGGAAGTGCTTGTGAGTTATGCAAAACTCAACTCCATTTACTTCTTCTATTGTTTTACCATGAAGCATTTATATCTGCAATGGTTCACTGAGAACTGGTTTGAGGTCCAAGATTTGTCTTCCTGAGTTTAGAAAGACAAAATATGGCAAGTGACTAACACAGAGTCAATACTCCAAATCCAGAATCTCAATTTACTTCAGTGGGAAAATCTGTCCTTCCCACAGAATTCCATGTAGATTCAATTGTAATTGCTTGGAAGAATATCTGCTTCAGTCCACCTTCCTCTTGCATCTCCTTATATGAGTATTCTCAAAAGCATCCTTTAAGAGTTCCATTGCCGAACGGTTGTATCCTCTATTCCATTCACAGTGTTTCAGCCCTGCCACCTGCACTTTTTTTTTTTTTTTTTTTTTTTTTTTTTATAAATTTTTTTGTTTTTT
>CAJQZJ010032944.1:2713975-2726679 GCA_907164525.1 Lophiomys imhausi
TTTTAGTTAATAAATTTATTTGTTTGTTGCTTCAGGTTACATCCTTATCATATTGTCCTCTTTTCCCGCTTCCCAGCCCCACCCTTCCATGCTCTACCCCCTGACCCTTCTGTCTTGTTCCTCTGGGGTGGAGTGTCCCTGCCTAACAGTCTCTCACCACAGATCAGGACTCATATGAGGGCCAAGAGCCTCTTCATTCACTGGGGGCCTACGAGGAAGTACTGCCAGTGAAAGGTGTCTCCTTGCTACTGGGGGAACACTAAAAAAAGACCAACAAACACACAAACCCACAAAAACAAAGAATATCATCAAAAAAAGAGAGGAAAAAGAGAAGGGAAAGGAAAAAGAAAAAAGAAAAAAAGGAGAAGGAAAAAGAAAAAGATTAAAAAAAATAGTTTATGTCCATGTTCCTTTTGGTGTGTTGGTTGTAGTACAGATATCCTGTACGATATAGCTAAAATCCGACTATAAGTGAATAAATGCCATGTGCATCCTTCTGAGACTGGGATAGCTCACTCAGGATGAGCTTCTCTAGATCCATCCATTTGGTTGCAAATTGCATTATTTCATTATTTCTGATAGCTGAGTAATATTCCATTGTATAGATGTACCACAGTTTTTTAATCCATTCTTCAGTTGAGGGACATCTGGGTTGTTTCCAATTTCTAGCTATTACAAATAAGGCTGCTATGAACATAGATGAGGAGACTTCCCTATGTCTCCGTGAGAGGTCCTTTGGGTGTATACCCAGAAGTGGTATGGCTGGGTCCTGAGGCAAGGTTATTCCTAGATTGCTAAGATATCGCCAGACAGACCTCCATAGTGGTTGCACAAGCCTGCACTCCCACCAGCAATGGAGTAGGGTTCCCCTTTCTCCACACCCTCGCCAGCATGCGCTATCATTTGAGGTCTTTATCTTAGCCATTCTAACAGGTGTTAGGTGGAATCTCAGGGTCTTCTTGAGTTGCATTTCTTCAGGTGTCTCTCAGCCCTTAGGGATTCCTCCTTTGTGAATTCTCTATTTAGCTCCATCTCCCATTTTTTGATTGGATTATTTGGTTTCTTGGCATTTAGTTTCTTGAGTTCTTTGTAGATTTTAGATAATAGCCCTCTATCAGATGTGGGGTTGGTGAAGATTTTCTCCCAGTCTGTTGGTTGCCGTTTTGTTCGAATGACAGTGTCCTTTGCCTTACAGAAGCTTTTCAGTTTCATGAGGTCCCATTTATTGATTGTTGATCTCGGGTCCTGAGCTGTTGCTGTTCTGTTCAGGAAGTTGTCACCTGTGCCAATGAGTTCGAGG
Organism: Lophiomys imhausi; assembly: GCA_907164525.1. Lineage (NCBI taxonomy): Eukaryota > Metazoa > Chordata > Mammalia > Rodentia > Muridae > Lophiomys > Lophiomys imhausi. Next base: position 2,715,276 of record CAJQZJ010032944.1, read on the forward strand.
GTTTCTCCTACTTTTTCTACTAGTATATTTAGTGTGGCCAGCTTTATGTTAAGGTCTTTGATCCACTTGGATTTAAGTTTGGTACAAGGTGATAGGTATGGGTCTAATTTCATTCTTTTGCAAGTGGACATCCAGTTGGACCAGCACCATTTGTTGAAGATGCTGTCCTTCTTCCATTGTGTGGTTTTGGCTTCTTTGTCAAAGATTAGTTGGCCATAGGTGTGTGGGTCCACGTTTGAGTCTTCAATTCGATTTCATTGATCCACTGGTCTGTTTCTATACCAGTACCATGCTGTTTTTATTACTGTTGCTCTGTAGTACAGCTTGAAATCTGGGATGGTGATACCTCCAGATGTTTTTTTCATTGTACAGGATTGATTTAGCTATTCTGGGCTTTTTATTTTTCCATATGAAGTTGAGAATAGCTTTTTCCAGGTCTATAAAGAATTGTGTTGGTATTTTGATAGGAATTGCATTAATCTATATATTGCTTTTGGTAGGATAGCCATTTTTATTATGTTGATCTAAACTGTCTAGGATAGTTAAGTAAAACAAACTCCTAGTCATGCAAACATGTCACTTTGTTAGCTACTATGACAGTCTATCACAGATATTCTCTAAACTACCCAGTAATCAAGTTCTTAAGAGACAAGCAACATTTGCTTATCTAAATGCACGATATGGATAGGGCATCTTCAAAAACCCCAAGAGATCTGCAGAATATGGCATTCAAAGATGTTATCTTAAATTAAGATTTTCTTTTTTTTTTATATCGAGACATATCAGATCCTGACAGCACCCCCTATTCTACTCCAAGTAGAAGATAAGCATCGAAGAATCTCCAGTGTGAGATGGTTGAATTAGTGGCAAGCCTATCTCTTGGCATGAAAAAACCCCTTGCTTCAACTGCAGACAGACTGCTGTCCAAAAAGGACAAAACTTGGTAGCAGGGAAGTCGACAGCCTAACTCTGCCAAGACAGGGTAGGTAAGTCCTTCATAATCCCTGCTCTACAACAAATGTCCATCAGAGAAACAGGACCCAAAGGCTGAAGACTGATGCAGGAATGTATGGAGAGAAAATGGGAACTGTCCAGGCAGTCACTGGTATGTCATTTCTTAGTTTTGGAAGATGCAGGCCCTGCACTTCCTATATAAGCAGATATATTTATCCCTCTCAGGTCTCTGAGGTGGTTGAAGAATAGATACCTAGAGTCTCATAGTTAAATTTTGAGTTGTTTAGGAATCAGGAGGGTGTTATAGATCTAAGAAGATACTCTTAAAAGTGTGTTGCAAGTTAGTATGAATGTTGAGTCAGATATAGACCTTTAAACTCATGGAGATGGTTAGATAGTAGAATGTTAAAGTCAGGGGCCAAATATGTATAAACTGGACATTGGGAAGGTATACTGGGCCATTTAACTCTGATAAATGTGGCATATTTATATCTGTTGTTTTGTATAGTATTTACTGTTATAAGAGAAGGAACCATCTGTTGGACTGAAAGGGGAAACTTCTGGTGGGAAGAGGGTGGAAGGGCGGGATAGAAAGGGGGAATAGGGAAGGGTTTGTGACGGAGATGTAACTTGAAGAAAAAAAATAAAGTATTAAAAAAAAAAAGAGTTCCATTGCAAAGGCTCTTTTCAAAGAGTTCAAATGGAGACACAAGAATAAAGTTTGAAACAGTTTTGATTCTGAGTCTCAGTTTAGACAGAGGTGGTAGAGCTGGGGATATTATCCTGGGGTGAGAAAGGGAATCTTACTGCAATGAAATATTGGGATGCTTTTACTTCAGATTTGCAGGCAAATGTTAACTTTCTAAGATGATATTTAACTATATATTCTGAAAATCCTCTCCACCATTGTCCATATGTTCTTCAGAAAGGTTCACCAAAGTCCGTGTAAGGTCCCCTTCCCCATAGGTGGTCTCATGACCCATAGTAATTAGATATATCCCTGTCAGCTTAGGTGTGTTGTTAATTTCCTGAACTTTTCTGATGAAAAATTTCTAATGTAGTATATTGACATAATGTCTTAGAAAAGAACTATAGTAAACCTGCTATATAATATTTGTAAATATACAACCTGCTGATTCGTTTTTTGTAGAAGTTACAGAATTCAGATAAAATAGAGGTCACCGTGCAAATGGACGAGCTTAATTTTTTATCTTTTTTTTAAGTGAATAACTGGAATCCACTCCTAACACTAATGGTTTACCTCTTATCATGTATCTATGTAGTATCATTCTACATAAACTATTATGTTAATTATTCAAAACTGGATTATTTTTCTATTAGTTTTCTGTTTAAGGTTTCTCAGAGATAATGCAAATACATTTTCACATTGTCCATATGAAATTAGCACTAATTGACCTATGGTTAGAAAAATGGAAACAGATAAATCTTTCAAATATCTTTTTATATTTTTTAAATATGAATTTAATGAGCAAAATTATTTTATTTAATTTTCCCTGTATTTCTTTAGTATTGTCATAAAATCTAAAGATACTTATACATTTATAATCTTTTGTTTTTTATTTTATTAAGTACCACTCAAATAATTGAACTATAAATAAAACTCTAAATATCTATAATAAATATTTTTTCTCTTATAGCAGTAGAAATTCCCTTTTAGTGTAAGAGAACAATTTTTCCCAAGAAAAATATTTTCACTATAAAAGACTGTCAAACTATTTAATTATATATATATGAAAATATGTACTATAAATTCAAAAGGGAAAATTGATATTCATATCTCCAAATACCTCCATAAATGTTAGAATAGTTTCATTAAAATCTTAAAGAATGAAATATAAGATGAATTTTAAGTGCTTTTTATTACTGATAAATATATTTTTCAAAATATGAAATATTAATGTAACAAAACATAAATGCTAAAATCTCAAGGAATTTTGGATTCTGAAATCCCTCTCATAGTATAAGACAGAATCAGAAAAAAATCACATTTAATTGCATCTAAATTTTTCAGTCATTTTATTCTCAAAATGGTCTCCTTAAGACAAGACACATGACTATCTTATTAATATTTTCCTTCACATCAGAAGTTTAATGAAATAGAAAAAGAAGATAGTGGTTTCTCATAATTATCTTTAAACTTGAAAGTTATTTTAGTTGTTTTTCAATATGAAGACTGAGAAAATATCTCCATGTGTACAATAAGGAAAGAATGCTTGCAAACTTACAGTGATAGCAGAAAAAATTATATCACTTTTTTGAAAACAAACAAATATCACTTGTGATTATTTCACAGATAATATATATATATATATATATATATTAAATATACTGGGTGAGTGACATTTATTTCCTTTATATCCTTACATGATATGAATCTTTAATTTGCAATATGTTCTTTTCATAAAAGTATTTGTCACAAAATGTTCATGAATTTAGCATTTATCAGATTCTTAAGGTGTAAGATAACCTTTTGAATGACAGCCCCATCCCTCAACCTTTTCAGAGAGGAACCAAAGTACAGCATGGAATTTAAATTGCTAGTCATAACACACTAATCCTTCCAGTCTATGTATATGTGCATTATGTGTATGAATGTCTACATACATATTATTTTGGTTAAATTATTAAGTAGTATACAACATAGCAAAGGAATACTGTCATAGTCAACATTGTCAGGTGTTATGTAGCAATTTCCTCAATTTGAAACACCTGCTCCTGGAGAGAAGGGAGAGGATCATGAAACTTAGAAGTAAGCTAAATTCAAAAGTTCCAGAAAGTTGACATGAGTCACAGTGTTACATAAGTAGTAAGCAATTGCTGGACAGAAGGAATTCTAACCTGCCAAGTAGCCTGCCAGTCTTGCAGGGAGCACTAGGGTTGCTGTTTTCTGAAGTCATCACCCAGGCTGAGTTGGACTGTTCAGTGCTATCACAGCATTTGAGCCACCCATGATTCTGTAAACAAGCCCACTAGATTCATTGGTTTGTCAAGTCTGACCTTGGTGCAATCATTAAGTTGATTTATCATTAGATTTCTATCTACAGCAAGTAGATTTCTGCTCACTTCTCTCCTCAAAAAGCCAAACACAAGTCAATTAAAAGTTTAAACTATGGTATCTGCTTTGAAGGGTAGCAAAATTGATTAACAAAGTTGAGGAATTAAAAAGTTGTGATATATTTGCAAACATGGTACTTTATTACTTTGATCAAACATGATGCCCCAGGATATATTTATGATTATTCTGATCTATGCCTTGCAATTCTAAATATATTGTTTCTTTTAGAGTGTAGCAAAATGCTAGGTTAAGGTTTATTGCTAACTACTGAGATGTATGAATGATTTAAATTTTTTTAGAAAATTAATGTAGTTCAAGATTAGAACTGAATGCAAATTAGTATAATTTAAAAATAAATGAAAAATAGACATGTTATAATTAGAGAATTTGGAAAAAATAAAAGCCATAGCACAGCAATTCCAAATTATGAGACCAACAAGATCCACTTTGAACCACGTAGATGGCAAAGAATGTGGCCAAAATACATTAATTAAATATTTAATTCTATTAATTTTAACTTCCCCCTCAAAAAAAGAAAATGGAGAAGGATGAGTAGATGGTGAAAATTTGCTTAAAAGACACTTGATAAGTTCTGTCTTGGAACTCAGGATGAGCAGAAGGCAGCCCACACTGGATATGTAATTGCTTAATTAAAGTCTAAAGACATTCAGCCAGAGGAGTGTGTGAGCAGTGGATTTGTGAGTGGCAAATGCACAAATATTCGGAGCTGCACCCTCTGAGAATTAGAAAAGATAGAAGCCATATATTTCCTCAACTACCAGAGCCTTCTGCTATAAAAACATAAATTGCTAAAATAACTGATACCCCTAAAGTTCTGAAATTGAAGCAAATATCAGGGTTATTAATACACTGATAAGTAAGAACTACCAATCTGGTAAGAGCAATCGGACTTTAGGACCACCAGACTTACTTAAATGGAAAGCCACTCTCATATTAGAATTTCTATGCCCTTCCTATGGGCACATAAGGAACACATACATATATATGTGGTTCTTAAGATTATATGAGATGGTTATCTCCATCACTTTTTATAATCTAGAGAGAGAGAATTATTTAAATACTTTCTAAACTTCTTTAAAAAAGAGACAAAAATATTATGTAAGCATTCTCATAACCATATAGCATTTCCTGTGAAATAATTAGCAAATAATTTCTAAGGCCAGAAAAGGCCTTAGAAATGCTATAACAATGAACCTAACATTCTCAACTCAAGTTAAGGATTAGCAAGACTTTCCATTTGTACTGCTTACATTGGTGGTTATGTTTTGATTTTTCTCATTTCTTTGGGTTGAGATACAACAAGAGCTAAATATTTACACTTGAATTATACATTAAAGCATGTACCATTGTGAAATATTTTGAAATTTTGAAGTACTGATTTTGTGTGTGTTATCTATATATTAATCATTTGTGGTTGGTTTACCATATTTGACATACAACATATTATAAAAATGAGGATGAATGTAAAAGAAACTTGGAAAACAAGATGGCTAATGGCCAGTATCAAAACACAATCAACAAGAGCTAAGACAATATGGCATAACCAGAACCTAGCTATCTTACCACAGTAAATCCTAGATATCCTAACACAGATGAAACACTAGAAAATTACCTTAAATACAACTTAATAGAGATGATAGAGGCTTTTAAATAGGAAATTAATAAATCCCTTAAATAATATAGGAAAATATATTCAAACAAGTGAAGGAAATGAATAAAATTCATCAAGACCTGAAAATGTAAATAGAAGCAATGAAGAGAACACAAACTGAGGGTATTCTGGAGTTGGAAAACCTAGTTTAAAGGAAAAAAGCTCCAGATGCAAGATTCCCAAGCAGAATAGAAGCAATGGAGAAGAGAATGGAAAAGAGAAGATTCCCAGTTCAAAGGCCCAGAAAATGTTCTTAACAAAACTCGTAGAAAAAAAACTTCCCCAACCTAAAGACAGAGATGTCTCTAAAAGTACCAGAAGCTTACAGAACACCAACTACATTGGACCAAAAAAGAAAATCTTCCCACCATGTAACAATAAAACACTAAATATACTGAACAAAGAAAAACTTTTAAAATCTACAAGAAAAAAGGCCAAGTAACATATAAAGACAGAATGTAAAAGAAACTTTTACAGAATTAATCACAATAACAATAGACTTCTCAACAGAGACTTTAAAACTAGAAGGGCCTAGGCAGATGTCTAATAGTCTCTATGAGTGCACAAATGCCATCCCAGACTACTATACCCTGCAAAACTTTTAGTCACCGTAGATGGAGATAAAAGATATTCCACAACAAAACCAAACTTAAAAAAATCCAGCCCTACAGAAGACACTATATTAAAAACTGCGACCTAAGGAGGTAAACTGCTCTCAAGAAAAGACAGCAAATAAATAATCCTGTGGAATACATAGGCTAGGTGAACAGGGAAACCTGAATGGAGCAAGAGTGAGGTCACAGACATGACCAAACCCTGAAAAATCTCAATCTTGATAGAGCAGTAAGACAACTCCTAAAGGAGATCAAAGGGATACAAATTGGAAGGGAAAATTTTGAAGAATCCCTATTAACAAATGATATGATAGTATATATTAATGACCCCAAAATTACACCAAAGAATTCCTACAGCTGATAAACAGATTCAGCAAGATTGCTGGATACAATATTAACTCAATAAAATCAGTAGTCCTCATTTTTAGAAATGATAAATGGGCTGAGAAGGAAAGTAAGGAAACAACACCTTTCATAATATCCACAAATAATATAAAATATCTTGGTGGGACTCTAACCAACCAAGTAAAAGACATATATAACAAGAACATCAAGTCTCTGAAGAAAGTGAGAAGATATCAGAAGATGGAAAGATCTCCCATGCTCATGAATCAGTGGGATTAACATAGTAAAAATCAACATTTTACCAAAAAACAATTTACAGATTCAGTGCAATTTCCAAGAAAATTTCCAACACAATTCTTTACAGAATTTGAGAGAACAATTCTCAACTTTAAGTGGGGAAAAGCCTTGAACTCATCAGCACAGGTGACAACTTCTTGAACATCAATAGTTCAGGTTTTAAGACCAAAATTCGATAAATGGGACCTCATGAAACTAAAAGCTTCTGTAAGGCAAAGGAAAATGTCATTAGAATAAAATGGCAACCTACAAACTGGGAAAAGATCTTTACCAAGCCTACAACCACAGAGGGCTAATATCCATCATTTATAAAGAACTCAAGACATTAAATACCAAGAAACCAAATAATGCAATCAAAAAAATGGGGAACAGAGCTAAACCTAGAATTCACAAAGGAGGAATCTCTAGTGGTCAAGAGACACTTGAAAAAATGCTCAATGTCCTTAATCATTTAAGAAATTCAACTCAAAGTGACTCAGACATTCCATCTCACACCTGTCAGAATGACTAAGATTAACAACTCAAATGACAGCACTTGCTGCCAAGGCTGTGGAGAAAGAAGGCTCCTCCATTTCTGGTGGGAGAGAAAACTTGTACAACCATTTTGGAAATCGGTGTGTCTATATCTTAGAAAACTTGGAATAGCTCTACCTCAACTCCCAGCCATACCTCTTCTGGGTATATATCTTAACAATTCCTCATAAAACCACAAGGATATCTCCTCATCTATGTTCATAGCAACTTTATTTGTAATAGATAGAAACTTGAAACAGCCCAGGTGTCCCCTAACCAAAGAATAGATTTAAAAAACTGTGGTGCATTTACACAATGGAATACTACTCAGCCATCAGAAACAAGGAAATCATGCAACTTGCTGCCCAATTGATCTCTACCCACTATCCCTTCCATCCCACTCCTCTGGAGAGAAGTGTCCTTACATATCAGCCCCCTGCCCCAGTTAAGCAGTCATATGAGGGCCAAGAGCCTCCTCATACACTGGGGGCCTACCAAGCAGCACCACTAGGGCAAAGTGTCTCATTGACAGAAAAAAAGTCTATGTTCATGTTCCCAAAGAGAATATTTCAACAAATGGTGCTGGTATAACTGAATATCTGCATGTAGAAGAATGTAAATAGATCCATATTTATCACCCTGCACAAAACTCAAGTCCAAGTCCAAGTGGATCAAAGACCTCAACATAGAAATGGATATAGTAAATCTAATAGAAAAGAAAGTGGTGAATAATCCTTAATGCATTGATACAGGAGTAAACTTTATGAAGAGAATGCCAACAGCTCAAGCACTAAGATCAACAATTATAAAAGGGGACCTCATGTACTGAAAAGCTTCTGTAAGGTAAACGACACTGTGACACTGTCAATAATACAAAATGTCAGCCTCCAGAATGGGAAAAAATTTTCACCAATCTTACATCTGACAGAGGACCAAAATCCAAAATACAGAGAGAGCTCAAGAAATTAAACACCAAAAAATAAATAAATAAACTAACCTAATTTAAAAAGGAAATAGATTTCTCAACAGAGGAATCTCTAATGGCCAAGAAACACTTAAAGAAATGTTCAACATCTGTGGTAAGTGTTTTGTTTCTTAAAAATTCCAGTTATATATAGAGGTATCATCATCCATCATTTCAAGCTATACTATAGAGCAATAGTAATAAGATAAACATGGTACTGGCATAAAAACAGACTGGTATATCAATGGAATCAAATCAAAGGCCCAGAAATAAACCCACACATCTACGGTCACTTAATTTTTGAGAAAGAAACTAAAACCATACAATGGAAAAAATGAAGCATCTTCAACAAATGGAGCTGGTCTAACTGTATGTCAACATGTAGAAGAATGCAAATAGACCCATATTTATCATCCTGCACAAAATTTAAGTCTGAGTAGAATCAAAGACCTCAACATAAAGCCAAACACACTAAATCTAATTGAAGATAAAGTGGAGAAAAGCCTCAAACTCATAGGCACAGAAGACAACTTCCTGAACACAGCACCAATAGCTCAGGTTCTAAGAACAACAATGAAAAAATGGGACATCATGAAACTGAAAAGCTTCTGTAAGGAATAAGACACTGTCATTAGAACAAACAGACAGACTACAGACTTGGAAAAGATCTCCACCAACCCCACATCTGGCAGAGGGCTAATATCCAAAATATGTAAGAACTCAGGAAATGAGACACCACCAAATCAAATAATCCAATCAATAAGTGGGGTACAGGACTAAACTGAGAATTCACAAAAGAGGAATCTCTAAGGTCAGAGAGGCACTTGAAGATATGTTCAACATCTTTGGTCATCAGGGAAATGAAACTCAAACCATTTTGAGATTCCATCTCACACCTCTTAGAATGGCAAGATTAAAAAAACTCAAAAGATAGTGCATGCTGGTGAGGATGTGGAGAAAGAGGAACACAAAATGGGTGAAGTGGGTGTGCAAACTTGTACATCCTCTTTGGAAATCAGTCTGGCGATATCTTAGAAAATTGGAATTACTTCTATCGCAAGACCCAGGCATACTGCTCCTGGGAATATATAAAAAAGATTCTACACCAAACCACGAGGACATCTCCTCAACAATGTTCACAGCAGCTTTATTCATAATAGTCAGAAACAGTAAACAACCCAGATGTCCTTCAACCATAGAATGGATAAAAATATCTGTGGCACATTTACACAATGGAATACTACACAGCTATCAGAAACAAGGAAATCATGCAATTTGCAACCAAATGGATGGAACTAGAAAAGTGCATCCTAAGTTAGCTAACACAGACTCAGAAAGATACACATGGTGTGTATTTTATTATAAGTGGATGCTAACCATATAACATAAGACAACCATCCTACAACCCACAGACCCAAACAGAGAGGAATCTAGCAGAACTATTCAAGAAAAACTGTACTTAGCAGTGAGTTATGGACCCTGTTGCTTGTTACCCTAGATGAACTGCCATATCAAGCCCCAGTAGAAGAGGAAGCTCTTAGCACTCACATGACTGATGAATTGAGGAAGTTTGATATGTGAGGGATCCCTCATCTGAGAAGAAGGAGAGGACAGAGAGAGATGTGGAAGAAGGGGGAAGGAAGAGAGAGAGAGAGAGAGAGAAAGAGAGAGAGAGAGAGAGAGAGAGAAGAGCTGGAGGGGAGGAGGTAGATGACTGTGATCAAGATGTAGCTTGAAAAAATAAATCAATTTTTAAAAAAACATTTGGCAATGAGACACTTTTCACTGGTGGTACTGCCTTGTAGGCCCCCAGTGTATGAGGAGGCTCTTGGCCCTCATATGACTGCTGAACTGGGGTGGGGGACTGTTATGTAGGGATACTCCACCAAGAGGAGTGGGATGGAAGGGTTAGGGGTAGAGGGTAGGAGGGCAGGGCTGGGAAGGGGGGAAAGAGGACAATATGATGGAGATGTAACCTGAAGTAACAAATAAATAAATTTATTTATTAAAAAAACAATTAAGCATAAAATATAATAAAAATAAATAATATTTTCAAATGATAATTTATCATAGGCATTCTTGCCTTACTGGCATGAAATGAAAAATTCTCCTAATTTCATGTTAGAATGTTAAACTGTAGATTGCCACGTAGCACACACCCTCATGAATATCACCTTTTAAGTTTTTATCTTATATGTAAAGAATATTTTCATTGTTTGGTATTTAAAATGCAGTTAAGAGATTTAAAATATTGTAAGTAAATTAAGGGAGCTTCTCTCCAAATGACATCTTCCAGACTTGTGCCTCGGTTGATTCATGGACTTTCCCCCTCAGGACTACATAAGACTATAGAGAACTACATAAGACTACATAGGACTAGATAGGACTACAAAGGACTACATAGAATTAGACAGTATTACACAGTCTAGGCAGAATTACAGGTCAACGACATTATAAGGCCTCCAAACCAACATTCCTTCCTTGGCACCAAGTTCAGGTTAACTCTTTTTAAGGTATTGAACCTATGCAATTCTTAAAAATGCAATTTGAAGTTCTAGTCCTTTTGATAGCAACTATCAAAATTGTTTAGGATAATTAATAAATGCAAACTAACAGTCATTCAAACTTGTGGTTTTGTTAAGTACTAGTTTAGTCTATCACAGATGTTTTCTGCATTAATCAGATATTAAATGATTAAGAGACAAGCAAAATTTGCTTATTCACATATACGGAGATAGATAGATGGTCTTCAAAAACTTGAGATCTGTAGAATATGGCATTTAAACATGTTTTCTTAGCTTAAGATTTTTTGGTATTGAGACATGTCAGTTCCTGACATCACTACCCATTCTACTTCAAGTAGATGATGAGCTTCAAAGAATCTCCATTAGGAGATGGCTGTATTAGCAGCAAGCTAACCACCACACACACACACACACACACACACACACACACACACACACACACAC
>CAJQZJ010032944.1:2726689-2788636 GCA_907164525.1 Lophiomys imhausi
ACACACACACACACACACACACACACACACACACACACACACACACAAAGCCCTTGCTTCAACTGTAGACAGAATACTGTCTGTCCTAAAAGGACAAAACTTCGAAACAGGTAAGTTGACAGCCTAGCTCTGCCAAGACAAGGTGGGTAAGTCCTTCATAACTCCTGCTTTATAATTAATGTCTGTCAGAGATACTGAGCCAAAATGCTGAAGATAGATGCCCCAGAGAGAAACTGGGGACTGTCCAGGCAGCCAGTTGTCTGTCATTTCTTAGTTTCAGAAGCTGCTGGCTCTGCACTTCCTGTTTAATCAGATATATTTGTCTTTCTCAGGTCTCTGATGTGGTTGAAGACTAGCTCATTATAATTTCACAGTTAAGTTTTAAGTTGTTTAAGAATTAAAAGGATATTTTAGGTCTAAAAGATGTTTTTAAGTTTGTAATGCCAGTTAGTTTGGAAATTGAATTAGGTATAGAACTTTAAACTCATGGAGATAGATAATAGAACATTCTTATTAGCTGCCAAATACATATGGACTGGCCATTGGATATGTCTGTCATACCTTAGAGTTTTGTAATTTATACTTAATTGTTAAAAAAGAGAGATAACTCTATTTGAAAAAAAAATGTAGTTGATGTTTTTTTGAGGCTTGTTCCAGGTTTTATCCACTGTGATGTGTGCACCACCCTTTTCTAATTGAAAATAAATTTATTTTTTATAAATAAATTTCTTTTTATAAAGGAAAAAACCCAGTTGTGATATGAGAATGTTTTTTTGTTTTGATCCCAGCTATGGAATATGGTACTACTTGCATTTGTCTATAGCTGTTAACTATAATTGTCTCATGCTCTAGGAGTGCTGTGGTTTAGCCACTTGCAGAAAGTTTTAATTCTGAGGACTCCAGAGAGGGGTGTAAATGTAATAACCCCAGATCCCCAAAAGGGAAAGGAGGCACTCTGAAGAAGGAAAAGGCTGCTGGTGTTCCCCTGCCTTCTTGTGGTTTTATCCCGCTGCTGTGCTTCCTGCTTTGCTGTGTTTGCTGTTGCTGGTTTGTTGGACAGAAGGATTTCCTGACCACTGGGTATGGTATTGTCCCAAAGAACTTGATGACCCTATCACTCAGGAAGGATCTCAGAGACCTAAGTATCTTTTGCTCTAATCTTCTTTCTTTCCTACCTAGCCTTGAGAGGTATGAAGGAAAATGGGTTGGAAGGGTGTTAGAGGATTAAGTACTGTAAAACCATATATTGTAATAAAAAACTAAATAAAACCACCAAAAAAAAAAACCCAAAAAACAAAATCTCAACTTTAGTCATCAGGGAAATACAAATCAAAACAACTCTTAGATTCCATCTTACACCTGTCAGAGTGGCTAAGATCAAAAAGTCAATTGACTACTTCCAGAACAGAAGACCAATAGCTCAGGCTCTAAGACCAACAATCAATAAATGGGACCTCATGAAACTGGAAGGCTCCTGTAAGGCAAAGAAAACTGTCATTTGAACAAAATGGCAACCTACAGACTGGGAAAAGATCTTTAACAGCCCCACACTCCCATCCAAAATTTATAAAGAACTCAAGAAATTAAACACCAATAAAACAAATAATCCAATCAAAAATGGGGAACAGAGCTAAACAGAGAATTCACAAAGGAAGAATCTTTAATGCCCAAGAGACACTTGAAGAAATGCTCAACATCTTTAATCATCAGAGGAATATAACTAAAGTAGACCCTGAGATTCAATCTCACACCTGTCAGAATGGCTAAGATCAAATACTCAAATGACAGCACATGCTGGAGATGGTGTGGAGAAAGGGGAACACTCCTCCATTGCTGGTGGGAGAGCAAACTTGTACAACCATTTTGCAAATCAGGGTGGTAATATATTAGAAAACTTGGAATAGCTCCACCTCAAGACCCAGCCATAACCACTTCTGGGTATATATCCAAATGATTCCTTACCAATCCAAAAGGACACCTCCTCATCTATGTTCATATCAGCTTTATTTGTAATAGCCAGAAACTGGAAACAACCCAGATGTCCCTCAACTGAAGAATTGAAAACAAAAACAAAACAAAACAAAAAACAAAAAACTGTGGTACATTTACACAATGGAACACTACTCAAGCTATCAGAAACAAGGAAATCATGCAATTTGCAGCCAAATGGATGGAACTAGAAAAGTTCATCCTGAGTGAGCTAACCCAGACTGAGAAAGATGTACATGGCATCTATTCACTTATAATTGTATTTTAGCCATGTAGTAGTGTATAACTATCTTACAACCAACACACAAAAAGGAACAGGAACATAGACCTTGTTACCTGTTAGTGGCACACTTTACCCTAATAGAGTTGCCATACAAGCTCCCAGTGCAAGAGAAAGCTCTTAACACTCATATGATTGTTGAACTGAAGAAACAACCCACTCTAGAGGAATTGGATAGGTGGAAGAGGGGGGAGATGGTGGGAGGGTGGGACCGGGAGGGGTGGAGAAAGAGGACGGTGATGGAGATGTAACTTCAAGTAATAAATAAACAACAAAAAAAGTCAAGTGACAGTACATGCTGGTGAAGATATGGAGAAAGGAGAATACATCTCCATTGCTGATGGGAGTACAACTTTTGCAAAAACTTTGAGCCGTTTCTCAGAAAATTAGGAGTTGTCCTACCTCAAAACAGAGCTCTTCCACTCCTAGGCATATACCCAAAAGATATTCTACCATATTACATGAAGACTTACTCAACTCTGATCATAGAAGCTTTATTTTTACTATCCAGAAACAGGAAAACAACCTACATATTGCTCAACTGACAAATGGATAAAGAATATGTGGTACATTCACACAATAGAATACTATTCAGCTATTAAAAACAAGAACATCATGAAATTTTCAGACAAATGGATGGAACTAGAAAATATCCCAAGTCAGGTAACCTAGACCCAGAAATACATGCATGGTATGTACTAACTTATAAGTTTATATTAACCATAAAGTACATTGTAACCATTCTACAATCCACAGATCCAAAGAAGATAAGTAACAAAGAGGGCCGAGGGGAGGATGCTTGAATCTTATTCAGAAGGGGAAACAAATTGACATCTAAAGTAGATGGAGGGAGGGAACTGGGTGTAGATGAGTGAGGATGGGCCATGAGGTCGAGATCAGGTGTGTGGAGAAGTGTAAAAGCTGGTGAAAAAGAACAGAAACAGATGGGGGGCAGTCTGGGACAGGGAGGCTCCTGGGGTCTATAGGGATATCCCTGTCTGAGAAGTCTTCCAGAAGTGTATAGGGAGCCTGAAGAGGACATTTCCTGTAGCCAGGTGGTACTTCGAGTGGAGGGAGGGGGACACCAACCTACCCGCAAAACCTTTGGCCCCAAATTTGTCCTGCCTACAAGTGCAGGGATAAGGATGGAACAGAGATTGAAGGAAAGGCCAAATCAATTACCTGCCCAATTGAGACTCACCCCATGGGTGAGAGTCAACTTTTGACACTATTAATGATAATCTGCTATGCTTGCCCAACAGAAACCAGGCATAAAAGACTTCTGAGAGGGTTTATTCAGCAGTTGATGGAAATAGAAGTAGAGAATTACAGTCCAATAATAGGAAGAGCTCACTGAATTCTGTAGAAGAGTAGGTAGAAAGACACTAGGTGAAGACCTACATACTGAACTATCCTGGGTCCATAGGAGCTCATAAAGACTGAACCATCAACCAAAAAGCATGCATGCGCTGCGACATGCCCTCTACATATATGAAGCAGATGTATAGCTTTTTCTTCAGGTGGGTCCCCAAACAATTGGAACAGGGACTCTCTCTGACTCTGTTGCCTGCCTTTGGACCCGTTTCCCATAGGTGGGCTCCCTTGTCTGGTCTCAGCTGGAGAGAACGCACTGCACTTAGTTCTGGGCCAACTTGATGTACCAGGTTGGGTTGTTAATCATGGTGGTGGACTCCACTTCTCCTCAGAAAAAAAGATGAAGGGATGGGGAGGTATTATAAGTTTGGGACTGGGAGGAGAGAAGGGAGAGGGGCTAGGATCAGGCTGCAAAGTGAATGAACAAATTAATTAAAAAAGAGATGTAAAACAAATAATGAAGTACTTGAACTTGTATTCTGCCAGCTATAATGTCTGATTTTATCCAACCTGGAGACGAGAGATATATAGAACTCTGAATTAAAATCATTTTTAAATCTTTACTTGTTTATATAAAATAATATCTCTCCAATCTTTCTTCTTCTCCGATCAAAGAAGATAATGAACTGAAAAAATGTTTTAGTTTGAAAAAAACATTTGACTTAAAAAATTGACCTGGTAAGCTAATATGAGTTTGGGCTTCAACCACTGATCTTTGTGGAGTCTATGGAATGATCTACTTATTGCAATAAGATTTCCCATTTCATGGATCATTAAGTTTTTTCAAGTTATTAAGATGTCCTACTCAGAACAGGAACAAGGGCATTATAAAATGGCTCTTCTACAAGACACCTAAGGGTATATTCTGTCTGGTTTTAGTCATCTATTGTGCTCACACCTAGAGGAAAAAAAAAGATTCTAATTGCTCTAAATGACAGAAACATTTTTCACAGTATGTAAATTTTTATCTCTGTAAAACATCAGATCGTTTTTTGTTATAATCCCTTAACAAGCTGAAATAAATCTTTCTCTTTTATATCTTAACATCACAAGTATTTATACATAGTATTCATGTTCACACATTTGTCTTCATCTCTCTTAGCCATACATATTATATATCTTTAACTTCTTTATTATATTATATATCTGTTTATCTTATCATTTCTCATCATCTTTAGAATGACTCTAATACTTCTCTCTTTTTTGGTCAGAGAAGAGATAGGAGGAAAAAGAAAAAAAAAAAACCTAAGAGATATATTTGAAATATATATTTTTGATTAAAGTTTTCATTATATCTTAACCAATTGTCTGATTTTTAAGGAAAACATAAAAACTATTCTATATTAATAAACTTTTGAGCAATGTAAAATATCAAATATCTTAGATATTTTAAAACCACATGTTACTTAATATATTATTGGGCCAAATTATTAATAACTACCATATTAACAGCATTGCCCTTTAAGTATCTACAGTTTACTTATTTATGATTATAATTAATATTGTTTTTACTGCATGTCTATCTGATGTATGTATGGTAGGAGCATGTTTGAGACACACACTCACAGAGACAGAGAGAGAAGATGATGGCTATGTAGGTCAAGGTGTAGGTAAGGAGGAGGAGGCTTGGAGACAACTTTGTAGTCAGCTATGTTCTTCCATCTTTGTATGGTTTCTGGGTATTAAGCTCAGATCATTGGGCTTGCAATGTGGGGCAGCCAGATCCACAGTGTGTTGTTAAATCGTAAATGAGATAATGGGCTGAATATTGATGGATAAATATGGATTCTTCTACAAAAAAAAAATACCTCTCTAAATTTTAGAGTCTGAGTTTGTGCATGTACAATTTAAGAGAGCTTCAACGTATTTAGAGTCTAAAAATGCTTTGCCAGATTTTTAGGTAGGGAAAGTTCACTCACAATCTAAGCAACTTTGCATCTGTAGAAATGTATGGGTTTTTTACGTTAAAGTAAATAAAGATCAGTACTAAATGTTACCTCTTATCCTTGTCCTGTGTCATTCTTGAGTTCTCTTTCATAGCAAAACAGAAAAATCAGCATGGAAGATCCTTTTCCCTAATCTCCTTTCTTATCATCTATCCCCTACCAGAGTCTCCTTTCTCTAATTCCTCCTGCACCTCTCCCACTCTCAAACTGATGACCACTTTTCCTTTAGTTTTTATTGCTGCACATATATATGCACAATAATAAAAACACAACTTGCTTAGTCCAGTTTTGTTGTTTGGGTATATAATATCTTAGGAATGGCTATTTTGTCTGGGACAACTGGTAAGGGGCTCATCCCTGGAAGAAGCTAATTCTCTCTCTCTCTCAGAAGTCATTAGTTACCTGCAGTTCTTTGTTTAGGGTGGGATGGTATATAATTTTCCCTTCCCCATTCTAGAACACCAGGGGATCTGTTATGAAACTCTCCTAGGAATGGATAAATAAAGAAGACATGAATAACAGGAAGTTCATCGTTAAAAAATAATCATCATTGGAAACCAAGTTATTGTTTGCACTCAACTTGACCATGTACATTTATGTTATCTAAATTTATTTATTTATTTACTATTTATTTGTTTGTTTGTTTGTTTGTTTGTTTTATTTCTTCAAGTTATATCTCAATTGCAATCCCCTCCCTACTCCCCCCTCTTGTCCCACCCTCCCACCCTCTTTCCCCCTCAACTCCCCATCTACTTCCTTTTTTTTAAGTTTAAGGTATATCTTTTCCCCACAACAGCTCCCCTTTCAGTCCAACGAATGGCTCTTTCTCTTATGATAACAAATAAAATACAAAACAACAGAAATAATTAGGCCACAATTATAAGAATTATAAGGGTTAGCAAACATTCCCAATGTCCAGTATATGTATTTGGAAACTGACTTTAACATTCTACTATCCAACCATCTCCATGAGTTTAAAGTTGTATACTCAACTCAGCTTCCGTCCTAACTTGCAACACAATTTTAAAAACATCTTTTGATGTGGTTGAAGACTAGATAGATAGAGTCTCATAGTTAAGTTTTGAGTTGTTTAGGAATTAAGAGGGTGTTCAGTATCTAAGAAGATATTATCTACATATTTTGTAATATCTCAAACTCAATGGTTCTTTTCTCCTTCTCAGATTCTTGAATCTTCCAGATCAGGAACTGCTCTGTCCTTATGTAGGTTTTCTTTAATTGTTTCCAGTAATTCATTTCCATTTCATTTTGAGCACAGAACACAATATTACATGACAGACATTTATTGCATAGTTTTATATTTCATTCCTACTAACTGTAAAGCATTTTACTATTTAAAGGACTTCAATGCTGAAAAAAAAAAAAACAAGAACCATGTTTTATATTGTGGTTCTTATGTTCCTGAGGTAAAGCAGTAGTTACTCAAATAATCAGAAGATGTGTAAGTGTTAATTATGACAGAGGTTAAGAAAAGAGGAGACCCACTATCTCATTAGCTCCTCTGTATAGTGTTCTTAAGCAGAGTAGAAGGAGGGATCTGTGCTATATTTACTGACATCTCCTTAACAAAATGGTTCATGTCTTCCTTTTTATTGAATCACACATAGTATCTAATACAGATGCCATACCATGTCCTCAATAAATGCATGTTAAGTTTTGTGCAGGTGTGCTCACTGAGGGCCTTCTACAGAAAATCAAACTGCGTTTGTCGACCACCTGCATGAGAAATGTCTGGGTTTAGTGTTAAAATGCAGACCCCTCAGAGACCATTTGAGTTAGAATCTGTGGTGGAGCATGAGAACTTCACATTTCAATTAACTTCCCAAGTGATTTTCATGCACACTACTATGTTGAGAATCATTGGAGCAAAGGTTATTGGGCACAACATTAGAGAATAATTACTACTTGATAAAAATCTTTGATTTAATACATATGGTACACCAAATATAAAAATAGTAAGAATCTGGGCATATTTCTTTGTATATATAGTTGAAGCTATTTCTTAAACATATTATATTATTACATATTGTGTGTTTCCAAAACCCTCTGTGAGATTTTGTCATGCATATAAATTGGGAAATAAGTATTCCTATTTGCCTACTCATCTTTCTCATAAAATGAATGCTTGTATTTTGTTTGGGTGAAAAGTATCTATACAAAATCACTAACCTTTCCATCCTGGATGCTTTTCAGTCTGACTATCCATGAGCACTGACAATTGCCAAACAAATATATGAAAACTTCAAGAAGTAGGGCTGCTAGAAATGCATTAAATAGCATGATTCTGTAGTATCCTCCTGTATCTTTTTTCCTGATTAGAATGTGAGCATGCAGCAGAAAGGTAAAAGTTCCAAGCTTCTAAGAATCAAAAAAAGGCTGAAGCTAGGCGTGGTGGCGCACGCCTTTAATCCCAGCACTTGGGAGGCAGAGGCAGGCGGATCTCTGTGAGTTCGAGACCAGCCTGGTCTACAAAGCAAGTCCAGGACAGCCAGACAGCCAGGGCTGTTACACAGAGAAACCCTGTCTCGAAAAACCAAAAAAAAAAAAAAAGGCTGAAAAGTTACTTGGAGCTTTATAACAATGTATACTTGAATATTGGGTTGCCCTTCCCAGATATATTGCCACATGGGAAATATTAAAACTTTATTCTTTTACCGATTGTGCTAAGATTTATGTTTTCCAATATTTCTTTTAAATATTTGTTTTTATTTTAAATGTATGAGTGTTTTATTTTAACACATATGTGTGCACCATGTTTGCATAGTGCCTACAGAGGACAGAAAGGATATCAGATATCCTTTTTGGAGTTCTAAATGTGTGTATCACCCCGTGGTGCTTGGAAGCAAACATGGGTTTACTGCAAGAGCTACACATGCTCTTAACCATTTACCCACTCTACCAGACTCTGTTCTTAAATTCTGGGTAGGCAAGTCCTTCATAACCCCTGCTCTACAATCAATGTCTGTCAGAGAAACGGGGCCAAATGACTGAAGATCGATGCTGTAATGTATGGAGAGAAAATGGGAACTGTCCAGGCAGCCACAGGTATGCCATTTCTTAGTTTTGGAAGCTGCTGGCCCTGTACTTCCTATAAAATCAGATATGTTTATCGCTCTCAGGTCTCTGAGGTGGTTGAAGAACAGATAGCTAGAGTCTCATAATTTAATTTTGAGTTGTTTAGGAGTCAAGAGAGTGTTATACATCTAAGAAGATACTTTTAAAATTGTGTTGCAAGTTAGTATGAATGTTGAGTCAGATATAGAACTTTCAACTCATGGAGATGTTTAGATAGTAGAATGTTAAAGTCAGGTACCAAATACATATGGACTGGTCATTGGGAATGTACGTTAAGCCAAATAACCCTCATAACTGTGGCCTAATTACCTCTGTTGTACTGTATTGTATTTGTTATTATAAGAGAAAGAGCCATTTGTTGGACTGAAAGGGGAAACTGTAAGGGGAAATAAGATATACTTTAAACTTAAAAGAAAAAAAAAGGGAAGAGGATGGGAGGTTGAGGGTGGGACTGGAGGGGGAATAGGGAGGGGACTGCGATTGAGATGTAACTTGAAGAAATAAAAAGTAAAGGAAAAAAATTCTAAATGCATATCCTCCAAAACAAAATATATGACAGAACAAGTCTGCACCAGAGAAGCAGACAAGACTCCAGCACTGAGAAGAATAACAGACACAAGCCCCACCCCAAACATATTCTAGAATCTGCCTCCAACTGAGAACTACTCATGAATGAAAAATTCCTGTTCTCCAAGGGAGTCTCACTGTGGACATAAACCATTCCCAAGAGCAGGCCCCATGCTCAACAGGAGGCGGCCAGCATAGAGGAACACAGTGGCATCTTTAAAGGTTCTCTCTCTCTCTCTCTCTCTCTCTCTCTCTCTCCTTTTCTTTACAAGTCCTTTGCATATACAATATGGCTTCTGGTTTTATTTTTACTGGATTCTTGTGTATATATACAAATATATGTGTCCGTATCTTTGTGTTCCTTGGCTCTTTGTCTTCCACTTTTGTCCTATTATGGTTTCTATGTGTTTGTTTTATCTTGTCTTATTTTATTTCATTATTATTCTGTTTGTTTTCTAAGGAGAGATAAAAAGGTTGTGGATTTGAGTGAGAGGTATGGTGGAGATGAGGAGAATCTCAGAAGATTTTGGGGAGGGGAGACTGTAATCAGAATATTTTGTATGGAAAAACTATTTTAAATAATATAAAAACTTTTAAAAGAAATGTGTGACAGACAGAATAGTGGTAACAAAATATTTCTGTACTCTAATACTCAGAATCTGTGACTATTTTAGATTGCATAGTGTAGGTGAAACAAGATTGTTAATCAGTACATGGCAAGTTATCCTGGATTATCTATTAAGTACAGTTCTTACAAGTGAGAAGGGAATCAAAGACTAATTGTCAGACTATGGAACTTGAGAAGACTTGAGGCATCATTTCTGGCTTGTAATATAATATGATAATATTGAAAAAAAACTGGAAACAGCGAAGATATAAATTGTTCTAATGACATAGAAACTAGATGTAGAAACATTCACTTCCACCTAGTGAACTCCATTTAGAATCCCGACCTCTAAAGGTATTAAATGAGGTCTAGGGACCTAGGTGTGTTGGTAGAATGCATGGCTAGGATTCTCAAAGTGTCAGGATGGATCCTGTTGTAAATCCTGTAAACAGTCTCTAGAAACAAATGCATGAAGATTTTTAAAAATATTTATTTATTACCTCAGGTTACATCTCCATCACAGTGTCCTCTTTCCATCCCTCCCAGTACCGCCCTCCCACCATCAACCCCCTATCCCTTCCATCCTACTCCTCTGGAGTGGAATATCCCTACATAACAGCCCCTGCCCCAGTTCATCAGTCATATGAGGACCATGAGCCTCCTCATACACTGGGGGCCTACAAGGTAGCACCACTAGGGCAAAGTGTCTCTTTGACAGGAAACAAAGTCTATGTTCATGTTCCCTTTGGTGCATTCGTTGTAGTATAGTTATCCTGTACAATATGGCTAAAATCTGACTATAAGTGAATAGATGCCATGTGCATCCTTCTGAGTCTGGGTTAGCTCACTCAGGATGAGCTTCTCTAGTTCCATCCATTTGGCTGTAAACTGAATAATTTTATTGTTTCTGATAGCTGAATAATATTCCATTGTGTAGTTGTACATGATGCATGGATATTTTAACACAGAACAAATTCAACTTTTTAAAAAACTAAATTAGTTCTTTCACAATTCTATTAATGTATATAATGTGTTCATATTATTTTCTTCTGCCAATTTCACTTTTACTTTTCCCACCCTTACCAATCCTACTTGCTCACTACTTGTACCTTTCCTAGATTCATGTTTTTGGCTTTGCTGTATCATCCAAACTGACTGACTGTTAACTGCCCATTGTCACTCAAACCAAGTACACTCATTCACAATACTGAGAGACTGATCACAAGGGCTGATCATTGCATAAACACAGAATTCTGCAGCAGTTCTCTAAATATGCAGGCTCTTCTTATCTTTCGGCCCCTTTTCCCTCTATGTTCTCCAAGCACTAAGGGGATCATAAGCATAAATGTTTTATTTAATTTAGCATAAGATTGAAGAACAATTTAAAACAAATTCAAAATCTAATTTTCAGAGATATAGTTCCATACTATCCTTAAAAATATAATTGAGAGAGAAAATAATAAAACATTTCACAAAAGGTCAAAATATTTTTATAAAAAGTTTAAGTATATTTTATGTAAAATGTAAGTATAAATACATTATTTGTTAGGTAGAAAACAAAATGAAGCTGAAAAGAAGAAATGAAACAAGAATGTGTGGATTATTAACTAGAATAAGGAAAGATGTTGAAAGAAAATCGTTCTCAAAGATAAGTGACAATTGAATTGAGAAACTAAGGAGATAAGATACTGCAAGTGAAGAGGATATCTAAGAGAATGGTTTTGGTAAGGCCTAGTCAGAATATATAATGTCTATCTGAGAAACTCTAGAAAATCAGACCACATGTAGAAAAGACTAGTAAACCATATGATAAAAGAACATCCCTCTCCCAATTAGTTTAATGATTCAATAAGTAAACGTTTACCCCTAAATATATTCACTGTTTTAATAAAATGTGTGCTGAAATATCTGCTGTGATTTTATACACATAGGCATGTGTTTTGTAAAATCTGTATGGGAAGCTAGAGTCTCTACGTAACAATTATATTATTGGCCTGTAGTAACATTTCCAAAAAGGATGAATGAGAGTCATTGTTCTACATGAAATTGGGAATTTTCTATAATAAAATATGAAAGATTAGAGTATTGGCAAAGAGTCAGACATAGACCAGTGAAATATAACAAAAACCTTGACTTAACCAATATACACATATTCATAAGACACACTTAGCTGATTTTGGGCAGTGTGCAGAAGCTGTTTGGACATCCACAGACAATGGGAACAAAAGCATATAAAAATAGTGCTCATGATTTTAGATATAAAACATAAATTTATGACATTTCTGGGGGAGAAAACAGGTGTAAAGTCTTTGGGATCTATAGCTATCAAAAATGTTCTTAAGTTTGACACCAAAGTGTAGTACACAAATGAAAAATAAGTAAGCTGTTTCTCACTGAGCTTAAAAATATTTGTTTTGTGTAGTACCTTGTAAGGAAGAAAATATTTACCAACCAAATATCCATTATTTTAGTATGTAGGATATAGGAATTATTCTTACACTCAGCAGTGAAAAATAACAGAAAAAAAAACAAACAACATTAATCCAGCAAGTGACTGATTAAAATCCAATTAAACTATTGTAAACTGGGGACATATCAGTGATGGGCAAGACATTTTACTTGGGTATGATGAATCGTTCTGCACTAGAAACAGCTTTTTCACAATCTTCTTATATGCTAAGTGTTTCACATCATAAACTTTACAATAGTAACTCTTGGGGATGGAGTCACTGAGCAGATACTATGGTTAAGACTTCAGGATCACATAGTAATTTCAATTTGATAATTTGTAAAAGTAAAATTGTTGGTAAAGCTACATTGCATATCCATATCTATATCTATATCTATCTATCTATCTATCTATCTCTCTCTCTCTCTCTCTCTCTATATATATATATATATATACACCACATTTCTAATCTATTGACAAAACAAAATTATGGCTTTTCAAAGAAAATAGATAAAAGTGGAGACCACACAAAGAAAATATGTCAGAAACAAAGACAAAATATTACATGTTTTGTCTAACTGTGGATCTTAGGTTTTATATACATACATAATAAAATATAATATACTCATATGACATGAGTGCAGAAGGGACACAGGGAGTCAAGAGACTATGTAAGAGGGATGCATGATGGAGAATGGGCTTAATATGGTGAAAATATAGGATACTGACTTTATAAAAAGCAGCATAATGAGAAATAAGTACACATAATATCAATAAAGGACAAAAACATTTCAAAATTAGTACATGAACATTTCACAGAAAAAAAGATGTATAATTAAAAGGAAGTAAGTTTGTTCAACATATTTAGTTATCTATCTATCTGGGAAGTGAAAATTAATACTGCAACAAACTATCACCAGACTTTAATCGCAGGTCTAAAGTAAGTCTAGGATTGTGACACATATTTGTTATCCCCACACATGCCCACATGAGGTAGGATGATCAGGAGTTAAAAGTTAACCATGTTTTATAGCAATTTCATGGCAAACCTAGGTAGCATGAGACACTATATCCAACCATCCCATGCCTTTAGAAAAATAAAATAAAGCAAATGATCTCAATAAAAAAAAAAGGTAGCCATGACATCAAATGCTTTCAAGACTGAGGATAATGAAGTTCAGACATTGAGGAAATCCAGAAAATATTTAGATCCTACTTTAAAAATCTATACTCCACCAAATTTGAGAACTTAAGCTAAATGGAGAATTTTCTCGATAGATTCCACCTACCGAAGCTAAATCAAGATCAGATTAACAGATTAAACAGCCCTATAACTCCAAAGAAATAGAAACAGTCATTAAAAAATCTCCCAACCAAAAAAAGCCCAGGGCCAGATGGCTTTAGCATGGAATTCTACCGGGCCTTAAAAGAGGAGCTAACACCAATACTGTTCAAACTCTTTCACCAAATAGAATCTGAAAGAACATTGCCAAACTCATTCTATGAGGCCACAGTCACCCTGATTCCTAAACCACACAAAGACCCAACAAAGAAAGAGAACTTCAGACCGATCTCCCTCATGAACATAGATGCAAAAATACTTAATAAAATACTAGCAAACCGAATTCAAGAACACATCAAAAGTATCATACACCATGATCAAGTAGGCTTCATCCCAGGAATGCAGCAATGGTTCAACATACGAAAGTCTATCAACGTAATTCACCATATAAACAAGATGAAGGAAAAAAACCACATGATAATCTCGCTAGATGCAGAAAAAACATTTGACAAAATCCAACACCCCTTCATTAATGATGGGAAATTTAAAATGTACACACTGGGTCTTGAGAAATGTCTTAGGAGTTAAGGATGCTTATTTTAATCCCAGGACTCAAATTCTGTTCCTAGAGACCTGCACACAAGTACCTTTGCATGTATGAATGCACACACACACACACACACACATACACAAAACACGCACAAACACACACACAATAATTTAATCAAAGAAAAAAATGAACAAATAAATAGTTGTAAAGAAAGATCTTACCTATATGGAACATAGGTTATCTTTTAATAAAACTGATCTTGCAATTACAAGGTAAAATATGTTCATAAAATGTCCACATATTTTACTCTTGAGTATTTATCCAAGAGCTTTGAGATTGTAATTTCACTTATAAACCTACTCAGGTGCTAGAGAGAAGTTTCAGTAGACAAGAGCACTTGCAGCACTTTCAGAGTATCCAAGTTCAGTTCTCAGGACTTAATTAGTGAACCACAACTTCCTGTACTCCAGTTCCTGGGGATCCAGCATCCTCTTCTGAACCCTATGGGTTCTTGTACCCACATAGTGTGCATATACACATTCAGGCCCATACAAGTGGACATAAATAAAAATAAAAATAAAAATTAATATATTGTAAAATAAACTTCCTTAAGAATCTTTATAGCACCATCATTTATGTAATAATGACCTGACTAGTCTAAACACGGGGTTCCTGTTTATAATCCCAGCACTCTGAAGGTGGATGCAGGAGGATCAGAAGTTCAAGGCCATCTGACTACTTGGGGTATTTAAGGCCAGCTTGAACTACATGAGACACTTTCTCAAAACAGAACAAAGCCAATCAAATAAAAATCTGAAAACATTAAATCCATTCTGAAACAGTTGAATAGTGATTAGCTAACTGACTTGTTCCTACTATATAGTACATGACTAAGAGATACAAGAACAAGCTATGAATAAACATTATGAGGAACGTTCTGGGAAATTGAACTTATAAAAAGAAAATGAATTCTAAGAGTTTTAATAACGTTGTATGAAATTCTATTTATATATTTTTCCAATGACAAAATTCTAGAAATAAGGGAAAGACAAGAATTTGTGTGGGTTGACTGGGAAGGTGAGGCTTGGAGAGAGCCATGAGAATTAATACCTGCTGATGTGTATCTGATGTTAGCTACTTTGTGCATTCTTTCTTCTTCCACCCTTCTCTAACTTTTTTCCTCCTCCCTTTCATTATCTAATACTAGAGATTGATAGGAGAGATAAAAAATGATAGAGAGGAAAGGGACATTATCGTTAGACTACTTCCTGCTGATTAGGGACACAGAGCGCCAGGGGGAAAGCTTGATCTTTGCTGTGAGGATATATATAGTTGTGTTGTTGTTGTTTCTTCTTTGTGCATGGCCATTTAACAAATCTCATACAACAACAACCAACAACCAGTCAACAACTTCCAGCATTCCACCTCACCTTTCTGGGCATTTATATATCCTCTGAAAAGTCCCCAGATTCCAAATGTCACATAATCACAGAAACTATCTGCAGTTGGCAAAATCATGCCTCTGTTAGAGCACAAGTATATCATAGTCAGCTGCCAAGAAGTCGCCCCATGTGCCCATACCTCGGATTAGAATGAAAACATATTCCTATCACATTTCTGCATCTTTTCAAAGAAGCCAAAACTCCAGAATTTTCATTACATTGACGAATCTACAGTCATGTGGTAACTAATGTCTTAAATTAATGACGGTCCATGGGCAATGGTGATATACACAGAATTGCTGAAGGCAAAGGCACAGGAAACTGGCATGTCAGCAAAAGCAGAGCTTCTAAGAAAATATATAGTAAGTGGCTTAGCCGAACCTTTAACAAATGTCTACATCTTCCTTACAGGTTTGAAAACATGGGCGCATAGGAGTGAAAATTTTCATTACTATACAGGAATGTCCATGCTGAATTATTGTATATGTAAATGTATGTTTAAAAATATTTCATACAAAAACAAATTCAGAAAATCAACAGGACAAATAGCATATTTTTTCCATTCTAAATTAGATCTGTTTACTTTATTTGTGTATGTGAATCCCTCTGTGTGTGTGTGAGTGAGTGTGTGTGTGTGTGTGTGTGCGCCTATGTGAGTGTACATTGGGTGAATACATGCTATTATGCATGGCCTTACAGCCATGTTATAATTAGAGGAATACAAGTCCTCACTTTCTACCATTATCTCTTTCTACCATATGGGTCTGAGGGATTGAACTCAATTCTTCATCAGGTTTGGCAGCAAGCACTCTTCTTAACAGTTAAACTGTCTCTCTTATACTGTATTTTATTTCTAACTAATGACACATTTCTTATAGTGAACAACATTTTTAGGACACATGAGTCTTTATTTGTATTAAGTATCTTTACTTTAGTGGTAGCTGTGATCTTAAGCATGAGATAAAATCTTACAGAAGCTTTAACACATGCAGACACATATGCAGATGAGTATGTGTGAAACTGGGAATCTCATATTATATTGCCAAGATAATTCAATGTCAGAATCACAATTGTGATATAGTATAGTTTTCAAAAGCTTACCATTTGAGATTGCTGAGTGTAGAACATGGCTCCTTTCACTCAATTAAATGTTAGAACTACTTAAAAAATCTACTATCTCCAGAAATTATGCATCAAGCAGTGAAATACATTATGCTTAAGAGGATCATATTGCCCTGATTATTTAAGCATGAGATGTACATTTATCATGAAAATTATAAAGCATAATACATAAAATGCAATGTTTTGATTTCCGTTTTACTATATAATATGAAACTAATAGTTAAAATTTGGTGTAATGAAATGTCTTAGACTTATGGGAATGAATGACTAACTTTAAAGACTTTTGAAAACATCATATGAAAAATACTACTACATAAATGCTAGGAAAGAACCTACTCTAATTATTCTGGTTAGTGGACACAGTATTAAACAAATTGACTTGTGATCATTTATACTTATATTCATAAAGTAGTGAATCTTCAGAGAAATGTCTTTATGTATTATATGGTGATTGACAGATCACTGGGGTTATTAGACTGTCAGAACCACAGGTAGTAGATGACCTCAAGTAAACTGTTTCCCAGATATAGCAAGGCAGTTACATAAATGGTAGTGTGGAAGTGTACACAAGACTGCATATTGGAGCTGAATAAAATCCTAAGAGAAATAAGGTGGATATGAAGTCACACTCCAAGCTGAGGGCCAATGGTTTTTAATAGATTCTGTGAAAGGGTTAGGTTTTTTTAAGGACGTGAGCCCTGATAAGTTGACGATGATCCACTGGAAGAGTGGAGTGATAGCATAAATTGGATTTAAAGACTTTAAAAGAAACCCCACAAAGTGTGCAGATATGGAATATCTGGTGAATCTACAAGAAGCGTGCATGCTGGGCAGGGCGGGGTGTGAATATGATGAAAATATGCTATATGAACTTTCAAAAGAACTGATAAAATAAAAACAAACAAAAAATTAGATAAATCCAGGTAATGCATTAGTCATTTTTCCAACTGTGAAATACAGCTGCTTTTCATATAGCTAAAGTCTGCTTTCTCAAGTATTCAGAATACATAATCCATAACCTTGTATATTGTTGAAAAAATTCTTTTACTTCTGTGCACGACAACAAAGTTGAGCAAAGAGAACATTAGTGTATTAAATAAAGCATGTTGAATCACTGAGATTCATATTAGACATTTTTTTATCATTAAACCTTGAATAGCTGATTTTCCTTTTTAACAAGAAAAGTAAGCTTCATTCAAATAATATATAATTAGAAGAAGGAAGGAAATTGATTGCCTCTTCAACAAAAATGTGAAAGGATGTGAACAGAGGCAGCTACATCTATAAAAATCTGTGAATATAATTAGCAATGAATTTAGAAAAAAAAGTGATTAAAATTTTCAAATAATGTTAATGCTATACCTTCACATTGTATTACAAATGAGCTTTGACAAAGTGTTTACATTTACCATAACCAGTACTACTAAGCATCATAAAGGTTATTAGCATACTCAACCTTATTTTAATGCAGAGAAGGAGTTGTGGTGTATGTAGTCTAGGCAAACTTTAAACTCTAGCTGTGTTCAGACTGATGTTTTCTTGCTTCACAGAGCAGTGCTTCCCCTTGCAGACTGCTCATTCAAAGAGCTGTAACTGTGGCTGATTTTCATGGCTGCCAATTGACAGGGTCATTGATTTTTACACACAAGGAATATGGGACCTTGTTGCATATTATAAAGTGTCACTTAATGAATTTGATGGATGACACCAACCTAAGACTTCACCTGATACTACAGAAATTCTTTACGCTTTCAAAGGAGCCAAAAGGTGCTGCATAAATCATAGTATCTGTGGGCTTAGCAATTTCTGAGACGATTCTATTAATATTTCTAAGTGACCAGGCCTAACTAAGAAAGCACATAAAAAAAGATACTAAATTTAAGAACTGTTAAGCTATTTTGTACCTTCAATTTGCTTAGTTCTATTGTGTATCTTCTGGTAACACTCATTATCACTAATTAATAAAACACTTAAACTAAAGAGCGAAGACCACACAGTCATAATAGAGGGAGAATTCAAAATTATCTCCTTGAGCAAAATCATTTTAAAAGAAGGAGAGTTTTATTAATTAATTTCCCATTACTTTCTTCCTCGAAAAATCCATTGGCTGGTGTGTGTGCTCTGAAGTTTCATCTAGTCTTTTTTGTAATTATTATTTTTTAAAAATTTCTTCAAGTTACATCTCAATCACAATTCTCTCCCTACTCTCCTCTCTGGTCCCACCCTCTTCCCCCGTACCCCCCAATTTGCTTCCTTTTCTTTTTTCAAGTTGAAGGTATATTTCCCCCCCAACATCTCCACCTTTCAGTCTGACAAATGGCTCTTTCTCGTATAACAACAAAATACAATACAAAACAACAAAAATAATTATGTCAGAATTATGAGAATTATAAGACTTAGCATACATTCCCAATGTCCAGTCCATACGTATTTGTCAACTGACTTTAACATTCTACTATGCAACCATCTTTATGAGTTTAAAGATCTATATCTAACTCAGCTCCCATCCTTGTATGATCATCTAGTCTTACATAACCCTTTCCATTGAGCTTGCCTTCCCTCCTTCTGTAGCTCACTTTCCACTCGCTGGTTCTAATTGGTGTTGTTCAGATGTACACAGTTCTCACATAGGCTACTTAACAAAGCTCAAGTGTTATTGCCTTAGCCTCTATCTTTCCAAATTTTCTATTTCAGTAAAATAAAGCATTTAAATAAAGCATCCTTTCCAATTACTCTTATGAATGCTTTAACTTCATTAGGCATCAATCATGATCTCTAGTTTGTTTATTGTCATTTTCATTTTTTTAATAATTTATTTTTTATTTCTTCAAGTTACATCTCAATCACAATCCCCTCCCTACTCCCCCCACCAGTCCCACCCTTCCTCTTCCCTTCTTTTTTTTTTTTAGTTTAAGGTATTTCTTTTTCCCCCCAACAGCTCTCCCTTTCAGTCCAAATAATGGTTCTTTCTCTTATAACTATAAATACAATACAAAACAACAGAAATAAATAGGCCACAATTATGAGAGTTCTATGGCTTAGCATACATTCCCAATGTCCAGTCCATATGTATTTTATTTATATAACCTGCTGTTTTCTTATTGAAATAAAACTTCAATTAGGGCTTTCTATGTCACATTCCTGTGCTTATCACATCTTTCATTAATTAACATTTAGCAAAATTAACACATGGTATGGGAACTATTAACTAAAATAAAAAACTCATTTTACATTTTCTGTGTAAAATTTATTTTAACTTTGCTTTGAAAAGTAACTTTGCTTATAGATTCCATCATACTTTTTGCCTCATGGTGAGTATATTTTCTATAATCTACTGATTGAGCATATCGGTGAGCAGGGCAAAGAAGGAAGCCAGAAGTCAGCAAGCAAAATGCCAGAATACTGAAGTTTTAACACTATTGCCTTTTAAT
This sequence comes from Lophiomys imhausi, assembly GCA_907164525.1. Classification (NCBI taxonomy): domain Eukaryota; kingdom Metazoa; phylum Chordata; class Mammalia; order Rodentia; family Muridae; genus Lophiomys; species Lophiomys imhausi. Next base: position 2,746,822 of record CAJQZJ010032944.1, read on the forward strand.
TATGCAAAGAAACCTTTGAGTTCAGCTGTAATCCAGAGCTGAAAAACAAAATCTCTGAAGCAAATAACACACTGCCTCAAGTTCAGGAAAGTAATCACACTGCATTGCAGTGGAAGGTTTGGAGGTACAACCTGCTTCACTTTCCAACGTCAGTTAATGTCTGTTAATACTCTGACATCATCTACTGCAAGCAGCTTGAGTAAGTAAAAAGAAATGATCCACGTGATCCAAAAGGTGGGGGCCAATGGCAAATGCGGGCTAAAGTTTCAAAAATGCTTGTTTGCCAATATATTAAAAAATTCAGGAATCCTCCCTGGCCCACATGGTTTAGAAAAGACTCACTGCCAGGTGTTTTAGAGCCTAAGATTTTCATTATCTGTTCTCCAAACAAAGTTTCCACTCAGAATTCTATGGTGCTGCACCAAGAATTTAATAAGTCAGTGCACTCCTTAGATTAGTATCATTAGAGTGTTCTAACAAAGCACTGAGACCACAATAAATACTTTTGTACAACAAATGAACAAGTGCAGACCAAAACAATTGCCATTTACAAATGAAAGGATGAAAGAATTAAAAAATAGACAGTTGTTTTCTAAGTTCCTAAGAAAATAATAGCATTAAAAGAACAATTAAATTTCTCTGATGCTATGTCTTTTTCCTCAAAATAAAATTGTACAAATTTAAATAAAGATGTAGCCTATTCCAAACTTGAAAAGTGTTTCAAAAATTGCATATAATATGGGAGAAAAAACTAAAACTGTAGAGACAGAGAATAGAGCTGTGGTGCTGTGGTCAGGCCTGAAGACATTGATTTAGGTTCATTCATATCTAATAACAATCTATGATCATGAAAAATACATGATGTATGTAATAGACTAAAATATGATATGGCCAAATTTAAAAGTTCTGACTGAACACACTGATCTTATATATTAAAATGGACATTCATTCACAATTTTGAAGATACACTGTTTTTAAAATTTATAATCAGGAAAGTCCCTTCAACCCGCTTAGTAATCTATACATTTAATGTACTTAACTTCATCAAGTTACATCCACTACTTAAATGTTAGCTTGTCTCTTAAAGGTTTTTTTTATGTTACTTTAAACAGTTCTTCATAAAGAATATGTTATGGCACATAGGGCATGTTTAAACTATGTATTTGAGAGTATAACATTTGATTGAATGAGTGACCAAGAAATGTATTTTTATAATTTTTGTGAGCATTAGGAGCAAAAGGCAAGTTTGCAAACTTGGTGAATGCTCTGTTAAGTATACTGATAGAATATTATTGTCTAAGGAAGTAGCTTTAAAAAGAGTCCCATGACACTAAGTTAAATATAGAGAAGGTTTTATAAGTTTTTATCATTTCATTCCTAAGCTTCTATAAGTTGCAAATCTGACTTTTGCTTTATCTTTTGAGTTATCCTTGACATTTTTTTTATTTCATTATTAAAAGTTTCATGGCAAGACTGTTATTTTTCTAGAACAGGAGTCAAATCCATATCATTCATTATTATATTTCTACATGCATGAAGACCTCATAAAATATTGGTAGATGACTAAACAAATTAGTTCCATAATCAAAACATTTAAAGCTTTTAGTGTTGTTAGCTTTCTATTTTTCTTTTATAATAAACTTACTGAAGGTACTATATTAAATGTACTTTAAAAATATTTATTATCCAATTTCAAAGCATGTGTCAAATATGGTGGCCTTTCCATATTTTGCTACATTTTAGAAATGGAAAAATCCTTTAGTGAAAAGACTAAGTTGGAATTTAAACTTAAAAGAATTTTAAAGTATAAGATGGAGTGGGCAAAACTATAGTCTGAAAGCAGAACTATAAATATAATAACCTCCAAGAAACTTAATTATGGCAGGTACCTTAGCGTTCAGGCACACAATAGTCAGAGAGAAGAAAACAGGGAGTGTGGATAATTTTACACTTTGTTAAAATTAAGTTTCTTCCTGTGTTCCTGGATAATTCTCTAAGTCCCCCACCATTCACATAGTAAGTATATTCTATATTTTGGGCTAATATTGACTCTGAACGATTTGGAATTCATGATAGGAGTAAAACTGAAGTCTCACACACTAAATATCCTAATAAACAATTCCAAGTAAGTCATTGAATAAAATAGATGGATCTATCTAACCGTGACCTATTTTAGTATGCCCATCTGTACATCAAACATTTCTCTATAATTTCCATGCTGCAGATATTTTCAAATCTTTGACTCTTGAGATTTCTGTACTGCTTAGCATGCAGCTCAATTGCATTTAAACAACATTTGCATATGTAGTATGATTTGGTAGACTAAACCCTGAGATACTGCCCTCAAAAGAACAAGCTCCATGTTTACTTGTGAATTTACTGACTTCATGCACTTTAAATATGAAAAATGGGGGAAAATCTTTTAGGGCTTTATAAGCATAATTTTCTAGTCGCATAGCTGAATGATATGCAAATACAATAGCTACTTTCCCTTTCTTCTCATTCTGGGTAGAAGTTACCAACAGGTATTGAAAGAAAGATAATATAAACAGTGACCACATATGTGAAATTAACAGATTTCAGAGTAAGTCTCACTTTCAGTGGGTATTGGAGGAGGAAGGATGGACCATTACTGACACTAAAATCAATCACATATTTTTAAAATCTGAGCTTTCATTTTTTTTTAATATGCAGAGTAAAATAAGTCTCCTTTAAAATTTTCTAAGAATTCAGAGAACAACAAGTGGCTATACTGTCTAATTAGGAAAGAAATGTTGATATCAAGAAGATACAAAACCTACACATGGAATATTGGCTTTCTAAATTACTTCTAGTTGGAGAAGTTAGAAGACATATCTCTAAGAAATAAGAGACTGTAGTAAATATGTGTATTTTGACAGGAAGATAAGTTTTTAACAAAAAATAACATGGTACCAAACAATATATGGGAAGGTTTGTTTACTGATAGAAGAGCAAGGAAAGAACAAATTTAAGATGCATATGCCTTTTGGAAACAGATTTATAAAAGATTAAAATTCAAAAAGGCTTTTTTAGTATTTAATTTTATGAACATGGGTGTTTTTCCTGTGTGTATGTGTATGAATCATGTATGCAGTAGTGACAGGCCATAGGAAGCTGGTAGTGTCCATGGAACTATAGTTACAGATGGTTGCAAGCCACTCTATGGATGCTGGGAACTCAGCACTGGTCAATGTTCTTACCTAAGTTGTCTCTCTAGCCTTTAATAAAACAGTTGGTAAGTTTGCCTGAAATAGCAATGCCTCACTGCTTTTATAAAAGCAATGTGAAATCAGCCTGCACATTATGAAAATCAATGAACTTTCTTTCACAACCTAACTTTTGTATAAAATGTAAGAGGGTGAATGTTTGGTGTCCATCTTGCAAATGCTCTCCTTCAATGATTGTAAGATCAAGATTGTAATATGCCATGCGGGATTGACATAGGTTAGAGTTAGTAGCAGGATGTACTTGTGCCTGTTCTATTTTCTTCCACGAGCCATTGAAAATCTAACCAAAAAAAAAAACCCCAAAACAAAACAAACAAACAAAACAACCAGAAAACAAAAACCAAAAAAAAAAAAAAAAACAAAAAACAAAAAACCCAGTGATAGTATGGGAAGTCTGCTTTAATTCTTAACTGTAGGGGAACAACAGACTTCTCTAAACAATACAGGGTGTTGCCATTATCTTCACTTGCCTCTCAGAGCTTGAAGGTAAAATTATGTTGCTGAATATCACAAACATTGCATACAGACTTTTAATCAATTAAGCCTGAACTGAACTGGAAGCCACCTTGTGGTCTAGCTCTCATATTGTCCAAAAGTGCTATACTAGCTTCCAAGGGAGAAAAAGAAATCAGGAGTCCTACCTAGCTGGAAAGCCTCAAACTTACAACAGTGACCAGCACAGCAAGATTCCCCTAAAAGTACAATATTGGTACTTCTATCTTCGGTTAAGCAACAGCCATCTAATGTGAAATAAGGTCTACTTGATAAGAGGAAATCCATGTCTATTACCTAACATAAAAATGCCTAATACCAATGACTGGTGAAGTCAAGGGCCCAAGAAAAGAACTCACTACTGCCATTTTCCCAAAACAGTACAATTTCCACCTGCAAACAAAATGCTTATTCTTATACACACAGATAGTGGAGCTCTCATTCCTCATCCAATAAGCTTCTTTTTGGAGCAGACAGAGACCTATACAGAAGTCTATAACTGATAAAAATGCAGAAAACAGCATACTGTGGAGTGATAAACGCTATCTGATACACCAACAACAAAATTCTGCACCTAAGTGTAGGGGAAAGTATGGAAGAGCATCAGGAGTAGGAGATTCAAAGAACCAAAAGATCAACAAAACTAACCAAACTAGGCCACTAGAGGCTTACAGAGACTGAAGCACTAACCAAAAAATGAAAAGAAGAAGAGGAAGAGGAAGAAGAAGAAGGCATACTGAGACTAGTCCTAGTCCCCCTATACATATATAAATGATATGCAATTTGATCTTCATACAGATCTAGTAGTAAATGGGGGGGTGTGAACTCTGTCATCGACTGTGTTGTCTGTTAATGGAACCCCTTAGACTAGCTGGGCTGTCATGTCCAGCCCCAGAGCAAGAGGAAGCTCTTAACCCTCATGTGACTAATGAACTGAGGGGCATTGATATGTGTGTGCCCCCCTCACCCAAGGAAAAGGATAGGAGGGAGAGGGGGAAGAGAGTGGAAGTGTGGGACTGGGAGGGGAGGATGGAGGGGGCTGTGATTAAGATTTAGCTTAAATACATAGATAAATGTTGGAAAAAAAACAAACCAGAAGACTAGGGTATCAACTATGAGATACTGTAAATATTGTATATCATAGAAGATGCACAAATGAAATGGAAACAATACAGTCATTTAAATAAAACAAACACAATGATATTGTTGACATGACAAAGTGAAAGTGGATGGGGAAATTTTGTAAGGTCCCATTCGAAGTGAATTGTTACAGGCAATTAATCAGTGGCTTTAGAGGGAGAGAGAATCAATCTTATCAGGGAGGAGACCCATTGATGATTTACCAATCCCAATTGGACTTCTCTATGCATATATATAAACAATAAATGATCTCAGCAACACACACACATATACATATATATACGAATTTGGAAAGTCCCTGGAAGACCTAGGATGTAAATGCAATATTCATGTCTGGAATTCTCAAAAATTTTGAATTAAAGGAAGAAAATGTCTGCTTGGCAGAGCAGAAGGTTTCATAAAGTATCAAGAACTGGTGGCACACTCCACTGTTCTTAACACTCTGGAGACAGAAGCAGGAATATCTCTGTGAGTTCAAGGCCAACCTTGTGTACAAAGTAAGTCCGAGGACAGCCAGGGCTGTTGCACAGAGAAACCCTGTCAACAGATAAATAAATAAATAGATGATATATAGATAGATGATAGATGATAGATGATGATAGAAAGATAGATGATAGATAGATAGATAGATAGATAGATAGATAGATAGATAGATAGATGATAGATAAAACAAAAGAACCTGTCGTCAATAATCCTAGATATGCCCGGAAGCAGAGTTCGTAATTGTCTAGTTATTCCAACTAGCAAAGCAAAAACAAAATTTGTTTTGATAAGACCTATGATCCTCTCTATTTGTTCCCCATGTTTTATATTTCCTGGTATTTTCAACAAAGACAGAGAACAATGTAGTTTTCCTGGGTATTGTAAAATCTAGAAAGCATATACAGGCACAATTATGAGAGAATATGGCTGTGTATACATAGCTGTTGACATGTGAAAAGATCTTTTTTACTTTCTGTATATATATTTTTTAGAGTGAAGAACAATGTCTGAATCTGTTGTTTATTTTGTAGTATAAGTATTTATGACAAACTACTCATAACCTTGGCTAAAGGAATTATATTTTTCTTTAAATCGGTAAGTGTAAGATAATCAAATGATATGAAAGGTTCAAGACTTCCTTTAAAAATGAGATTAAAGAGCAAGTGTTTAAAATCATGGGTTCCAAGAACACATTAAACACTTTTACTAGTTGCTCTATTAATTGATTTCATTAATATGTCTCTCTACTATGTATTTTCAAATGGAAGATCAGGTAGCTCTGCCAATGTCACAAGGCCAGGATTTATGAATGGTAAGACATTATTGCTGAAGAGAATGGTATACCTTGGTTTCCAATTACAGCGAACCATGATGTCAGGAAGATGGAAGCTCCCATCCAGTTGATTAACTTTTATAGGCCAGAAGCTGCTATGTAGGCAGTTGGTGGAGCAACATCAGCAACAGTCTTCCCAGTCACAGTCCCAACTTGCAGGGCAAGAGGTTATTACTGGTGCAATCATAACATGGCTTTTTGTGGTAAACATTTTATTTCCGATTGGATTTGAGATCCTTTCCACTGGAGGTTTCCCAGGAACTGGGGCCTATTTAAATGTCCATGGTTCAGGAGGTCATGGGCACTTGGAACCATATTTTATATTCAGTGAGTCAACAACTTAGAGTCAGTTCCATGAACTAAAACATAGTCCCAGGTCCATATTTTCCTCTGTCACTAATATATTCTCGGTCTTTATCTGCACTGCTTTAACCCATCCTTTCAGTATATGAAGTACAATTTGTGAGATTTAAAAAATTAATTAAGTTTATTTATTTATTAATTTTACATTCCGATTTTAGACCCCTCCCTCCCCTCTTCTGGGACCTGCCCTCCCACTGTCTTCCTCCTCCCTCCCCTTCTCTTCAGAAAAGGGGAGCCCCACCCTCTGGCCACTTGCCTGTACAAGTCCACACAAGCACTGAGCATATTCTCTTCCGTTGAGGCCATGCACTACAACCCAGCTAGGGAGAAGTGGAAAAAAGAAGGCAGCAGAGTCCATGTCAGAGACAGGACCCAGTTTGGGAGATTAAAACAACAACAAAAACCCTAAAATTTTTATAGATAAATTTCCTATATTTATTTGTCTATTATTCTTATATACATATGTGTGTGTGTGTGTGTGTGTGTGTATTCTTGCATGTATACATTATAAACTTAATTTTACAATGTGCTTAATTCATCTAGTGAGGCTCACATGTATGTGGGTTTGGGACTGACTCTTCTGAACTGGATAACTTACTCTGTGTGTTTATAGTGGGTCATTGTCCCACAAGTAGATAGATTTTCCCTTCTTAGTTACCTTTAACTGTTTGTAGCTATTCATTTGGGAATATGGTCTTGTGAGGTCTCCATCATCTATGTTGGCATGCCAATTGGTGGTGTTATTTTTTTCATGTCTTGTTCAGGTGACTTTATTGTTGACCTTTCACGGGTGCAAGTTTTCTGTTATATTTTATTTTTTGTTTTAATAAATAAATTTATTTATTTGTTGCTTCAGGTTACATCTACATCACCCTCTACCCCCTACCCTTCCATCCCACTCCTCTGGAGTGGAGTGTCCCTACATAACAGTCCCTCACCCCAGTTCAGAAGTCATCTGAGGGCCAAGAGCCTCCTCATACACTGGGGGGCCTACAAGGCAGGACCACCAGTGAAAAGTATCTCATTGCCAGGGAGAGAAAACTAAAAAACAAACAAACAAACAAACAAAATAAATAAATAAAAATAAAAAGTCTATGTCCAAGTTCTCTTTGGTGCATTGGTTGTAGTATAGATATCCTGTACTATATAGCTAAAATCCTACTTTAAGTGAATAGATGCCATGTGCATCCTTCTGAGTCTGGGTTAGCTCACTCAGGATGAGCTTCTCTAGTTCCATCCATTTGGCTGAAAATTGCATAATTTCATTGTTTCTGATAGTTGAGTAATATTACATTGTGTAGATGTACCACAGTTTTTTAATCCATTCTTCGGTTGAGGGACATCTGGGTTGTTTCCAGTTTCTTGCTATTACAAATAAGGCTGCTATGAACATAGATGAGGAAACTTCCTTATGATTCCGTGAGGAGTCATTTGGGTGTATACCAAGAAGTGTTATGGCTGGGTCCTGAGGCAAAGCTATTCCAAGAGAAATGCAACTCAAGACGACAGGTGTGAGGTTCCATCTCACACCTGTCAGAATGGCTAAGATCAAAAGCTCAAATGACAGCACATGCTGGCGAGGGTGTGGAGAAAGGGGAACCCTCTTCCATTGCTGGTGGGAGTGCAGGCTTGTGCAACCACTATGGAGGTCAGTATGGCGATATCTTAGAAAACTAAGTTTTCTGTTTTATATGAAAGATACTATTTCACAGCAAGTGTTCGGGTCCACTAGAATTTATAATCTTCCTGGACTTCTGAATGTTAGGTATAAGGATTGAATTATAGAAAAATTAACTGTAGTACAGCTCACAGCCAGTTGTCTTTGCATTTTGACAAAGTGGTTTGGTGAAAATTTTGAGAATAGGTACATTCCACCTCCCTCCTCCCCAAAAAAAATCTCTTAATGTTTGTCGATGAGTCTCAGCTTCTGATTGGGGTCTGCTGCATGCAGATTCTCAGAGGAGAGTTACACTATGCTTCTGTCTGTAATCATAGCAGAGTATCATTAATAGTGATAGGGGTAGACCCCAGGGTAGGTCTAAGGTTGGACCTGTCATTGGTTGGTCATTCCCTCAACGTCTACTATATCTTTTGCCCTGCACATCTTGTGTACAGTGCACATTTTGGGTTGAAGTTTTTATGGGTGGGTTAGTTATCCCCTCTGATCCCTAGAAGTCCTACCTAGGTAGTGGGAGGCCCCTTCAGTGCCCATATCTCCTGTTGATAAGAGTCTTGGCTAGAGCCATCCCCATATCCTCCCAGGAGCCTACCTTGTAGCTGCTCTCCAGCATGTCTCAGAGATGACACTTCCTCAGTTTTCCAGTTTTCACCCAGCCCATTCACCACCTGCCGCCCCTCTCCCTATAGCTGATCCTCCCACTCCTTTCCCTCCTCTTTCCCTCTCCTACCCACTTCCTTCTCTTCATCTTCTTCCACTGTCTTTTCTCTTCCCCCCCCCCCCAGTGAGTTTCAAGTGTCCTCTCTGTCCCTCTCAGTTATTTAGCTTCTTTGGGTCTGTGGATTGAGGTATGGCTATCCTGCACTAAATGGCTAGTATAGGCTTATGGCTGAGTACATGCAATCTGTGTCTTTCTGGGTCTAGGTCACTGTCACTCAGGATGGTCTTTTCTAGTTCCATCCATTTGCCTTCGAAATTCATGATTTCCTTGTTTTTAATAGCTGAGTAGTATTCCATTGTGTAAATATGTCACATTTTCTTTATCCATTCTTTGGTTGAGGGACATCTAGGTTGTTTCCAGTTTCTGGCTATTATGAATAAAGCTGCTATGAATATAATTGGGCAAATGTCCTTGTGGTACGATGGGGCATCTTTGGAATATATGCCCAGTAGTGGTATAGCTGGGTCTTGAGGAAGAACTATTTTCATTATTCTGAGAAACCGCCAGATTGATTTCCAAAGTGGTTATACAAGTTTGTACTCCATCCAGCAATGGAGAAATATGGTGGGGATCTTGTGGAAAAATGGGGGAAGGATAGACAGACCCGGCGTAGACAAGAACTCTACAAGAAAACAAAGAGACTTAAGTAACCTAGGTTCTTGGAGGCTCATGGAGTCTGAACAAGCATTCAAAGGGCATTCATGAACTGAACCTAGTCCCCCAACAGATATGTAATTAATGGGAAGGTTGATCAACATGTGGGCCCCTAGCAAAAAGAGTCCAGGCTGTCTCTGGCAAAGACTCTGATACCTGTGTTTTGATCACTTCCCCTCCATAGGGCTATGATGCCTGGGTTCAGTGGAAGAGGAAGCACTCAGACCTGGGGTGAGTGTGGGGTGGGGGGAGTGGATTCCCATTTTCTGTGGAGAAGGGGAGGGAGTGACAAGGAAGAAGGAGGGTGGGATCCAGAGGAGGGGAAGGAGGGGGCTACGATTGGGATATAAAATGAAAAATAAAATTTAAAAATATCTCTTAATGTAATATAGAGCATTCTTTGATAATTTCAATATTTGTGATTCAACAACTGCTGACAGCTATTGGGAAGTCTTTTCATGATAAAAATGCTGCCTGTTTTTTTTTTTTGTTGTTGTTTTGTTTTGTTTTTTTGTCTTTGCCCATTTAACTCACTTATGCAGGAGGGAAGACTAGGTACTCTTAGCTTATCTTAAAATAGTTCCTGAAATTTAAAAAAAAATTATCCTCACCTTCAACACTAACCTGAAGTAGAAACAGAAAAAAAATAAAATAGTTCACATCTGGAGACTTTTGTGAAAGCGTGCAATATGAGCTGGACACTTTTCATATTTAATTCTACTGCTTCTAATCTGATTAAAAATTTCAATGGTTACTCTTTGTTCAAAGCATGTGCAAAAGATGTAATTTGCCAGCCTGCTTATATAGCTGTGCATTATTCTAGGGTCACAGTATTCAGCCACCTGGTTACACATCACTTCCTTTATTGCTGCAAAAGTTTCACATCTTCCTAAGGAGAAACCCTTGTCATGATGCATAACTTATCTGGAGAGCTCAAATCACCTCCTTTACATTTATTTATTCCTCATTCCCCTATAGCCATCATAGATCTGTCCACAAATCTTAAAGATGTCCTTCTCAGAAACCCTGTCACTCCACCTAGTCTGTGCTTTTCTTTTATGGCATGTCTAGTGATTGCAATCACTTAATTTGCAATGAGACATTTAACATCTGTGTCTTCAAACAAAATGCAATGAATCTTGTTAGTTCACTCCTATATCATTAGCCTTTAGTGCTTTTGCACATGGTAAGCTCTCAACAGAATTGATTGCATAATTCAGTAAACGAATAAAGAAGAACTAGTAAACAAAACCAAAGATTTCCAGTTTTCTTCCCATAATTTGCCTTCATCTAATATTGGAATGGAGTGATTATCAAGAATGTAGATAGTATATCTCTCTTATTTTAATGAATGCTCTTACCACATAATATTGAGTATCTCAACTTCAGAAACATCATGTCCTTTGTATGTCACAAAAGATAAGTGTCCTCTACTCTCAAAGAATGTGTTCTTTGCATAAACAAGCACATATTGAGGGAGTTTTAAAAACTGACCTAGATTTAGTGTGAGAGGCCTTATGTTAAGGTCTTTGATCCACTCGGACTTAAGTTTTGTACAAGGTGATAAGTACGGGTTTAACTTCATTCTTTTACAAATGGACATTCAGTTGGACCAGCACCATTTGTTGAAGATGCTGTCCTTCTTCCATTGTGCCGTTTTGGCTTCTTTGTCAAAAATTAGGTGGCCATAAGTTTGTGGGTCTATTTCTGGATCTTCAATTCGATTCCATTGATCTACTGGTCTGTTTCTATACCAATACCATGCTGTTTTTACAACTATTGCTCTGTAGTACAGCTTGAAATCTGGGATGGTGATACCTCCAGATGTTTTTTTATTGTACAGGATTGATTTAGCTATTCTGGTCTTTTTGTTGTTCCATATGAAATTGAGACTAGCTCTTTCCAAGTCTACAAAAATTTTGTTGGTATTTTGATAGGAATTGCATTGAATCTATATATTGCTTTTGGTAGGATGGCCGTTTTTATTATGTTGATCCTACCTATCCATGAGCATGGGAGATCTTTCCATCTTCTAAAGGCCTCTTCCATTTCTTTCTTCAAGGGGTTGAAGTTCTTGTTGTACAGGTCCTTTACTTGCTTGGTTAGAGTTACCCCCAGGTATTTTATGTTGTTTGTGGCTACTGTGAAGGGGGTTGTTTCCCTTATTTCTTTCTCAGCCCATTTGTTTGTTGTATAAAGAAGGGCTTCTGATTTTTTTGAATTAATTTTGTATCCAGCCACTTTGCTGATGGTGTTTATCAGCTGTAAGAGTTCTATGGTGGAAATTTTTGGGTTGCTTATGTATACTATCATATCATCTGCAAATAGGGATAATTTGACTTCTTCGTTTCCGATGTTTATCCCCTTGATGTCCTTTAGTTGTCTTATTGCTCTAGCAAGAACTTCAAGTACTATATTGAAGAGATATGGTGAAAGTGGACATCCTTGTCTTGTCCCTGAGTTTAGAGGAAATGCTTCAAGTTTCTCTCCATTTATTTTGATGTTGGCCACTGGCCTGCTGTATATTGTACTAGAAGATAAAGTGAGAGAAACCCTCGAACTAATTGGCACAGGTGACAACTTCCTGAAAAGAACACCAACAGCTCAGGACTTGAGATCAACAATCAATAAATGGGACCTCATGAAACTGAAAAGCTTCTGTAAGGCAAAGGACACTGTCATTCGAACAAAACAGCAGCCTACAGACTGGGAGAAAATCTTCACCAACCCCCATCTGACAGAGGGCTAATATCCAAAATCTACAAAGAACTCAAGAAATTAAATGCCAAGAAACAAAATAATCCAGTCAAAAAATGGGGACAGAGCTAAACAGAGAATTCACAAAGGAGGAATCCCTATGGCTGAGAGACACTTGAAGAAATGCTGAACATCCTTAATCATCAGAGAAATGCAACTCAAGATGACTCTGAGATTCCATCTCACACCTGTCAGAATGGCTAGGATCAAAAACTCAAATGACAGCAAATGCTGGCGAGGGTGTAGAGAAAGGGGTACCCTACTCCATTGCTGGTGGGAATGCAGGCTTGTGCAACCACTATGGAGGTCAGTATGGTGATATCTTAGAAAACTTGGAATAGCTCTGCCTCAGGACCCAGCCATACCACTTCTGGGTATACACCCAAATGCCTCTTCATGGAATCATAAGGAAGTTTCCTCATCTATGTTTATAGCAGCCTTATTTGTAATAGCTAGAAACTGGAAACAACCCAGATGTCCCTCAACCGAAGAATGGGTTAAAAAACTGTGGTACATCTACACAATGGAATATAATTCAACTATCAGGAACAATGAAATTATGCAATTTGCAGCCAAATGGATGGATCTAGAAAAGCTCATCCTGAGTGAACTAACCCAGACTCAGAAGGACACATATGGCATCTATTCACTTATAGTAGGATTTTAGCTATATAGTAGAAGATATCAATGCTACAACTAACACACCAAAGGGAACTTGGACATAGACTTTTTATTTTTAATTTGTAAATTTTATTTATTTTTTATATATTAGTTATATTTTTTTCTATTTTTTAGTCTTTTCTATCTATTGTATGCTTATTGATTTGTTTGTTTAGTAGTTCTCTCTCCCGGGCAACGAGACACTTTTCACTGATGGTACTGCTTCGTAAATCCCCAATGAATGAAGAGGCTCTTGGCCCTCATACGACCTCTCAACTGAGATGAGGGACTGTTATATAAGGACACCCCACCCCAGAGAAATGGGATGGAAGTGTTAGGAGGTAAAGAAAAAAATGAAATGTTATGTTTCGGCCTTTTACTACTAACTGTCATAAACTGTTTAGGATAATTAAGAAATGCAAACTAATGGTTATGCAAGCCGGTCATTCTGTTAGGTACTATGACAGCCTATTATAGTTACTTGCTAAGCTAATCAGAAATAAACCTGCTACGAGACAAGCAACATCTGCTTACCCTAATATAAGAGATAGATAGGGCCTCTTCAAAAACCTCAAGAGATCTGCAGAATATGGCATTCAAACATGTTTTCGTAACTTTAGAGTTTTTTTTATATCAAGACATATCAACTCCTGACAGCACCCCCTATTCTCCTCCAAGTAGAAGATGAGCATCGAAGAATCTCCAGTGGGAGATGACTGAATTAGTCGCAAGCCTATCTCTTGGTAGGAAAAGCCCCCTGCTCCAACTGTAGACAGAATGCTGTCCAAAAAGGACACAACCTGGAAACAGGTAAGTCGACAGCCTAGCTCTGCCAAGGTAGGTAAGTCCTTCATAACCCCTGCTCTACAATCAATGTCTGTCAGAGAAGCAGGTCCAAATGACTGAAGATAGATGCTGTAATGTATGGAGAGAAAATGGGAACTGTCCAGGCAGCCACTGGTATGTCATTTCTTAGTTTGGGAAGCTGCAGACCCTGTACTTCCTATAAAATCAGATATATTTATCCCTCTCTGGTCTCTGAGGTGATTGAAGAACAGATAGATAGAGTCTCATAATTAAATTTTGAGTTGTTTAGGAGTCAAGAGAGTGTTATACATCTAAGAAGATACTTTTAAAATTGTGTTGCAATTAGTATGAATGTTGAGTCAGATATAGAACTTTAAACTCATGGAGATGGTTAGATAGTAGAATGTTAAAGTCAGGTACCAAATACATATGGACTGGTCATTGGGAATGTACGTTAAGCCAAATAACCCTCATAACTGTGGCCTAATTACCTCTGTTGTACTGTGCTGCATTTATTATTATAAGAGAAAGAGCCATTTGTTGGACTGAAAGGGGAAACTGTAGGGGGAAATAAGATATACGTTAAACTTAAAAGAAAAAATAAGGGAAGAGGATGGGGGTTGAGGGTGGGATGGTGGGACTGGAGGGGGAATAGGGAGGGGACTGCAATTGAGATGTAATTTGAAGAAATAAAAAATAAAGGAAAAAAATTTTAAAAACCTGACCTATTTGCAAAAAAAAAAAGTTTTTTCATGAAAGTCGTCTTAAAAATAATGAATGCAACCATTCCCCATATTGCACTGCTGCTTATATTAAAGTAATTTGCTATGGTGATATGAATAGAGTCACTGCTTAATTAATATAAGAGGAAGAAAATCACAATGTTTCTTATTCCTTATGTAGTGGAGAGCTGAATGCCTCATCATGTTTCATCTTCTTACATGACAGAACTAGTAGCACTTGCCTTATTTGCACGTATGCATAGAAATTCACAGGACTCATTTCATCTCCCTATCTGTGTTTGCAGTCTGCCAATGTGCAAATTAACAAATTTCTAGTACATGGAATTTCTTTTTCTACAAAACCTCATATATTTATTTCCTTCTCTGCTTCTCTGCTACCCAACTGAATGTGCATAATGTGAAACTTTCATTCTTAAGGTGTTCAGCATCACATCCATAGAAGGGATTATTCAAGGAATTTGAGCTCAATTCTGAGTCACAAACACCTAAACAATGCTGATACTATCCACAGGATCTTGGGCCTGTCTACTATATCAGTCAACATTTTAATTACTTCATTAGTGTTAACTATTTATTTAGGTGTACCTTAATAATTAACAAGGAAGGTAGGTCTGAAAAAGCTAACTACGTAGGTGGCTTTTTATGAGACCATTCTTCCTTTATGATATTCTCTTGTGTCACCTTGTGTTCCAGCCTTGCCTTATACTTTTGCAACTGGCTGACACTATTTTCTAAGCCCTTATGACTTTTAGCCACTTTTCTATTTAAGATAGAATAAGATTTTTTTAAGTTTTAATAGCAAAATTAATACAATCAATATTTTTTTCCTCCCTGAAACGGCTTCTTTCAAATATTCTATATTCCTCAGACAATTGGCCTACATGAAGCTATGTTTTGTGTTGTTTTCTGAGATCTATTCTCTCCAACAAGATAGAAGCCTAATCTGGAGTGATGGATAACAGGAAGATAAATGGGAAGTCATTCCAAGGCTAATATTCAGGACACCCAAGTATTGTCCAGACTACAAATATCTTGGGGCCAAGCAGTAGATGTAGCCTAGAGCTTTTTCTATCACTGTTTTATCAGATCTTCTGCTATCTCAGCTAATCAAGGAATTCACTTGGAACATATCCTCTTAACTGCTTTCATAATTGAGTCACTGGGACACAAGTAATATACCAAGCAAAAAGAATGTCAGTACCTTTGCTCTCAAATCACTATTTTCTCTCTCTTTTAAAGTAGCTATGCTACTAATGTTAAATAGATCATGACCCTGTTTGTAAAATACATATAACAAATCCAGAAAACGTCTCAGATAACAAACAAAGACCATTTTATCTTAGTTATTAGAGACTTCATGCTAACATTTGCAACTTGCCTTATTTGTAATGCTTTGGTTTTTTGCTGTTTCTTTGTTGTTTATTTGGTTGTTTTTTAGGGTTAGCATTTTACACATTGCATTAAAAGTGTGCTTGCATTTCAAGGATACTCAAAAACTGTTTTAGCTATAGGCAAGAATAGATATGCATTTGAAAACCCACACATGGTAATCTGAAGATGACAATGACCAACATTACAGCAATATATGAATGAGTGAGTGGCAGGGAGGTCATTAATAGCTAGCATTTAATATACATTAAAACATTCATTTTAGGAAAATCATTCACTGACAGTTTATATAATCATTCTTATTTTTCATCATGAGCTATCATAATTTCGAAGTCATCAAGATATGATAACCATTTTGTACTTGTTTAAGTGTTGGACAAAAACATCCTGGAGTTTGTTCTTGGGCTGTGCATATAAATATATTTTTAGGAAGAAGAAAGTCTAAGTTCATTAAAATTATAATGAAATAATTTTTTGATGAAGACCGCACTTACATATTCAGGTTCTTACCAAAATAGATTATTATTTCATTTGATCATTAAATATATGTGTGTTCTAGATATCTTATTTCTAGAGATAATTCTTAATATGATAATATAAAAGCTTGGGGCTTGGATCAGCATTTTTGTCCATTATGTAGAATGGCCAATATTTAGTACTCACAACTACCATAAAATATCTGACTTCAATGCCGGGCGGTGGTGGCGCACGCCTTTAATCCCAGCACTTGTTAGGCAGAAGCAGGCGGATCTTTGAGTTCGAGGCCAGCCTGGTCTACAAAGTGAGTCCAGGACAGCCAAGGATACACAGAGAAACCCTGTCTCGAAAAACCAAAAAAAAAATATATATATATCTGACTTCAATATCTACTTTAAAACACAACCTCAGAATATTTCACATCAGAAAAGCATAGCTCTCCACTCCACCCCATATCTTCCTTTCTGACTCTTTTCATTCCTTCCTTCTTCGTTACTTTCTTCCAAATTTTTGAGACAGGATCTCACATTGTATTCTTCACTGACCAAAGATCACTGCATAGACATGCTCCCTGGCCTTGAAATAGCAGAGATCGACCTGCTTTTGCCTTTTTAAAATGTACATAAATTTACCTTTGACGTCAAATACATTAACTATGCTTCTTTGAGTTTGGGAATGTTGTGCTCTAAATTGAGCAATTTCATAATTAAAAAATCCATAAATCTACTTGTCTATAGTATTTTCAAGGGGAAAAATCATTTCTGAATCCAATATGAGATCATATTCTTGTGGCAATCTTACTCTGCAAGTACACTGAGAATATTTACTTAAAGTAGAAAGACATACACAACGAGCCTCAGCCTATTGTAGTCCTTAATCTGATTTTAAAATGCCTAGAACTGGAGGAACAATAGTAATCTATATAAACTTCATTCACTATAAATGTTTCTCTTTATTTGAAATAAAATTTGTCTGAATTCATTTAAAACAGAAAACAAAATATTTTGGGGAATATCGTGTAAGTAAAAGCATGGAATTTAAACACAATATGTCTTATCTGGAAAAAGTTATCACTTGATTGACAGCAAATACAAAAGGAAAGGTAAAAAAGAAGACAAATGAAAAAAAAATGAGGTACAACCAATGCGATTTTCTTTTTCACATTTACAGAGAGTTTCATAACTTCTATCCTACCTCTTTTGGCTTCATTTCTTAGTCATGTATGCAATACAGTGAGGCACAGCATTCCTGAGGACTTTCAAGACCTATTCTTTAATCTGTAGATTACAGTGGCAAGCACACTTTGAGAATTTTGCTGATAATGGAAATCGGCAGACAGCATCAATGGATCTGTTGCATGAATAATGAATTCAGGAGTAACCCTCCAAAATTCTGCAATTCCATCCTCCACAGCTAAAGGACTAATTCAGTCTAGTGGTCCTGTGTCTCATTTAAATATGAGAGTCTGTTTCTATCTTTAATCTTCTAATTTCAGGAAATTAGATGTAAAACTCTCCTCATTCATTATAGGTACAGAATGATCAAAAGACTAGAAATTTTCATCACAAAGCTAATTGCATTGTCAAATGACCTCATACATAATGAATCATTAAAAATGATCTATTCTATAATAATTGTATGCTGCTAAAGGTTAAAATAGCTTTAACATGTGGGAAAAGAATTGTAATTGAAATAAATTCTAACTTTATAATGCATTTGACAACTCTGAAATTACTGGATGGTATTTGAGTTTTATAAACTTTATCTAATGAGAGTACTGATATTTTAGGTACCAAGAAAGAAAATATCACATGTCATAAACACTCTGAGACTGATCCAAAACAAAGTTTTAGAATACCATCAGCATTGATCTTAGTAATTAGTTCCTCAGATCACTGATCCCTAATTGAATTTGCCCAACAAAAGTTATTTCACTCCCATAGAATCAACTATAAAACACTGAAAATCATGTTATTCCTTTCATGTGTTCAATCCCCTCCAATCAATTTTTTTTGTAAATCCAAGAAAAAAATGAAAATCAATGTAGCTACATATCTGTTAATATCCTTAGACTGTGGTAATGTTCAGTTGGGAAACAGCCATACAGAACAGAGATAAAAGGGGTTTCTGGAACACAGCTATTATAAATATGATTAAGTCCAAACAGAAAGAACAAATTCACAATAATGGATGAGATCATGTTGACCTCGTCTATGGAAATGAAGTTAAACCATGATAGAACTACAAGATAAAGATAGCATAATGTGTACAATATAATATACAAGACCATGAGGGTATAAGTATAGATAAACCATCAATTTTTAACAGTATAAAGCAGGTGAGTGAAGGATTGTCACATACAAATTGTCTAATAATTATATTTTATCTAGTCAAAATGAAATTCAGTAATTATGGAGCGTCTGCAACTGTGAGCAGTTAATTTCTTGTTGAAATGATTCCTGATAACGATAAAGCATAATAGCAGCTACTAGGTTTTACTGGATCAGAAACAATGTATTGATTACACTAATAATATCATTTTGAGATTTAAAAGAGTGCATGTGTTACTCAAAGCCTTCCTGTGAGACAAGGTGATTAAATTAAGGATGACCTTGAATAATGAAGGAACAAGGGCAAAAGAACCTTTTACAGTCTTGGTGAGGTTGACCTATGCCAACATTTAGCACAAGCAAACAGCGTGAAATATGTCCAATATGAGAGATATAAAAACTAATCAAGGGTAAGAAAGACAGTCAAAGGTTATAATCCAACATCAAACCTAATGTGTTGGGTGTTATATAAAAGTACTTTTAAATAAGCATTTGAATTGTAAGTGAACCGAGTTTCACAATTGTACTAATGACTTATCGTATGTGACAAAGCAATTTTACCACCACAACAAAATTATAAATCCACAGACACGCCTAATAGTCTTTTTGAACAATAACATTGTATGGGTATGTATCTTTTATTTTCAAATGCCCAACTAAATTATTGATACTTAATAATGCTTTAAAGGGCCTCATTATTAATAGCACGAGGGTATACTTAATGGACAAGTCTTCCCCAATCATATTTGCTAACCTAATCCTTACTCCATTTTCTCTTAGTTTCACTTTCGTTGCCTTCAGTAAAATTGATTATGTCTGACCACCTATTTACATAACTATTCTCCATATTTTCTTTAAAATATCTTACCCATCCTCCTGAGACAAAAGAAACTGACTCAGTCTCTGAAGTAAACGAAAAGATACTGAAATATTTCTTCAAGTGATGAGTGTCTTAGTTTGTGAATTATCAGTCTTTCATATCACTTTCAGACTTTAGTTTTGCTAAGACATGGCCTTAATTTTGGTCTTATAGTATTACATTGTATGGTAATCCCAGAATATTTAATACTGGGAGCTTTTACTAAGAAAGCACCATTATTTCAAATAACAGTGCTCAGTAGCCGAAAAAGTTCAAGATCACACAAATTGATGTATTTATCTTCTGGTGGGGGACTTCTGTCTGCATCACACCAAGACAGAAAATACTGCATTAATGGCAGTGTGTGTAACAGCTGTAGACAGAGCATGTACAAGAGGCCCAGGGGGCAGGAGAGGAAGCAAAATGCAGCATCACTCAAGGTTTCTTTGGAACCATCCATTCTTGAAGAAGCACTTGCTAGGAATGACTTAATCTCTTCCACAAGTGGTGTCTACAATACAACCATCTGATGTAGCAACCTCTGAACAGCCTCCACTATCTGGCCACATCCTTACATGCACAGTTTGAAAAACAAGCAACAACATCATTCTTGGTGTTGCCTGCACAAGAGCCAGAAGTGCCACACACTTCATTTTTTCCTTGGAAGAAAGTCAAGTCAATAATGTGATCTCCTAATTGTAATAAGGAAAAAAGAGTTTCTATATAACTTATGTGAAATTTTCATATATCTTATGTATCTTCAAATATATATATATACATAGTGAATGAAATATTAAAAACTAAATATAAAAAATTAAAAATCATGATAAAAATATAATACAACCAATAAGAATCTCACCATTAATTAATCCATCAATTAAACTGATCAAGAAGCCGGGCAGTGGTGGCGCACGCCTTTAATCCCAGCACTTGGAGGCAGAGGCAGGCAGATCTTTGTGAGTTCGAGGCCAGCCTGGTCTACAAAGTGAGTCCAGGACAGCCAAGGATACACAGAGAAACCCTGTCTCGAAAAAGAAAAAAAAAAAACAAACAAACAAAAAAAAGAAGCTGGTTTATGAAGGCAAGAAATTATCTAAAACAGATGCATGTTGAACTGGGACATTAATTTTGATCCCATAAAATATTCAGCTTTAAGTTAGAAGTAAGTCATTCATCTTGATGGTTGATATACAATATAGACAAAGGTAAAATAGCAGTAGTCTGTACAAAAGCAAAGGAGAGCTCATTGACTGGAAAATAGCATATTTTATACTCTTTTATCTGCTTATTTTCTGTTCTTTTTTTATGAAACAGACTCTCTCTATACCCAACAGAAAGTCTCTGATTAGCAGATCTTCTGTCTATGTCTCTTCAATGTTAAGATCAGAGGCATAAACCATCATACCTACTTGGGGTGGGAGCATTTTATACTTAATAAGATCAAATACCAATGTAATAATCCCATCTGATTCTAAAGTTACCAAATTTGAGTTCCATTGATCCTTAATGATGAGATAACTGAAAAAAATAATGTAGCATTAGGAATCCTTAGGTCTTGGGGTAACATAGTCAAAGCTTGCAATTCTTATTCATATCATAAATTGAAATGTTTTGGTTGTAGGTATTTATCTATAAAATATATTAGCCTGTAGCAATATTATGTACAATATGACTGGTAGATGTGTATTTGGAAGATGCAAAAATGATAGATGATTAGGTAAGTTTCAAAGATAAAGTGTCACTTGTTCATATAGTGGGAAGACAACATTGGCACAAAGTCAATGTCTATGATCCCCAGGATATTCAGCAGCTCAGCTTTTTTTAATCTTTTTAATATTAAGATTAATTGTATTTGAAATTTATAAGCTACAAAAGTAGGTATTGAGTTTTTAATGTGTGCCTAAAATAAAACTTTTAACATGATAAAAAATAAAAATAATTCTGATTCTGGTGCAAATGATAAATGAACCACAAAGCCTTAAGTATTTGTACACTTGATTCCTAGTGGGTGGAGATGTTTGGGAGTTTTTTGAGGTATGGGCTTGTAGGTAAAGTATGTCACTGGAGGCAGGCTTTGAGGTTTAAGACATGTTTTTTTATAGATCACATGATTGTGGTGGACTTTTACTTCTATAGAATTTAGCCCAAACAAACTTTTCCTTCTACAAATTGTTTTGGTCATAGTATCACCACAGCAATAGAAAAGGAATTAACACAAACTCTTACACATTTTAATGTCTCATGTGTGAATGTCACAAAACTAAATAGGGAAGTTAACTTCATTGGGACATTAGCAGGTTGCTGTGTAAAGGAGGTGAAGCATAGTGCCATCAGTGTGATTGTTACAGTTGTGAAGCAACCTGTGCAAGACCACCAACTCCACCACATTTTGTTAAGATTTATAAACTTGCCATTTCTCAGTTATTTAGTACATAAAATGAACACTCTAATATCTTCTTTATGGTTGTAATAACTACACATAATCCCAAGTGCAGTGTGAGAACAGGGAAGGCAAATGAGAGTTGTCAAAGTAAAGCCACTGTTATTATTTTTCTATTACTATTTTATATTTAATGTTTATTACTTCAATTTACATCTTCATAGCAGTCCCCTCCCTCCATTGCTCCTGGACCCACACTCCCACTCTACCACCCTCTCCCTCTTCTCCCACTATCCTACTCCTCCAGGTGTGGGGTGCCCTACATATCAGCCCCCTTCAGTTCAGCAGCCATATGAGGGCTTCTTCTTGCACTGGGGGTCTACATGGCAGCTCCATTAGTGCAAAGTGTCCCCACTAACAGGTAACAAAGTCTATGATCCCATTCCTTTCAGTCTGTTGGTTGTAGGATAGTTATCCTGTACTAAATGGCTAAAATCCAATTATAAGTGAATAGATCCCATGTGCATTTTTGAATGTCTGGGTTAGCTCACTAGAATGAGCTTTTCTAGTTCCATCCTTTTGGCAGCAAAGTACGTGATTTAGTTGTTTCTGATAGGTGAGTAGTATTCCATTGTGTAGATGTACACAGTTTTTGTTTTACTTTGTTTTATTTTTTTAATCCATTATTCACTTGAGGGACATCTGGATTGTTTCCAGTTTCTAGCTATTACAAATAAATCTGCTATGAACATAGTTGAGGAGATGTCCTTGTGGATTGGTGAGGAATCGTTTGGGTGGATACCCAGAAGCAGTATGACTGGGTCTTGAGGTAGGGCTATTCCAAGTTTTCTAAGATATCACCAGACTGATTTCCATAGTGGTTGTACAAGTTTTCATTCCCATCAGCAATGGAAGAGTGTTCCCGGTTTTTCACAACCTCGACAGCATGTGGTCCCTTTGAGTTTTGGATCTTAGCCATTCTGACCAGTGGGTGATGGATTTTCAGAGTCATCTTGAGTTGAATTTCTCTGATGATTAAGGATGTTCAGCATTTCTACAAATGCGTCTTGGCCATTAGAAATTCTTCTTCTGTGAATTCTCTGTTTAGCTCTATTCCCCCTTTTTGATTGTATTATTTGGTTTCTTGGAGTTTAATTTCTTGAGTTCTTCATAAATTTTGGATATTAGCCCTCTGTCAGATGTGGGGTTGATAAAGATCTTTTCCCAATCTGTAGGCTGCTGCTTTGTTCTAAGAACAGTGTCCTTTGCCTTACAGAAGCTTTTCAGTTTCATGAGGTCCCATGTATTGATTGCTGATCTTAGAGCCTGAGCTATTGTTGTTCTGTTCAGGAAGTTGTCACCTGTGCCAATGAATTTGAGGCTTTTCCCCAGTTTCTCTTCTATTAGATTTAATGTGTTTGGTTTTATGTTAATGTCTTTGATCCACTTGGACTTTTAAATGGAAGATCTATGGCTGATCCCTGAAGGTGTTTAAAGGTATGTTATTCCTTGTGAAATATAAAACTCTCTATGGTTTGGTGCAGATAAAAAGAAGGGGTATTCCCAAACATCATGGAACAGAGGTAACTGTGGCATCAGAAGCAATGAGCAATGCACTTGGAAAGAAAAAATCATTTCTACTTTTAACTTTGAAGAATATATGCAAAATTGCACATGAAATGTGAAAAATATATTATAGCTTTATATTCCAATTTAAACAAAATGTTTAAGAAGTGTCCAGTTTGTCAAGATTGTTATGGTCCATAACAAGTGAAATAAAGAATAAATTGAAGAAGGCCTTTGTCTTATTCCCCAAGTCCTCTCTTATTAGCCATGTGCAAGTCACTGCAGATTTTATATAAAACTAATTAGGTTATGGGACTTTTCTTTCCCCCTTAATAAAAATCACATTAAAAGAATGTAAATGGAGAAAAGAGGGCCTTTTCAGAACACCAGGATTTTGTTTATGCATGAAGGTGTTATAATTTTATTTAACTTTCAGTTTTACAGACTATTATATTTAGCAATATAATTATTTATAAACTAACACAATAATATTTTAAGATGCTCTCTAGTATGTGGGTTAATTTCTATTTTACAGCCATATTTATTAATGGGCTAATTATTTATTGATAAATGAGTTAGTATCTATGTCTCTGACCATCTCTCTCTTCTCCAGTTACAACTAAACTTTCCTGAAATAAAAACAATACAGTGCTTAACTTTGTAAGACATTTAATCATTTAATTAAGAAAATTTGCGTCATTCATCAACCTGTTGTTGGCTATTACACACTTAGCTTTAAATCTCCATTTGCAACATTTAAACTACTAGCATATATGCATATATGAGTCCATAAAGTATAAGCCACTGTATTCTTAGTATACTATAAGTATACGTATTTATTCAAAGTTTGAGAAACTTGCTCATTCATCCATTCATTCATGTAACTACCCAATAATTGATCTACTACCTAGAATTGCTTTAACTGGAACTCACATGAAACGTTAGGGCTTCTGGTCACATGGATCACTATAACAAGAAAACATGAAAATGGAAGTATAATTAATTGCATAAAATATAATACAACAGAAACACAGATACTGCCCACTGTCTTCTCTAAGGCAGTAATTGTAAAATTGACTGTAGGCAGGTTTTTGTCTTTGTTTTTTGTTTTGTTAGTTTTTATAACATTATACTAATTTATTATTTAGTGTGTGTGTGTTTGTGTTTGTGTGTGTGTTAGTGCATGAACACCATGAAGCACCAAAGATTCAAAGGAACTTGCTAAAATCATCTCTCCTTCCACTATGTGGGCTGTTGGTATTAAACTCATCTCAGCAGAATTGGGTCAGATGCCTTTACTCATTCAACAATCTCATTGTGCAGGGCAAAGTTTGAAATTTGAATGCAAATGTTTCAGTCAGGGAAATACTATTTTTTTTGGCAACAAGTGTTTTTTAAGTGAGTCCATATTTCAGCACAACATACTAAACATGATGTCCTAGGTGATTAATTAATTAATTGTTACCCGCACACATGAGAAAGTTTGCACGTGCGGGATTACACACATACACACACACACACACACACACACACACACACACACACACACACGAGAGAGAGAGAGAGAGAGAGAGAGAGAGAGAGAAATCACAAGCGCCAACACCATTTTAGCTAACATCATCCAAATGGAATAGAACTACTCAATGAATAAGGTACTTTAAAAATTGTGCATGATATGCTAAAGACACATAACAATAAATTGACTCCTAAGAACATTTTACTATATTTATTAGTGTCTCACTCAGCCAGAGAAACCTATTCTTGTAGGAGATGGGACCCTCCTGTACTAAATGGGATGTCTTCATCAAAATCCTGCCCTCGGGTCTTGGGGAACTATGCAAAAGAGAAGGCAGGAAAATTATGAGCCAGTGGAAATGGATGACTCCAAGGAAACTGTGTTCCTGACAAAACAGGACTGTTATACTTATGAGACTGTGACAGCATGCGCAGGGCCTACACAGGCCAACCTGAGAGGGAAGTGGACATGAACACACCTTCCTAATTCAGAAGATATCTCCACGTGACAACCACCTACAAATGAAATAATAGATTTCATCCAGGGAGCCTCCCTAAATATATAAACCAGACTTAAGGGAAGTTCCATACCTGGTGTTAGGTGACCTACACAAAACAAACTCAGTGGTATTGTTTGAGATGTGTTCTCTAATCATACATTATTTGTCCATTTTAACCTTGTCTTTTGCCTATTTATTATGGATTCTGATTTGTGCTTTGTGAGTTTTTGTATATGTGTGTGTATATGATTTGTATATGTGTGTGTGTATACAAAAATGTGTGTTTACCATGCTAAATTCTTTTTCTTTCTTTCATTCACTCATTTTTTTGTGTTTGTCTATTTGCTTTGTTTTATTCTGGCTTATTTGTGTGTCTTGTAGGATGAAAAATAAAAATGGTATACATTTGCATGAGTGGGTAGAGGAGAAATGTGTCAAGATAAAGGAGAGGAAACTGTGATAAAAATATACTATATGAAAAAACACTTTCAATAAAAAAATGTGTACCATATCTGAAGTTGACATTTAATATAATCCTGTTGGTTAATAGCATTATGTTTTACTGAAAAAATTTAGACTTTTTGTCAGATGACACCATTATGTACTGATTCTTTCAAATATTTATATTAAAAGCAAATTTATCCTCATCAGAAAGGCTATGGGACAGATGAATAAGAGGAGTTTAATAATTTTAGATATAGAACTTTAAACTCATGGAGATGGTTAGATAGTAGAATGTTAAAGTCAGGTGCCAAATACATATGGACTGGACATTGGGAATGTATGCTAAGCCATATAACTCTTAAAATTGTGGCCTATTTATTTCTGTTGTTTTGTATTGTATTTATAGTTATAAGAAAAAGAACCATTTGTTTGACTGAAAGGGGGAGCTTTTGGGGGGAAAAAGAAATACCTTAAACTAAAAAAAAAAAAAAAAAAAAAAATGAAGGGAAGAGGATGGGGGGTTGAGGGGGAGGAGGGTGGAAGGGTGGGACTGGAGGGGGGAGTAGGGAGGGGATTGTGATTGAGATGCAACTTGAAGAAATAAAAAATAAATTATTTTAAAAAATCACAAACAACTACAGTTTTATTTTACAACAATGACCTGCATGACGTTAAGTTTTTGGAAAAAAAGAATGCAGCAAGAAATTTTATTAAATACTACATATCTTCTTTCAGCAACTTTTAAAAAATTCATCAAAGTTAAGTGTTATTATAATCCGAAGAATACATAGAAGAGGTTACAAGCACTTCTAGGCACCAGTTAAAGGTACTGGGAATAACTGAGCAATATGAGATTGTATAATTGGAATACCCAATACCCATTTGTAGTATTACGGTTAAAATATGTTTTTTAAAGATTATATAGAAATGTTAAGGTATATTTGTCTCAGTTGCAAGACAACCATTTCGTTACAATGAAAATGAATCAGTAAATAATTTGAATTGTAGTACTTATCAGTAGCCTTTAAATATGCTTAAAAGCAATTTTTTCTGACTATTATTTGCAGATATGCATAGAAATTAGTGGAGGAACTATCTCTTGGGCTAATTTTCAGCTTTTCCAGTTGCAAGATTTTAAATTTTATGGTCACATGCATTCTACAATTCTGGGAATGTGTTTTAAAACTGTCCTCTAAAGAACATTGTATAATTATCCTTACAAAGACAGGCATTGGGTCTTAAATTCTTAACAGAATAATTCCATAAGTACTATTCTTCCTAAGTTTCATTTAGATGCTTTAGTATGCAAACTTATTCATGCCTGAAATTTTTGTCTGAGCATTTTGAAATTCTTTGAACAAGATAATTTTCTGATGATATTGGAGGTCATATAAAATACTACAACCATTATGCAAAACAGCATGGAAGTTCCTTAAATCATTACAAAAAAGCCAGTCTGTGATCCAATTATACCACTCAGAAGAAAGTATAAACAGTACGGAAGGGACACATTCATGTACTCATGTTCCTTGAGGCCGTCGTCCCAAGAGTAAGATATAGAACAAGTCTAAGTGCCTGCCAACCTTTAAATTCACTGAGTTAAATACAATGTACAGATTCATTGATTGTGAGATCACCTGAATATAGGAAAGTAGAGACTAGTTAATGGGACATAAGGGGAGACGATGAATAGAAATAATCTATTTTCCATGAGTACATATCTGCAAATATCCCCATGGATCCAAACAACTTTTTCAACTAATATTGTTAATAATTTAAAAATGGTAAACATAAAGCATTACTTGTAAGCTATATCTTTGAAAGATGTGAAAACTAAGAATGCATGATGCTTAATATGGAGATGTCAATGAGTCTAATTTTGAGACACTGCTATAATTCTTGTTCTGCAAAATATTTTGCCTTTGTTCAAAGCCTGTTCTTGATATTAGGCCATTTTTCATTTATAAAAAAATATTCTGTCACTGGTAGAAATGAACTAATATAATATTACCTTTTACTGTTAAATTTAAGTGCAGAAAATGTATCACAACTCAGAAAATAGTTATACTTTAGATGTTGCCAATGAGAAGAGACGGTTTTTCATAAACAAGTTTCACATATCACCAACTAAAGCAACCTTAAATTCACCTTTCAAAAGGTAATGAGAACTTCAGAATTCTTTTTTTTTTAATTTCTTCCAGTTACATCTCAATCACAATCCCTTCCTTACTCCCCCCTCCCATCCTACCCTTCCACCCTCCCTCTTCCCCCTCAACTCCCCCCCATCCTCTACCTTCCCCTTTTTTAGTTTAAGGTAGATCTTTTCCCCCCAACAGCTCCCCCTTTCAGTCAAACAAATGGTTCTTTCTCTAATAATAATAAATACAATACAAAACAACTGAAATAAATAGGCCACAATTATGAGAGTTATATGGCTTAGCATATATCCCCAGTGTCCAGTCCATATGTATTTGGCCCCTGACTTTAACATTCTACTATATAACCATATCCATGAGTTTAAAGTTCTATATCCAACTCAGCTTTCATAGTAACTTGCATCACAATTTTAAAAACATCTTGTTAGATCCAGAACACCCTCTTGATTCGATTCCTAAACACCTCAAAATTTAACTATGAGACTCTAGCTATCTATTCTTCAACTACCTCAGAGACCTGAGAGGGATAAATATATCAGAATTCTTTAAGACCCACATGTTTCAACAAATTTTAGAAAAATTCTCTCTGCCTGCTAAGGCATATTTCTCTTTGATTTATCATATAGAACAAGCTAGATAGCTTACATCAAATTCCCTCTATATTCACGTCAAGAATTGATAATGCAATACACTCACTGGTAAAAAGGGAAACGTTTAAAAATACCTCTTAATGACACATTTTTAGAACTGAGAAGAGCTTGGTGTACTAGGAGGGAATTATTTTAAGTAGACTTAGCATCTTAAATCCTTATCTTAAAGTCACATCATTTTTGTTTTTATCACTTCCAATGAGTTTTCATTTCTGACAAGGGTCTCTAATACTGGTATGATACTTATTTTTCAACTGTCTCTAAACAATCCCAGGATGCACAGACACTCCATACTTATTTACTAACAAATATCAACAATAGACACACACACACACACACACACACACACACACAGAAAAAGAGGGGGGAGAGACAGACAGGGAGTTAGGACAGAGAGACAGAGAGAGAGGGTTTATTGTTAAGCATCTCAGTGCATCTGCTTGGATGATCCAAAGTTAATAGTAAAGAAATCCTAATTTCTGAAGTAAAAAAAAAAATATTCTAGGGCAGGCTTTCTCTATTTTTTTATTTTTTTTATATTTCTCTATTTTATTCAAAATAAAAGTGATAATGAAAGGGATATAATGCTGACTGGCATGTCATGATGCAAGAAGCTATAAACAGAACACAGTGCCTGGCCAGAGTGTAGACATTTGAGAAAAAGATTTTGAGCCTCCTGCATGTGGACAATATGTCCGAGAGTAGCACAGCTCCTGTGATGATTCTCTTCAGCGTTGAACCTGACAGCATGCAAACATGCTACAACATATACTTACCATGGTATAATTAGCTCCTTTGTGAACCTTACACAAAGGAGCTTGCTTATCACATTGTTTAGGCACTCATTTAATAAGCTCTCAAAGGGATAGGAATGTGGTAGATATTTTAAATAAGTCAAATACTGAATAAAACTGCAGCCACACAACTATCTGGGTACAGAGGAGTGGAGACAAAAGGGCTTCTTATAAAATACAGCTAGAGAATTCTTTCATTTAATTTGTCTCTATGCTTCATAAAGCAAATATAAGTTATTATAATTCCCAAAATGTATTTTTGGTAAACATTAAAAAGTACACAGTATTAAAATATATTTGGATGCTACCAATTCATTATATATAACTAGGGCTAGAAAGTATTTTTGATAAAAAATATTAAAAATTAGTTTCAAAATAACATCTGAGGCTTGTCCTGGCAATCAAGGAAACATTTAATTTTTCCTGGGAATACACATGCTATCAAATGAATGTATAGTTTGACAGGCCAATTAAGCTGCAAAATGCAGTAATGGTTTCTACACAAATTGATCTTTTAGTTTAGTTTAGTTTTTAAATTTGTTCTATATTTAACTACATTTCTATATGTATATCTGCATGTGAGTTTGTGCAGATGAATGTACATACCCAGAAACATATTTTTCCAAATATTGATTGATGAAAGCCAAAATCAGGTCCATCTTTTCAAGACATGAATTGATTATTTTAGACCTTCTATATGTTTTTAAATATTGTGCTTAAATTACTAATGTTCGAATTCATGATTTTAAACACTATATAGAGTCTACCTAGTCTATCTGAAATGACATGAAGTGGGGAGGGGTGTGTATGTGTGGAGAGTGGAGGACATGGAGAGAGGAAGTGGCGGTAGAAATGATTAAAGTCTATTGTACACATGCAGGAAATTTTTAAAGAATGAAAAATAGATAAAAAATATTTAGCTCTCTCATCTCTTACATCAGAAATTGATATATTGATTTTTCTCTCTTTGAGCCTATTTCTTTCTCGCTTGCACACACACACACACACACACACACACACACACACACACACAGGGGGGACAGAGACAGAGAGACAGTTAGTGAGATATCTCACTTAGGATTCCACTATAATTTACTACTATTGTTTGTATCTCAATTGACAATCAAAGCCTCAATTTTGTAATTATAAAATATTATTCACCTAAACCATATAAAATATGCTCTTAATTTAAAAAAACAGAAGTGATTTTGGGTGAATCTTTCAAGTAAAAATCAGTTGTTTTTATTTGCTTTGACTTATTTACTTATGTAATCATTATTAATTGCTCTTAATTTTGCTGAGAAATAAGAAGTTTAATTGTCTAGTTAAAAAGAACAAGAAAAAATATCATAATCTCTTATTTTGTCTCCTCCAATTCTTCATTAAATTATTTATGTAAGAGATAACTCTCTGTGTCTGAAGTGATTGTGTTTTAAGTTTATGCATAGTGACATAGACAAATGTGTCTTTAGACAACACTTCCTTAATATTTCAGTATCACTTTTCTCTTATGTAAAAAGAATGGAGGCCTTGGAAATTCTCCCTTCCACTTTAACGTATAATTGTATTTGTTAAAGTTAGTAAAAGACAAAGTGATAAATTACATTTTGAAATATGAAGATCACACATTAAATAATATACAAAGGCATGCAAAAATAAAAGAATAGCAATGATATTTTCAGAAGAGAGAAATTTGGTTAATTAACACCTATAAGTTTGCATTTACAAAATACCTTGTGATCAGCAATGTGTTAGTACTACAGATATAAAGCATAATTGGAGAAATATTTGGAATTGAAAAGATATAATGTACTTAAAATATAAAAGATAAATGACTGAAACATTACTGTACAGGACTCTGATTTAATACATAAATCTAGAACTCTATTCCTTCAAACGTGTGTGTGTGTGTGTGTGTGTGTGTGTGTGTGTGTGTGTTTGTCTGTGTTTATCTGTACGTGATATAAATTCTTGTTTCTATGGAATATTTTACAATTTTATACATAATTAGCCAAAAATCAAAAGTTTAACACCTTTTCTAAAAGTAGGTTATATGCAAATCAACTTCTTTCCTTGGAAATAAGAATAATGTTGTTCTTGAATTAAAAGGAAATCACTAGTTGAAATAATGAAAAGGATAAAACTTCTACTGTAACTGATGAGCCCCAATGAAGGTTGCATGGCAGATATGGGATGGTTTGAAATATTTTCTCTGTTAAAGAATGATGAAAAAAACATAACTCATCACAAATAGATATAATTAGAAAGAGGGCTACAAATTAACAAAACAAAGACAATGGTAGAATTAGGAAGGTTAAGTTGAATGTGAGCTAGGAACAGGAAAATAGAAGCAAAATATATAAGATCTAAAGTATGCTTTAAAAATTAAATGTTTTACTGTTTTCATTACTGAAGCATTCTAATAAAATATGAAATAAGAAAAAAATTAAATGTTTTACAAACTTGATGGATTCAAACAAAAGTAAGTCCTCTCACAAATACAGTAGGGGAGGGTACAGGCAATTAAGTACAAACAAAAGACAGAATTTAAGAAGTTGGAAAATGCTATGTGAATTCAGGCATTAAAATAAAAAATTAACACATGGGACCTTATGAAAGTGAAAACTTCTATAAGGTAAAAGACACTGTCTATGGAAAAAGACTGTAGCCTACAGATTGGGAAAGGATCTTCACTAACTCCACATCTGACAGATGGCTAATAACCAAAATATATAAAGAACCCAAACAATTAAATACCCACAAAACAAATAATCCAATCAAAAAATGGGGTAGAGAGCTAAGCCGAGAATTCGCTACAGGGAAATTTCTAATGTCTGAGAAGCACTTAAAGAAACTGAAGAATGGATTAAAAAACCTAAAGTACATCTGGAATACTACTTAGCTATCAGAAACAAGGAAATTATGCAATTTGCAGCCAAATGGATGGAACTAGAAAAGCTCATTCTGTGTGAGCTAACCCAGACTCAGAAGGATGCACATGGCATCTATTCATTTATAGTCAGATTTTAGCCATATAGT
The DNA here is from genome assembly GCA_907164525.1 of Lophiomys imhausi. NCBI lineage: Eukaryota > Metazoa > Chordata > Mammalia > Rodentia > Muridae > Lophiomys > Lophiomys imhausi. The sequence goes on from CAJQZJ010032944.1 coordinate 2,779,499, forward strand.
ACAGGATATCTATACTACAACCAATGCACCAAAGGGAACAGGAACATAGACTTTTTCTTCCTGTCAATGAGACACTTTGCCCTAGCGGTGCTGCCTTGTGGGCCCCGCTGTATGAGGAGGTTCTTGGCCCTCATATGACTGCTGAACTGGGGTGAGGCACTGTTATGTAGGGACACTCCACTCCAGAGGATTGGGATGGAAGGGTTAGGGTGTAGAGAGTCTGAGGGAGGAACTGGGAAGGGTTGAAAGAGGACACTATGATGGAGATGTAACCTGAAGCAATAAATAAATAAATTTTTAAAAAAGACTCAACATTCTTAGTCATAAGGGAAATGCAAGTCAAAATGATTATGAGATTCTATATTACACCAGTGAGAATGTCTAAAATCAAAAAATCAAATGACAGTACATGCTGGCTAGTCTGTGGAGAAAGAGGAACACTTCTCCATTGCTAGTGAGAGTGGAAACTTGCACAACCACTTTGGCGCTTTCTATGAAAATTGAGAATAGTTCTTCCTCAAGACTCAGCTATATCACTTCCGGGCATATACTGCAAATATGTGTCACCAAATCACAAGGACATTTCCTCAACTATGTTCTAGCAGCTTTATTAGTTTTAACCAGAACCTGGAAACAACCCAAATGTCCCTCAACCGAGGAATAGATAAAGAAAGTGTGGAACACCTACACAATGGAATACTACTCAGCTATCAGAAACAACAATATCATGAAATTTGCAGGCAAATGGATAGAATCAGAAAAGATCATCCTGAGTGAGCTAACACAGACCTCAAAAGACACTTATGGTATTTACTTATTCACAAGTGGATATCAGCCAGTATGTGAAAGATAACCAGGCTACAACACACAGACCCCAAGAAACTAAGTAACAAGGAGGACACAAGGGACAATGCTTGAATTTCTCTAGGTAGACGAAATAAAATAACAATGAGAAGTGGATGAAGAGAGGGGTCCAGCATTAATTTTATCTGAGAAGCTTTATCCAGCAGATAATGGAAACAGATACAGAGACTTGTTGCCAAAACTTACGGGAAAATCAGGGAGTCTTGAGGAAGAGTTGGGGGAAGGTTTGTGAGAGCTGGGAGGGACCACGGACACCCACAAGAAGACCCACATTGCCAATTAACTGGGACACAGGGGCTCATGGAGACTGAATCACCAACCAAAGAACATCCATGGACCGGTCCTAAGCCCAATAAATGTATGAATCTGATGGGATGCTATGTCCTCAAGTGCATCCCCTAACAATTTGAGCTGGGACTATCTCTGACTTGGACACATTTAGCTGCCACCATCTGGATCCCATTTTCCTAGCAGAGCTGCCTTGTCTTGCTTCAGTGGAAGAGGAGGTACTTAGACCTGATGCCATTTGATGTGCCAGAGTGGGTTGGTACTGGGTAGGTGGGGAGTATGGGGAAAGTGGGTAGGAAAGTGTGACTGGAAGAAGGGAGGGGGATGGTAATTGGAGTGAAAAATAAACAATTAATAAGAAAAATAAATGGTCAGTTTATGTTTGCATTGCTAATATTAAGTCAGAAATTGAAGAGGCAATTGGAAGATGGAAAGATCTCCCATGCTAATGGATAGGTAGGATCAACATAATAAAAATGGCCATCCGACCAAAAGCAATATACAGATTCAATGCAATTCCTATCAAAATACCAAAACAGTTCTTTATAGACCTGGAAAAAACAATTCTCACCTTCATATGGAATAACAAAAAAAAAAAAAAGCCAGAAGAGCTAAATCAATCCTGTACAATTAAAAAAAAAAAAAAACCATCTGAAGGTATCACCATCCCAGAATTCTAACTGTACTACAGAATAATAGTAATAAAAACAGCATGGTACTGGTATAGAAACAGACTAGTGGATCAATGGAATATAATGGAAGACCCAGAAATGAACCCACACACCTATAGTCACTTAATTTTTGACAAAGAAGCCAAAACCATATAGTGGAAAAAGGACAGCATCTTCAACAAATGGTGCTGGTCCACCTAGATGTCCACATGTAAAACAATGAAATTAGTTTAGACCCATACTTATCACCTTGTACAAACTTAAGTCCAAGTGGATCAAAGAACTTAAGGATGGACACACTATATCTACTAGAAAAGAAAGTGTGGAAAACCCTTGAACTCATCGGCACAGGTGACAACTTCCTGAACAGAAGAATACCAACAGCTCAGGATCTATGACCAACAATCAATAAATAGGATCTCTTGAAACTGAAAAGACACTGTCATTCGAACAAAATGGCAGCCTAAAGATTGAGAAAAAAATCTTCACCAACCCCACATCTGAAAGAGATCTAATATCCATAATTTAGAAAGAATTCAAGAAATTAAATGCCAAAAAACAAATAATTCAATCAAAAAATGGGGGACAGAGCTAAACAGAGAATTCACAAAGGAGGAATTCCTAATGGCTGAGAGACATTTGAAGAAATGTTCAGCATCCTTAATCATCAGAGAAATGCAACTCAAGACGACTCTGAGATTCCATTTCACACCTCTCAGAATGGCTAAGATCAAAAGCGCATATGACAGAACATGATGACGAGAGTGTGGAGAAAGTGGATCTCTCCTTCATTGCTGGTGGGAGTGCAGGCTTGTCAACCATTATGGAGGTCAGTCTGGCGATATCTTAGAAAACTTGGAATAGCTCTGACTCGGGATCCAGCCATACCACTCACCGAATCACAAGGACGTTTCCTCATCTATGTTCATAGCAGCCTTATTTGTAAAAGCTAGAAACTGGAAATAACCCAGATGTCTCTCAACCGAAGAATAAATTAAAAAACTGTGGTGCATATACACAATGGAATACTACTCAGCTATCAGAAACAAGGATATCATGCGATTTGCAGCCAAATGGATGGAACGAGAGAAGCTCATTCTGAATGAGCTAACACAGACTAAGAAGGATGCACATGGCATCTATTCACTTAGATTTTAGCCATATAGTACAGGACAACTATACTACAACCAATGCACCAAAGGGAACATGAACATTCACTTTTTTTCCTGTCAATGAGACACTTTACCCTAGTGATGCTGCCTCATAGGCCCCAGTGTATGAGGAGGCTCTTGCCCTCATATGACTGCTGAACTTGGGCAGGGGACTGTTATGTAGGGACACTCCACTCCAGAGGAGTGTGGTGGAAGGGATGGGGGTAGAGAGTGGAAGGGGCCTGGGAGGGGTGAAGAGAGGACATTGTTTTGGATATGTAACCTGAAGTAATAAATAAATATTTTTTAAAATAGGAAAATAAAAAAACATAAGTAGCTCTGTTTCTAGAGTAGACACTGGGAAGGAAAGTACATATGTACTATTAAGAAGGACACTATGCTCAGGTGAGACTGAGATGGCCTTAAGAGATGTGTTTCTCACTTATTTACTATGTAATTGATACCAGAAATAAAAAAGAAAATTGTCAAATTGGAGCTGTGATCCATTCTAATTGTAATTTAAAATTGAAAAGTTGAACATAACATTCTCATTTATCAGCGAACAAAATTTTGAATTTATAGGTCAATGTGTCAAATGCAAAAATCAGTGTCAAGGCAATAATAGATGCTCAACAAATGGAAAATGTTTCAACTCTGTACACAATATTAATATGATATATTTTCAGTTAGAATCAGAAAAGGTTTGTTATTTTCTTGGTTACATACATTTTTCAAAAGACTTTAAAATTTATATGAAAGAACTAAAACATGAAGAGAAAACTCTGAAAACAGATAGGATTTTGTTAATTGGGAGTGGAGTTTACTAACCATGATCTCGATAATTTTCAAAGATACAATAGTCAATTCATTATGATATAGGCAAGAGTGGCTTCAAATACCATTATAAATAACAAAATGTATGTGGAAGTGATCTTGATAAATTTACTACATGAAAAAAAATGTATTTACTTTCTGTGGGAAGACTAATGCTTAATAAACTGATCATCCAGCTTGTTATTCATGCAAAAACAATTAAAGCTGGATACATTTTACTATATAAAAGTGAATTGTTAGTTTCTGAGTAAAATGTGGTTTAAAAAAACAGACTTAAAAACCATGTAAACGTAAGTCTTTCTCATATTCAAATGGGACTACCATATCACAGTTGGGAGATGCTCAGGAAGCAAAGCTATTGCTAAGTCACTGTGAGTTACACCCCAGCACTCATGATACAGTCTCTATACAGCATCAGAGAAAAACCTGTGGTACTTAGTATACATATATTAATGAATGATGGGAGCAGACATATGTACAACAGTTGTCACAAATAAAGAGCATGATTTTCAGAATGACACCATGGGCACTAAAAACAAAAGTGGGAGTATCCAATTAATATAATGAATGATGTAGTTATGTTATAAATATATAGTGCTGAAAAGGTGTGGCATCGATAAAGTGAAGTGACCTAAGGGCAGGGTAGAATGATGGAAGATCGAGTGTTACCAATAATTAATAATAGTAAAAACAATATATATTCCTTGACTAATAACATTAAAGTAGTGTGGAAGAGATGCCCATTGCTAGGCTATTATGAGTAATTACCTGACTGTAGAATACAAGTTAAAATAAAGCTGTAAAATAATTGGGTGCTTTTCATAGAGGGGAAAAAGAATTTTCTGATAGTTTAAAAAATAGAAATTGAAATGGTACAAATTCAGTTATTCTATCACAAGAAAGCAAATATAAAATAGTAAAGAGCAACAGAGAAATGACTCAGAGACTTATAGCACTAACTTCTCTTGTAGAGGACCAGGATTAGAATACCTGTACCCATATGGTGGTTCAAATTTGTCAGTAACTCCAGTTCCAGGGGATCTGAAAAGCTCTTCAGGTCTCTACAGGCACCAGGTACTCATGTGGTCCACTGACACATATGCAGGCACAGCATTCGTACACATAAAAAATAAAACATATATGCCTTAATAACTGTTTATATATAAATATATATTCATATATACCCAATTCCATTATTAAGAGTTGCAAGTTCAAGAGGCACTAAGGATATTTACTCATCTTATTAAATCAGACTATTATAAAACACTCTAAATGTCACATGCTGGTACCCTTCCATTTGGACTGACTATTATTAAAATAGGATATACACATATAGGCTGAAATTATTTTTTTAAGGTACAGATATTTATTAAATCTCAGTCAAATATTTTACTGCAAAAAATAATGGTCGAAACTTTATTTGTAACTTAAAAAAATGAAGGACTGGCGCTTTACTCAATTCTATGATTATTAGAGCTAATCTCTGTTGGAATCTAGTAGCATTATTTTCCTGATGAACATGTTGTGTCCTCTATGCATGACAAGGAAAAATGCACCTGTGAATTCAAAACAGTGTTTGCCTGAACAAAGCCAACATAATGACAATGCCAGCTGAGGTGCCAAGGTGAACAGGGGAAATTCCATGTGACCTTGCCCCTAGATGAAGAGCTAACGATTGTCAGAAACTGTCAAAAGGGAGAATAGTGTCCTCTGTGGACAAACTCCCACATTGATTTGATTGACCCCTGGTCAACAAAAGGCACATGCACATGTGCATCAAGCTAATGTAGTTATTAACACATCTACATATATGTATATATGTATCTCTTTCAAAAAAAATATATATATAATATGTGTGTGCTGTGTGTGTAACAATATTAATTATGAAGATATGAATTTTGGAGGTGTGGGAAGAATTATAGGAAGAGAAGGAAAGGGTAGAAGGTATATAAATGGACTGTTCATGTATGAAATTCACAAAAGAAAATCGTTAAAAAATAACATAACTTAATGCAAAATTACCCATTTGGTCTTCTAAAATCTTTCAATTCTCTTTAAAAATTACCTAGAAACTTTTTATTATATATCCTAGTAATATTTATTTTGCTTACTTGTGATAGAATTTAAATACATTTTCTGCATATTTATTAATAGCATTATTTACATTTATTTTATGTAGTAATGATGCTGTTATTCTTCTACACATTAATCTTGATCTAAATATTGAAACATGTCTATATATGAATATATAAAATACATATATGAATATACATATATATCCATTTGTTTGTGTGCATATATATACAATAGGCTTTTGTTTTAAGGTGAATAATTTTAATTAGTTACACTAATACTCTTGTATATCACCTCTAAATGTGAAGTCTTTATGAAATGACTCAGACTTCTCATCATGCATTAGCTAGCTGTGAATTAAATGGCAAAATGTGCAAGCACAGCTGCGTGCTGTGCCACAGCTTTATGTGTCTCCTCCGTTTTTACTCTCACCTTGACTTGGCAATGTCTCATTCTCATTCTTACATGAAGCACACAACATTCAAATATCGAAAACAGAATAAATACTTTTTTTGGAGACAAGGGATGTTGCCATTTCATTATGAAAGGTTGCACCAGGGGCCACATGTCTGAGATCACAGCAGAAGTGATTAAATTCTGTGCTTCCTGGACTACTGGGTAAATACGGTGGGCATTTTACCAAGTCAGACAAGCTGCCTGTCAACTGCTGGCTGAACTTTTACTCCAGATGATCAGACATTCTCCTTTCAAATTCAGTTATTACAATTTTAACTTAATATTTCATTGTGAGATATACCATCTAATAATAATCCCTACAATAAACTTTTATTGTTACTCACATATAAAAAAATGAACTATGGTTGATAATAATTCCAAAACTTTGTCCTCTCTAACTTTCTGGATGCTGTTTCAATATTTAATGATAAATGATTACTTGAATGAGGGTCTACAGGTAACTAATTACACAGTTTCTGCTCTGTGAGGCAAACATTCAAGAGGACTTTTCTTTCTTTCTCTTTTTAATATTTTTAAATTTATTTATTTATTTATTTTTTAATTTATTTATATTTAGTTTTGTATCAGACCCTGCAGTTTAATTACAAGTAAATTATGAAATTCAGGGAGTGGATGAGAATGGAGTTCAGTTGGTAAAATATTTTGACTATCAATTGTAATATTCTTGATTTAAATCCGAGTACACACCCACCTAAAACAGGAAACTTTGCGTGTTTGTAGATGCAACAATCAGGAGGAAAAGACAGGAAAATAAAAAATTCAATTTTATTTTTATTTATTCTGAGTTCCAGGCTAGCTCTTTCTACATGAGACTCTCACTGAAGAAAAAAAGAATCAAAATAACATCAATACAAATAAAATCATATTGTAAAACACAATATTAAAGAAATGTGCAGAGAAGACCCTACCAAACAAAATACATAATTAGCATTCAAACTCAACATTAAAGAACAATGAAAAACATGACCAAAACATGCATAAAAGATTCAGAAAAAATACCTCATCAGAGAAAATATGCATATGAAAATTAAGAATTTGAAAAGATGCCCAAAACCATATGCCATTAGGAGAATGGAAGCTAAAAGAGCAATTCAGTACACATACATATGGATTACAGTGGAAGAAATTTCAACCACTCACAGCATCTAATGCAGGAAAGGAAATGGAACAATAGAGACTCAGTGATTCAATTGTGGATGCAAATGGGACATGCAATACAGAGGAGTTTGGCAGTTTCTCCTAAAATTAATGTAGTGGTCATTGTCTTACCATGAGACACTATCATTTGTATTCATGCAGAATAGTTAAAAACTTATGTCCACACAAAAACTTGTGCATGGATACATATCACTACCTAATTGTTAATGATGAAACTTGAAAATAATCATAGTTTCTATCTATATATGAAAAAGCTGGCATATCCAGAAAATGGAACGTAGTTTTAAAGGAAATGATTCAAGCCATGTAAAAATATGAAGGGGTTCTGAATTCATACTAATATGAAGGCATATTAGTAAATGAATAGCAACCAATGATACTAGAAAGTTTCAACTGTGTGGCACTCTGGAAAATGTAACACACTACAGAGACCTGGGAATGGATCAACTCCTAAGAGTGAAAGGGTGGGTGAGAGATGAAAATATAGTACTTTGTAGAATGTATATTTAGGGCAAAGGATCTTTTCTATATGGTGAGTTAATTGTTATGCCACCTACTTTATGTGGGTTTGACACAAGCTAGAATCATCTACAATGCAGGAATCTTAACTACAAAAAAATGCCTCATTATGACTTGCCTTTGTGCCACCTGTCTTGCATTTTCTTGGTTGACAGTTGATGTGGGAAGACCCAGCACATTCTGGGTGAGGTCACCCAGGGCAGGCCCACCTATGTGATGCAAGAAAGCAGGCTGAGACCGCCATGGGGACTAATTAGTAGCTTGAGCTCTTCCGTGATCTCTGCCATCAGCTTCTGCCTCTTGCTTCCTGCCTTAGATCCTGTCCTTAGTTTCCAGGATAATGAACTATTAATCATTACATTTAATTTTAACAAATGTATCCTTCTCTGGATATTCATAGTGAGGACAGACTTAGTTTTATATAGGAAGCTCTGTATACATTCTGCTCAATTTTCTGTGTGTTAGCCTTAAAGGAATCTTGAAGTAAAGTCCATTAAAAACAGAGGTTATCAGCCCAGAGTTGTGACACACCCCTTTCATCCCATCACTCAAGGGGAACAGGTAGGTGAATTTGGTGAGTTCAAGGCCACCCTGGTCTACTGAGAGTTCCAAGATAGCCAAAGAAGTTACACAGAGTAACCAGGTCTTTAAAACAAAAACAAAACAAAACAAAAAGATACATAGTACAAGAAAAGAAAACCAGCAATAACAAAGTATAATAACTTTTAAACTACCTTGTCTCATTTTTTTTTAATTTGGTAGTGTTTACTGTTATGTAATATAATGTGGCAAGCCGGTATCCTTCCCGACTTAGCCAAGCTGTGCCCCTGAGAAATTAGGCCATGCAAGAGATGTGGTATTAAAGAGGTCTGTTGGGGGAGGTGGGTGTAATGAGGACCTGAGGAAAGGACAGAGGCAGGTAAGTGGACATGTAGACAAGTAGACAAACAAAAAGGGGTAGCAGAGCCCTGAGGACAGAGAGGAGGGGTGCAAAAAAGCAAAGGAAGGGGCCTCTAGCAGGGAACAGAGAGAGGGATCACTGAGAACAGAGAAAGAGAGAGAGAGAGAGAGAGAGAGAGAGAGAGAGAGAGAGAGAGAGAGAG
>CAJQZJ010032944.1:2788646-2886443 GCA_907164525.1 Lophiomys imhausi
GAGAGAGAGAGAGAGAGAGAGAGAGAGAGAGAGAGAGAGAGAGAGAGCGAGCTGGGGTGGCTGGCAGTACTTTTTGTCACCAGCACACCACATGCTTGACTGCAGGGCCAGGTGATGCCAACACGCGGAGAGATAAGCAGTTGCCAGGTCCCTGAGAAGAGCCCAGTGAAACTGCCTGCACACTAACATGTCCAAGAATCTCAACAAGTGTACTTGTCTTTATTTAGAAATGCAAATATCAAGGTTCATGTTTTAGTGATTGACTAGTTTGAATTATATGAAACCAGTTATAGTATATCTAAACTTCAAAAAGTACAATTTGCTATAGCACATTTCAGTAAAAAGAAAAGTTTAAACAAGAGTCATTCTGGAAAGTGCGTCAGTTCAACATGTTAAATATATTTTAATCTACTGTATGAATTCCGTTTTCCTCAGTGTGTCTTAGTTCCCCATCAGACATTACCTCGTTCTTGATTCAGATTATTTCATCTTAAAACCCTGTCAATAGGTGACAAAATCGATTGGAATGTAATGTAAACTGAAGAATATGAATAGCCTAACGCTTTTATATCACTCACTGCTCAGTTCCTCATCTAAATTATAAGTCCCTCTTTTTGGTGATGAGTGCATCATTTCTTGTCTGTCATTCTGAACCCCATAGATATTTAAAGATTTATTTATTTATTTTAATTTCCTGATGGTCACACCAGCAGGAACCTTAACACATAAGCAATTCGCGTCTTGAGGATAATGTGACTTGCCGAGTTGTCCCTGAGCTGAGCTTTTGAAGTCACTCATGCTCTTGGCCATCACCTGGACCCCTGGAATGATAATCATGAAACGTCCCTGAATACAACATCTGTCTATTACTTGACAGGGCACTGGGAACATCCTTTGCAATGCCCAAAGGCTCTCTCTTGACATCTGGCGGCTATCACCCTCTCCGGGTTTGGAGGCCAGAGGGTGACAGATGAGAGAATGTTTGACAACACCACACAGCCTCCTTTCAGCATCTGTGAATCATGTGGGAGATACAAAGACTGTCACAGAGGAGCAGTAAGTCCTGGTCCCAGATATTTTTTTTCTCTAGATCATGCAATATTGTTTTAAGCATCACAATTTTAAAAAATGCTTTGAAGAACATTTTATCTTGATATGGAATATAAACAGCAGTTTAGTTTCTCATGCCTTACAAAAGTTGAGAACTAATGTACAATACCTTCCCAGGCATTTGATCATTTGTTCTATAACAGTCCCCGAAAAAAGAATGGCTTAGAAATTCTGTATCTAGTCCCCTCCACTAATGCAGAATTTCTCATAAGATATCTAGATTTCTTCATGGCTTATGAAAAAGTGAACACGATTCTGTTTAATCACAGGCTCATCTTCTATATAAAAAAATATTATATTTTCTATACTTAAAGGTACATTTTTCTTACCCTGAGGTTTTGCAGTTTCCCTATACGGAGAATAATTGTTAAATCTTCTATCCAAGGAAATGGAGTGTTCAAACTTCATTTCCAGTAAGAGATATGATAATGTTAGGAAATATTTTAAGGGACAATTAGCATAAAATCCATTAGCTAGAGCCCACTCTCTCCCAATGAGAAAACAGTACATATAGTCATCACTGTTCACAGATGTATGTCTGGCTTTGTCGAGTCAGTGATTTCTATGTGCTTGGTTGACTTCTGGCTCCAACTCTTAACTCCTCTCAGTCTCTGTCAGTGACCCTTGGCCATCTCCAACTACTCAAGCTGCAAACAGACTGAAACCAATTTGCTTTCCTTATGTTTTTAAAGCAACTAGCCTGATATGCTAATTAGAAATAAATCGCTTGACCCATAAAAGAAACGGCAGGAAACCTGAAATGAAGGCATTATCCAACACTTCATGCTCCTTAGTGATGCCATTTTAAATATTTCAGACAGCCCATAAATAATTAAAACCTCACCACAGCAAATTATGTCCTATTATGCAAATAAATAGCCTCCTCCCTGGTTTCATTAAAGATTCCAAATGACAAGCTGAGCAGTTTAAACATAGCAAGGTATTTCAGTGAGGCGAGAAATCTTTCAATATATTTTTTTAATTGTTAGTGCCAAGTTTCATGTGGATTTTGACTCTAACACTTTAATTTGCATGAGCAAATAAACCTTTAATAAACCTTTTGTAAGTGGGGGGAATGCATCATTTAATTAAATTTGATTTGTTGTGAAACTATTGTGCCTCATGAATATTTAATAACCACAAACTCCCTATTTTACTGAAAAGAGTACAATATTGAGCAAGGGAGCGATTTTCAAGAAGTTAATCTGACAGTGCCTGAGAAATTAAAAGTAATTAATAAATGTCTCAAATTAACTTTTCAGAAATTGACAGGCTAGCCCAGATGTAAATATCAATGGTGTGTTAATACACATTCCTATCCCATACCAAGGTTTAGGTAGGATTTTAATAACTGATATAATTCACATCTTTCAGTACATGGATGTTGTAAAAGTCAGTTGTCAAAATTTTCAGTCTTTAAGTTTAATGTCTTTGAAGTTTCTGCTTCATGCTAAAGAAACTCCAGGGATTATACAGTTAGATATGTAAACTGTAAAACACTACAACAAAGAAAAAACAAATTTTAGTCTTAAAATACTTCCTCTGCACTACCAAGATTCTATAGAATAGAGAAATGAACCTTAAAAAAAAGCAGGCTGCTATTTCAATATATTAAATTTCTTTGCATTTTATTCTCATAGTCTTACTTCAATTAAAAACTAAACATCAAAGGGAGGCTTAATTATAGTACAGGCATTGACTTTTGAAGAAATTCCACAATTTGCAGTATTCAACAGTGTTCTTAGGTTTATAATAAACATTATTTTTTTCTTATTCTGAAGATAAAGATTTTGCTAAAATATCTCCTACGTAATCTTTTGTATCAACTAAATAAGGAAAATTCATCCATTATACGTAATATAAAATTATTCTGTCTACAAATCGAAATAAAAATTTGCTAATGTTTCCCTTAAAAGATATTAAATGTCAGTGTAATTATATTCTATTTTTAGTGTGAATATGAATACTCATGATTTTCTTAAAATTGTCAGCCTATTTCTAATTTAGATATATGAGTTAGCAGCTACCTAAATTTTAAAAACTGATATAATCATAATTTTTGTGGATTCAGTAAATATACCAAAATATAATATTCAGAGCATATATGTTACTTGCTAAAGGAAGTTAATGTTTCAGTAATTATCAGAAAAAAATTAATAACATGAACTTCATTCATATCTCCAAAGCAATGCCCTAGAGATGAGTCAAAATGTAACTGGGAAATTATATGTATATATACCACGTTCTCCACACATAGTTATATCACCACATTTTACTCTTATCTTAGTCTCAGAAAATATTTTCATGATAAGTCCTCTTTTTATTTTCTAGATAATTCCACCAGAATAATTATCTTTATTTTATAATACTTTCAACTCCTCTAGACCTCTGCTTACTTAACTTCCTACCAAAAGAAGTGAATAAAGAAATCATCAGAGAAATGCAACTCAAGACCACACTGAGATTCCTTCTCACACCTGTCAAATGACAGCACATGCTGGCGAGGGTGTGGAGAAAGGGGAACCCTCCTCCATTGCTGGTGGGAGTGCAGGCTTGTAAAACCACTATGGAAATCAGTCTGGCGATATCTTAGAAAACTTGGAATAGCTCTACCTCAAGACCCAGCCATACCACTTCTTGGTATACATCCAAACAATTCCTCACCAATCCAAAAGGACATCTCCTCAACTATATTCATAGCAGCCTTATTTATAATAGCTAGAAACCGGAAAAAACTCAGATGTCCCTTACCCGAAGAATGGATTAAAAAGCTGTTATACATTTACAGAACAGAATACTACTCAGCCAACAGAATAATAATAAAAAAAGCAAAATCATGCAATTTTCAGCCAAATGGATGGAACTAGAAAAGCTCATCCTGAGAGGGCTGACCCAGACTCAGAAAGATGTACATGGCATCTATTCACTGGATTTTAGCCATATACTACAGGATATATATCTTACAACCAACAGACTGAAAGGAACAAGAACATAGACTTTTTTACTTGTTAGTGGGATACTTTACCCTAGCGGAGCTGCCATGTAGGCCCCCAGTGCAAGAGGAAGGTCTTAGCCCTCATATAGCTGCTGAACTGAAGGTGGGCTGATATGTAATGCACCCTACACTGGAGGAGTGGGATAGGTAGGAGAAGGAGAAGAAAGAGGAAGGTGAGAGGGTGAGCCTGGGAGGGGTGGAGGAATGGGACTGTGATGGAAATGTAAATTGAAATAATAAATAAACAGTAAAAAAAATCAAAAAAACCAACCCCCCCAAAAAAGAAAGAAATCAATAAATTACTCTTGGATAGAAAACTAATATCAAAAGAAAACAGCTTCCTACACCCAGTTCAGAAATTTTGTTTACATCACAAAGTCTGAAAACACTAATTTACATAAATGTTCTTACTTTGTCCCAATTACTTTTCTGTTGTATAGTATCTGCCACTGAGACAGCCATATACAATGCTTTGTCAACTGTATCTCATCTTGTTTTGAGACCATGATACAGTGGTCTTGAACTACTACTGGCTTTTAAAAATTATTTCTCAAAATATCTGATTTCCTGCAAGATTCTTCAAGATATACACACACACACTCTCTCTACTCCTCTCCCTCCTTCAGTCTGTCCCTCCTTTCCCCCTCCCTCTCTCCCTCCCTTCCTTTCTCTCTCTTTTTTTCTTTCTGTCTGTCTGTCTCTTTCATCCTCCTTCATCCATCTGTCCTTGCTCAGATGCTGTGAATTGCATTACCTTTATAATTAAATTCTAGGAGGTACAAACTTTGTGTTTTGTTCAAAAGTTACCAAGTTTTTGCTTGTAAATCCTAGATCATAATGTTCAACTGCCTGTAATAGATCTTCATCTTGGAGCTTCATCTCTCTCAGACACATTTTTATTTCACTCTCTCTATATATAGTTGTAATGTTTAGCTTCATCTACATGTGCTAAATACTATTTACTGTATCAGGGCTTTTGTAATAAAAAGAAACAGTAGAAGAATTGAAGGAAGGGAAACATATAGGGGCACTCTCCATCTGATCATGACTTCATGTCTCTTACCTATTTCTTACATTAAAATCCTATTCAAGTTATTGTTTGAATCAATTCTTTCATTTTTGTGCTCTTCAATGTACTTACAGTGCAGATTTCTTAGGATGGTACATGGCCTTACTGTGGTTCTGTGTTTCAGTTTTCTCTTCCACTCTAGAAAATGCCACATCTCACTTGTTGCTCAACTGAATTTCCATTTATCCTGTGGTTTTTATTCATACTGTTTTCACCAAAAAGTTTTCCTTGTGTCCCCAGATATCAAATTAATGACTCCCTTCTCTGCTGGTATCTGTTCCTTCTCTTTTACTTAAGCTACATATTCCCAACAGATTGTAATCGTTTGTTTACTCCAAGTGAATAAGTTGTTTTGTATTTATCTTTTGATGTTCAGTACTCAGTGTGGCATCTGCCACAAATAATATAAATCCATTACTTTGTCATTATTTTTATGGATCTCTTTCTTTAATTATGTGCATGTGTGATTGGATGTTTCTGGTGTGTGAGTACCTGTGGAGGCCAGAAGAAAATGTCATATCTCCTGCATCTAGGATTCAGGCTATTATTAGCTACTTGATTTGGTTGTGGAGAATCAATTGTAAGTCCCTGTGAAGAAGTCAGTCCCCGCATTCCCCCAAAATTTACTAAATGACAGTAAAAAAAAAAAATGAATCAATTATACATTGGTAGTGATTAAAAAAAAAAAAACAGAACTTTCAATTCCATAGAAAACAGAACACAGAAAACAAAAATCTTGAAGACTGACAGGACAAGGCTTAATTTTTTGCTTTTTTTTTTTAGCATGTCATGTATTCCCTGTGCAGTATACATTGATCTTTCTTCTAAACTGAGAACATAGCATGTACTTCACATGAACAGAATTCAGGTATAATTCAGAAACATGAGTCTGTTATGAAATTTTACTAGGAAAAATTAATATCTGTTATCACTATCTTTTTATGCTTTACATTTGCTCCTTAAAAATTATTCTTTTCTGATACCCAAGCAATGAAAATTGCAAAGTTAAGCATTATTTGACTTAAGTAAGATATAATGTGAAGAATAACTTATGGCTGGGTGGTGGTAACACACACTTTTAATCCCAGGACTCCAGAGGCAGAGTCAAGTAGATCTCTGAGCTCGATACCAGCCTAGTCTACATAGTGAGTTGCAGGACAGACAGGGGTAGAAGTATTTATGTTACAGGGTTAACCTAAGGAGTATATATGTATATACCTGAGTGTGGATATATGCATGTGCATATGTGTGCTGTGTGTGTGCATATGTGTAAATTTATCACTTAGTCCTTCTCAGTATCTCTATCTGGTAGATTTTTATACATAAAAGGCATATCAGTATAAATAGAGCACCATAGAGTACCTGGTAAAGAGGATGGGAAGGCCATGACTGTAGCATCCTTAGGAAAACATTAGGTGTTGGCCACCAGAAAATCTTGAGCAAGAGACTGAAATATTATAATGAAATACAAATGTGGCTACTGTTACTAATGAAGTTCAGATAATATCCATTAATACTACTAAATACAAAATGCTAATGTGTACCAGAAAGTAAAGAATGATATTTTGTTTGGATGAGAATTTCAAGTAAAAATTCAGTGTCTTTTCTAGGACTGCATCTCCTAGAATGCCAGAATATGAAAACTATACTAAGTCAAGGCATATTCAGCATGAATTAGCTAGTGTAATAGAGCTTAATTGTTTTTGATTATATTGTTTGATATTACTGCTTAGATTATTAGACGCTTCTTAGAATGCATTTCATTAGTTGTTTGATCTTGTAGTGAATGTCTTATTTTATTAAGACACACTATGAAGAATTTTATATTGGAATCATTTATTATAAGCATAGTTCTTGTAGTGTTGGGTGTGTGGAAATTACTTGGGTAGTATTGCTGCAAACATCACCCACCACAACCTTCTGCAGTTCAATATAATCCAGTTTAATTTTCTACCCCTGTCTCATGCGTGTGAGTGTGAGTGTGTCTGTGTGTATGTGTGTGTGTGTGTGTGTGTGTGTGTGTGTGTGTGTGTGTCATGTGTTTTGTTCATCTGTAGTTCAGAGGTTGATGACAGGAATGATTCTCTATGATTCTTCCATCTTATTCACTCATGCTAGAACTCTCAATCAAACTTAGAGCTGGCACATGTGGATAGTCTAGCTGCATTATTAGGTCTGAGGATCCTACATCTTCATCCTCCACAGCTAGAATTACATTTGGACTGCCACACCCACCTTGCATTTACATGTATTCTGATCAGCTCTGGTCTTTAGTACTCCTGGGAATAATGATGTAAACAATGAGCAATCTTCTCAACTCCCTAATTTCTTTTATACTGAAATAACTATTTGTATATAACAATGCCAATCAAAGAATCATTTTTTATCTGCCACTGTAGCATGTTATTAAAGGGTTGTGCAATAAGTCTGTGGGTGAAGAATGGGAAATGGTGGATGTCCTGAATGTGAAGCCAATCATTTGCTTTGACAACCTTATGGCAAGATCTCAGTGATATGGCCATTTCAATAAAGTTTAATTGGAACAGCACCAGTTGACTGATGTGGAACTCTTGTGGTAAAAACTTAATCCCTAGCAGCATGGTTGAAAACAATTTTGATTTTTGAAAGATGACTGGAACAGGAGACTATCTTGTGAATGAATTATTGTCCATTATTGCAGAAGGAAGTTCTTTGGAAAGTAGGCTAACCCTTTTGCCATCCCTCTCCACTTCTCCCAGTTTGTGCCATCTTGTGCTCCTCCTTTTGGGCTCCCTGCTTGTTTTCTTCCTTGCCATCCCTCCAATGTGCTCCATCTGACAGGCTGTCTTTCTTGTTCTCATTCTGCTGTGTTCCTTCACCTGGCTCCCTGTCTCTGACTCTCTCTTAAACGCTCTTCTTTTGTGTTCTCTCTAAAGCATCCTCACCATGTCTTGCTTGCTACTGTTTTGACCCATCAAGACAGTTCTCATAGCTAAAGACACTCAAGTTGGGTTTTCTGAGCCTTCACAACACTGAGCTGCATAATTCCTGTCAGCTGCATATTACCTAGTTAATGATATGTTTTTATAGGCCCATGAGACAAACTGAGACAGTGATGTGCTTTGCTTATACAATAGTTAAGGTGAAAAAAGAGTCAGTTTGATAAATGAGTTGACAAGCTTTTCTAGTTTCATTGGATGTTTAGGACTGTTGGGTTTTCAGTTCTTGCATGACAATGTCCTTCAAGATTTCTTTTTATAATATCATTATCATGTATCCATTCCTAATAATAATAATATAATGATACTGTCAATCACCTCTTGTATTGGGGTTTTATTGCTATGAAGGGACATCATGACCAAGGCAACTCTTAAAAAGGAAAGCATTTAATTGAGAGTGGCTTTTAGGTTCAGAAGTTTAGTCGATTATCATCATGCTAGGAAACATGGAATCATCCAGGCAGACAAGGTGCTGGAGAAGGTGCTGAGAGTTTGATATCTCGATCCACAGGCAGGAGAAGGGAGACTGTGTGCCACATTGAGTTTAGCTTGATCATATAAAAGACCTCAAACCTGCCCACACCGTGACACACTTTCTCCAACAAAGCCACATTTACTCCAACAAAGCCATACCTGTGAATAATGGAACTCCCTATAGTCCAAGCATTCAAATACATGAGTCTGTGGGGGCCATTCCTATTCAAACCACCACACTATCATATATATGATAGTGTGCATATAAGTATGTGTGAGTGCATGTGTTTTATTTAACCTGAAAACATTCTTTTAATAAAGGAGTGTCTCAATTTTCCAGGAAATGATATTAAATGTGATTGAATCTGTGGATAGAACTTAGTTGTGAACAATGTCTTTATTATATTCAAGGATGTGAGTTATGTTCACTTGTATACACACATACAAATACATGAGAGAGAGAGATCTGCACTAGTGTAAGTAGTTTAAGTAGTTCTGTGACTAGATACTATTTTGTTTAAAAATGAGCCAGGGGATGCTAAATTTTTCCAAAATAATTTAGTGAACGTTTTAATAAGTATGGTAAAATACATGTATGTAGCTTAATTAATTTCTAATTTTTGTTCTCATACAAATAAAGTGGTATTCAGTACTTTTTCACTAATGTTCATATTACAAAAATCCTTATGATATATCAATACTCATGAGTGTTCTTGACAGGAACTTCCAAAATGATGTTCAAAATGAGATGAGCTGGCAGCTGAACTTCCATAGAAAGCTTCACATTTTGAAAGCTAAAATTCACTGACTCTGTTTCTGTAGTATTGTCAAATTTTGCAAGTTGAATGAGATGTTTTATAGTTTTATTTTGCATATCCTAATAAAGTGGATGGTGCAATCTTCTATGCAGTTTTAAATGAACCATTTTAACTTAAAATGAGGGTGGCTTTCATTCTGCGGTAATTTTAAACCTACATTTTCTGTCCCTGATTATGCCTTTCAACTGCTTATATTCTTAAGGCTAATATCGAACACTTTATATTAAAGTTATACAGATTATTACATTATTTAGTGACAAAAGTCTGAGAAATATGAGCAGCAACTATCATTGATGGTTTTTACCATGTAAAATTAACAGATTTTCCTATTTTGAGTAGAAATAATTACTGCTGGAAGTGTATATTAAATGAAATATTTTAAACTATGACTAATTTTGATGTTTAGTTGAATTACTTATTTTTAAGATTTAGATTTTTGACATAAAAATATTGACTAATTGATATATGCTTTAATACCTTTTTATGTCTATATATTTGTTTTATGGAAAAAGTAGCACCTGAATTGATCCACTAAGTGCCTATCCTCTGATATATTATGTCCTAGTTTCTACTTTTCTTTCTCTCATTACTTTACCCTTGATATTCTGCTCTTATTATCATTACATTTTATGTTTTTGTTTCAGAAACTGTTACACACTTCTCCATTATGAACAATGTATAATTACAACAGTACAGTGTCCACTATAGACTCAAAATAATCAACTAGAGTTGATCATCCACATTCTCTTCATAGCTTCAATATACAGATGGAAAATATTTTGTTAAGACATACATACTTCCAATTAACAAGGCAAGGCAATTTTGCAAATATAATTGTAATTTGGAAGGCATTTAAGGCAAATATTTAGGCAAAGCTGTAGTATAAAATTCATATTCTTCAAATGCCATCAAAGGATCCAGTTGATAATCACTGCTTTTTATTATTTGTCATCAAAGTTCATTAAGGGTTATTATAGATTTATACACTGTTATGTAAAATAACATGGACACATTCACTCTTCTCTTTTGGACAGGTTTTCCCATGTTTATATGCTTCAGAAATGTGAAGAAATATCACTAAACTGGAGATAAATGAGTATTTCCATGAGAAAAACTCACTGCCTCATTACTTCTTTTAGAATTTCACTAACATTTTAACATATGCAGATATATGGAAATTCATGTTCTTGCCATTTTGGAGTCCAGGAGCCTGAAATCAAGGTATTAGCAGGGAAGGTCCCAACCAAAGACTCCCTAATGGAATCCTTCTTTGTCCATTTCAGCTTCTGGTGAATTGATGTTAGGATTATGCCTGTGAAGCTCTCGTCTCTGCATCTTTTCTCATATCGTTCTTCCCTTCCTGCTCTCACAAGGACACATAAGGATGATATACTATGACTTCACTTGGAGATATTTAATTGCATCCATAAAAAGCACTATTCCCTAGTAAGTGTGTCATAACCTTCAGGGAATAAAAATAATGTTCATGTTAGTTTGGAGGGTGTTACTACTCAGACTTTTGTTACTTCTTTAGAGTCATGTATTTCATAACCCTACTATTATTAACTTTAACAACCACTAGCATATTTTATATTAAGCAATTTTGACATGAAAATTATATTAAGTATGTAGAATCATAAAGTATGCAAATTTTAGGATTGTTTTTTTATTTCTCACTGAGTGGAATTCTCTATAAACTCATAGTCTGTTGTACATATCAATAATTAATTTCTGTTTTAATCACCTGAATATTAAGGTCATGTTAAGGAGGGAATACACTTTGTTTAATCATGTTCATTTAAGCATGTCTGTGTACCTCAGAATTGTGGATAAATGAATAAATTAACATAAACATCTGTATACAGATTTCCTCTTTGAACCCATGTCTTCATTTCCTTGGGAATTCAGAGACAATGCTCAGAAATTATTTAAAGGCTATTATCACAAAGATGATAAAGATGAGATTTATGAGAAAAACTCATATTCATTTTCTTCAAGTTTTCTTTATTCTTAGAGAATTCCACAATACTATACATTCAAAATATCTTTTACTTACATTTAAGAACGGATGCAGTACAGCATAACTATGCTACAGCAATGGACCAAAGGGAACATGAACATAGACTTTTTTTACCTGTCAATGAGACACTTTGCCCTAGTGGTGCTGCCTTGCAGGCCCCCAGTGTATGAGGAGGCTCTTGGCCCTCATATGACTGCTGAGCTGGGGTGGCAGACTGTTATGTAGGGACACTCCACTCAGAAGGAGGAGTGGGTTGGAAGGGATAGGGGGTAGAGAGAGGGTGGGAGGGTGGGACTGGGAGGGATGGAAAGAGGGTACTATGATGGAGATGTAACCTGAAGTATAAATGAACATAAAAAAAGAATGCATGCAATTCTATAAAATTTAAAACACTGTTTTCTGCTAAAGAAGTCCATATTTTGCGTCTTTGCTTAATGTGCCATATTCCACACCCATCTACCTTACTTTGGACGCACTTACCTCACACCAATGCTGTGGACTGATTAGTCATTATCTCCTTCATTTTACAAGATTTTAATAGTGTGGACGTGTTCATTATGCTTGAAGTCATCGTTCTGACTGAAGAGTTTCTCTTGACATTACTAAGTTCGTCTGTTTTGTTTTCTTTTCCAGCAAGAACCAAACTTGTATGTGTTTCCCAAGAGACCAAACCAGAAGCTAATTCAAACATGGTACTGAAAAATAAAGAGCATGTCCTAGGAAACATACCAAAGTCTTATTTAGATGGTTGGGAAAGGAGATACAAAGTTGCAAAGTTCCAAGTGTTATAATACCTAACACCATTACAGGACACAACAGTACAAAACCCTGTCTAAACTTTGCCTCCTAGGAGTCCTGATTTTGCAGTAGAGAAAAATCTTTCCATTTCCAATTATTTTCAGAAAACACATGCTGAATTTCTTATCATCTGTGCCTGTTCTCTCTTCTCTTCGTCTTATTCTATTGACATAATCTTCTCAAATACTGACCTTTCAAAAATCGTTTTAAAACAACAAGTTTTTAACACTATCTATTCATATGCTAAGAGAAGATGTGTTGATGATGAGGTGTGATCCTTGCAGGAGCCACTGGGCAGCCTTGCCCATAGATGTAGGAAATGCTGAATCTAAAACACATACATCGAAATTATGGATTTTTCTCCCTTTTGTATATTTACTCTTCTCCTCCACTTGTAGTATTACACAAAATTGAACCTGAGTCTTTCAGGCCTGGGTTCTACTTCTAGTCTATGATCTCAGCCTGAAGTCTTGCTCTTTAAATTATAAGTAAAATCAATGTCAGTGGGAAATGGAGCATTAGGATATTCTCCATGAATATGTTGTTTTGTCTTGTCCATTTAAACATGGTAAATTAATTATACTTTGTTACACAGTTCTGCAATTTCTTTTTTGCTTATCCACAATTATTTCCATGTAAATCTTAACACTGATTTTTAAATATAAAATATGTAATACAGGATGAATTATTATAACAAAATCTTTACATTTATGTAGTCTAAAGGTCTTTAATTTTAGAGTAACTTAAGTATAAATGTATCACTCCAGGAAAACCGGTAGGGCAACTGCAGATTTTCACCTATCCCTCCAATTCTCCAAATCAATTCCCCCAGTTTCATCCCTAGCTCTGGGGAGATCAACTACTTAGGCCACTCTTAGCCCTGTCCCCACCTCCAATGAATAACATAGCTCTTCCACTCCACCCCACCCCTATATATTGCTTTACAATAGCCCACAACACCTCAGGTACTCTCTGGGGGACCCCACAGGCCACTTCAGCCAGGGAAGCAGCTAGGTTAGCTGCAGATCTTCCCCTCTCTCCCAGCTCCTTCAAAATAAGTCCCCCAGTCTCATACCCAGATCTGTAGCAAATCACCTGCTGCATCCTCTCTTCCCTCTCTTGCCCCCATCTTTAGTGGATCACACAGATCTTCTCACCCAAATTCTCCTCACCCTACTCATTGCTTTCTCCCAGGGTCCAATACCAGTTGGCATTTCCTAGGACCCTATAGGCCACTCCAAGCAGGGAAGCAATTTGCTTAACCGGATAACTTCACTTCTCCCTCAGCTCCTCCAATCCAATCCCTCAGTCCCATCCACAGCTTTTTACCAGACCACCTGCTATGGACTCCCTCCACCTTGCCCCTTTGTGGATCATACAGATGCTTCCCTTCCTAAAGAACTTCTCACCCCCACTCACTGATTCTTTTCAGCCCCCAAACCTCAGACATCCCCTCTCCTTGCCCATTCCTACTTCTACGTTTCAGCTCCCAATAACTAGAAACACATTTTACCTGGTATGCCAGTGTCTACACCTATCAGGATTCAAAAAGTTTCTACAAGACAGCACACAGCTAACCCTGTGCTGAGAACCATGGCAGGAAACAGAAATCAAGAAACAGAACACCCCAAAAAGACAAGGCAAGGCCAGATATCAGTACCTATAATCCCAGATGTCTAGATAATAAAATGAAAAAAAAAATGAGAATCTGGGAAATATGTCTCAAATACAGACAAGCATCTCTATCACAGCAGGCCCTGAAGTTTTCAACATAACTGAAACACAAGATTACCTTGTACAAAACTTAAATCCAAGTGGATTGAAGACCTTAACATAAGGCCTGTCACCCTAAATCTACTAGAAGAAAAAGTGGGAAAAACCCTCGAACTCATTGGCACAGGTGACAACTTCCTGAACAGAACACCAACAGCTCAGGTCCTGAGATCAACAATTGATAAATGGGACCTCATGAAACTGAAAAGCTTCTGTAAGGCAAAAGACACGGTCATTCGAACACAAAGGCAGCCTACAGACTGGGAGAAAATCTTCACCGACCCCACATCTGACAGAGGGCTAATATCCAAAATCTTTATACAACAAACAAATGGGCTGAGAAAGAAATAAGGGAAACAACCCCCTTCACAATAGCCACAAACAATATAAAATACCTGAGGATAACTCTAACCAAGCAAGTAAATGACCTATACAACAAGAACTTCAAGCCCTTGAAGAAAGAAATGAAAGAGGCCTTTAGAAGATGGAAAGATCTCCCACGCTCATGGATAGGTAGGAACAACATAATAAAAATGGCTATCCTACCAAAAGAAATATATAGATTCAGTGCAATTCCTATCAAAATACCAACACAATTCTACAAAGAACTCAAGAAATTAAATGCCAAGAAACCAAATAATCCAATCAAAAAATGAGGGATGGAGCTAAATAGAGAATTCATAAAGGAGGAATCCCTAATGGCTGAGAGACACCTGAAGAAATGTTCAACATCCTTAATCATCAGAGAAATGCAAGACAAGTCAACTCTGAGATTCCATCTCACACCTGTCAGAATGGCTAAGATCAAAAGCTCAAATGACAGCATATGCTGGCGAGGGTGTGGAGAAAGGGGAACCCTCCTCCAATGCTGGTGGGAGGGCAGGCTTGTACAATCACTATGGAGGTCAGTATGGCGATATCTTAGAAATCTTGGAATAGCTTTGCCTCAGGACCCAGTCATACCACTTTTGGGTATACATCCAAATGACTCCTCATGGAATCATAGGGAAGTCTCCTCATCTATGTTTATAGCAGACTTATTTGTAATAGCTAGAAACTGGAAACAACCCAGAAGCCCCTCAACTGAAGAATGGATTAAAAAACTGTGGTACATCTATACAATGGAATATTACTCAGCTATCAGAAACAATGAAATTATGCAATTTGCAGCCAAATAGATGGAACTAGAGAAGCTCATCCTGAGTGAGCTAACCCAGACTCAGAAGGATGCACATGGCATCTATTTACTTATAGTAGGATTTTAGCTATATAGTACAGGATATCTGACACATCAAAGGGAACACGGACATAGACTTTTTTTCTTTCATTTTTTGTTGTTGTTGTTGTTACTTTTTGTTGGTTTGTTGGTTGGTTGGTCTGTTTTTTAGTTTTCCCTCCCCAGCAATGAGACACTTTTCACTGGTGGTACTGCCTTGTAGGCCCCCAGTGTATGAAGAGGCTCTTGGCTCTCATATGACATTTGAACTGGGGTGAGGGACTGTTATGTAGGGTCACTCCACTCCAGAGGAGCAAGATGGAAAGGTTAGGGGGTAGAGGATGGGGGGATGGGGCTTGGAAGGGGGGAAAGAGGGCAATATGATGGAGATGTAACCTGAAGCAACCAATAAATAAATTTATTAAATAAAAAAAGAAGGTAACATTTTTAAAACACTGTAAATAAATTAAAGGTTACAGCTGTTCAACCTGGTTTTATAAACCACCAAGAGTCGAAAAAACTTAGAGCTAAGGTAAAATACATGAAATGCGTGGGGTTAGCCCATACCTTTAACTTCAGCAGAGACAGGAGGAGCACTATAGAGTTAGTTGTCTTATAAATTCTAGAGTTACACGGAACAGGGTAATGATGGTGCATACACTTAATCCCATCATTCGAGAAGAATACACCCTTAATTCCAACACACTAGAGACAGAAACAGGCAGATGCCAGAGCTCAAGGTCAGCCTGATACAAAACAAGCATACATAGGGAAAAACTTCGATCCAGGGGCGGGGGAGCACATCTTTAATCCCTTCAGTTGGGAACCACAGGTCTTGATCCCAATACTTAGTATGCAGAGACAGGCACATAGGATTTGGAAGGATCTAAGTTTAAAAGCTACATCTCAAAATATATATACTAAAGGTTTGTTTAGCTCCAAAATAACAAAATAATTTCTTCTTTAATCCAGATTGAAAGATAATACTTTATATATTGTCAAAAAAACAAATTTGCTCCAGGAAAAAATATTACCTGACCCCCCTCCCCCCAAAAAAGGTAATTGCCCCAGAGTTAGGATTAGGGCAGGGCTCTGTTCTTATCTTTTCAGGAGAATTAAAGCATCCATTCAAGGAATCCAGGGACCTCAGCAGAAAGAGATCAGACACTGAAGAAGATGAGTGGCCCAGACGATCCAGCCTTGCAGACTCACTCAATAGCTATTTCCTCGAAAGTCTACAATCACAACTCAAAACCACTAAGATCATTCAGCTCCACAGACTGCTCCAGCCAGAACTTCAGTAAAGGCCTGAAGTTCAGCTTCTGTCTACAAACTTCTTAGGACATCTAAATAGCTGAGCACAAAAACACTGAACATCAAATGATTCTATTAACATTTTGAACCATTTTCCCATCCCTATTTGGGCCCCAAACAGGTTTACTAAGTCCCAAATCAGCAGGAAGTCATTTATGAGAGTGACATCCCAGGGCCAGAAGGAGGGAAGGGTGTCCCCCCCCCTTTGGTTATTTGATGGATAACAGAAAATTTTGTCATTTAGGGGAAGAGACTACAAGCTGTTAAATGGTCTTGTCAAATGGGTTTTGGAGGTTAGACCTAGGGACTTCTCTCTTTTTCTTTTCTGTATCCTTCTTTCTCTCCTATGTAGGAGTGAATAGATGAGAAAAAAATGGGACATAGACATAGTATAGGAAAGATCAAGAAAAAAAGGACAGATTATTGAATAAGCCCTTATGCCTTTGCATATTGAAATGAAATGAATACTATATTAGGCTAAATTGGTATTGATCATTGTATATTAATGCAAAATTAAGATTGTATTGAACTACATCGGTACTGATCTTAGTATATTGATACAAAATTAAGAGTATATTTGGCCACATTGGTATTGATCTTTGTATATTGTTACAAAATTAAGGGTAACACTTCTTAAAGGTATTGTACCTAGTAATGCTTAAAAAGGAAATGTGAAGTTTTGGCCTTTTGCTACCAATCATCATAAACTGTTTAGGATAAAGAAATACAAACTAACAGTCATGCAAGCTTGTCATTTGGTTAGTTACTATGACAGTCTATCACAGTTATTTTCTAGCTACTCAGAAATCAATTTGTTAAGAAACAGCAACATTTGCTTATCTAAACATAAGAGATAGATAGGGCGTCTTCAAAAACCCCAAGAGATCTGCAGAGTATGGCATTCAAAGATGTTTTCTTAAATTAAGATTTTTTTGATATTGAGACATGCCAGCTCCTGACAGCATCCCCTATTCCTCTCCAAGTAGAAGATGGGCATCGAAGAATCTCCACTGTGAGATGGTTGAATTAGTGGCAAGCCTATCTCTTGGCAAAAAAAAAAAAAAAAAACAAACAAACAAACAAACAAAAAAACCTTGCTTCAACTGTAGACAGACTGCTGTCCCAAAAGGACAAAACTTGGAAGCAGGTAAGTCGACAGTCTAGCTCTGCCAAGACAGTGTAGGTAAGTCCTTCATAATTCCTGCTCTACAATCAATGTCTGTCAGAGAAACGGGGCCAAACAGCTGAAGATTGATGCTGTAATGTATGGAGAGAAAATGGGAACTGTCGAGGCAGCCACGGGTATGTCATTTCTTAGTTTTGGAAGCTGCAGGCCCTGCACTTCCTATATAATCAGATATATTTATCCCTCTCAGGTCTCTGAAGTGGTTGAAGAATAGATATCTAGAGTCTCATAGTTAAATTTTGAGTTGTTTAGGAATCAAGAGGGCGTTCTGGATCTAAGAAGATGTTTTTAAAATAGTGATGCAAGTTATTATGAAAGCTGAGTTAGATAGAGAACTTTAAACTCATGGAGATAGTTAGATAGTACAATGTTAAAGTCAGGGACCAAATACATATGGATTGGACATTGAGAATGTATGCTAAGCCATACAACTCTCAGAATTGTGGCCTATTTGTTTCAGTTGTTTTGCACTGTATTTATTGTTATAAGAGAAAGAACCATTTGTTGGACTGAAAAAAAAAAGAATTATGCAATCTGGGAGAAGGGTGAGAGGGAAGGAGGCTGGGGCTGGGAGGGGTGGAGGGAGTGGGCTGTGATGGAGATGTAACTTGAAGTAATAAATAAACATTCAAAAAATACAGCAATGAAAATAAACTCAAAGGGAATTAAAGAAAATTATTTATTGCTTCAGGTTACATCTCCACCACAGTGTCCTCTTTCCACCCCTTCCAGTCCTGCCCTCCCACCCTCTACCTCCTATCCCTTTTATCAGGGATAGGAGTGGAATGTCCCTACATAACAGTCTCCCGCCCCATTTCAGCAGTCATATGAGGACCAAGAACCTCCTCATACACTGGTGGACTACAAGGCAGCACCACTAGGGCAAAGTGTCTCATTGACAGGAACAAAAAGTCTGTGTACATGTTCCCTTTGGTGCATAGGTGGTAGTATAGCTATCCTGTACTATATGGCTAAAATCTGAATACAAGTGAATAGATGTTGTGTGCATCCTTCTGAGTCTGCATTAGCTTACTCAGGATGAGCTTCTCTCAGGAATCCTGGGTTTTACACAGAGGAATTTCTCTTCCTGCCAGGACTCTCGGAAGCAGTAGCAAGTCTCAGTGAGTTCTCTGAAAGTATAGCAAAGGCTAGTTGAGATTAGGTGGTTGATTTCTAGTTGAGAATCTCCATAGCTAAGGCCTAAGCATGGAAACATTAAAAGGTCTTGGTGAGAGGGAAAAGAAGGTGTAGGGTGGGAATGGGTTGGGGAGGCAGTGGCTGCTGAGATCAGGATGTAACTTGAATAAATAAACAAATTAAATTAACAAAGAAAACATGATAGAAGAAATAGTTTGGTGAGATCTAAATCATTCCTGGCAAAAAACATACAGGAAATTTACAACATTAGGAAAAGATCAAATCCAAGAATAATAGTGTTGGAATATGGTCAAAAAAGTGACCCATGGTGAATGATGCTTTGGGGAACTGTGAGAAAACTCTAGGGAAAAAGTAGAGGGCCTTTCCCTCGGGTGCCTCAAGTGCATGTTGTTCCTGAGCATGGTTTTCTACCTCTTGTAAGATATTTTATATTCAATTTATGAGACAGGGTTATTATTGTTAGATATCAGATCATACCTAGACAGTGGTCCCTGAATCTGGATATAGCCTTCTGCCTTGCTTTCATCCTTTCCCTGATATAATCTGTAGTGTGTGCTAGGCAATTATGTTTAAATTGTCCGTCCTAAGGAAGTTGTGGGAAAGGGCTGCTCTGTTAATGCTTTGTATGTGCTTATTACTTGGGTTTATTTACATGGTTTTCTGATCATGTTTTCCTGAACTCAAACAACCTTCCTGAGGCCATTGCTTCCTGTGTTATATTTACATATAAGAGTAAACTGAAACGAAATACGCTTGAGTACAGAATTAGACTGTAACATACCCATTCTTCCAGGTCCTCAGAGTCCAGATCCAGGAGACAAGATCTACATAGGTTGGTGAGAGTCAACAGACAAGAATAGAGGAAGGAGAAGAAACCAAGGGAAAAAGACAGAAAATATTTTCAAGAAAATCATAGAAAATTTTCCTAACTTAAAGAAGTAGATGCCTGTCAAGATAAAAGAAACATCCAGAATGCCAAATAGAATGGCCCATAAAAAAAATTGCCCTTTGCATATGATACTCAAAACACTAGATATATAGAACAAAGAAATAATATTAAAATCTGTTAGGGAAATTTATTAATTACCATAAAAGGCAGACCTATTAGAATAACATCTGAATTCTTAATGAAGAATCTAAAAGCCTAGAAAGATAGAACGACGTTCAAGATACTGTAAGAAACCACAGGTGGCAGCCCATATTACTCAGGAAAACTTTGAATCACAAAAGATTGAAAATATAAAACAGTCTATGGTACTGACTAAGTACCATTTAAACAATATCTATGTATATGTACAACCCTACAGAAGGTGCTAGAAGAAAAACTCCAATTTAAAGAGATTAAGTACATACACAAAAAACAAGGAATACATTATTCTAGAGAAATAAGAAGAGGGAAAACACACACACATACACAAATATACACACATGCACAAACACACACACACAAATACACAATGAAATCATTGATATCAACAAACATCACTTACTGATATCTCTTAATATCAATGGTCTCAATTTCCAAATACAAAGCCATAAACTAACAGATAATGAATATAAAAGCAGGATCTATTCTTCTGCTGTATTCAATGAACACATCTCACATCAAGGATAGATATAACTTCAGGGAAAAAGAATGAAAAAGGTTGTTCTAAGCAAATGGATATAACCAAAAACCTGGTGTATAGCCATTTTAATAACTGACATAGACTTTTAGCCAAAACTGATTATAAGAACTTCAGAAGGACATTGCATACTCATAAAAAAGAAATCACCAAAAGCTCATTGTAATTTTAAATATTTATGTACCAAACACAAGGACACCCAAGTTTGCAAAAGAAACATTACCCAGATTAAATCGCATATTAACCCTCAAACAAGGAGACTTCAATACCCTACTCTCCACAATAAACAAGTCATCCAGACAGTAATTATGCAGAGAAGTACAGGAGCTAACTGATGTAAAACCAAGTGTATTTAACAGGTATTTACAGAACATTTCACCCAAACAAAAAGGAATATATTGTCTTCTCTTCTCATCTCAGGGAACTTTCTCCAAAATTGACCAAATACGCAGACACAAAACAAATATCAGCAAAGAAAATTGAAGTAACACCCTGCATCCTATCTGACCAACATAAACTAAAGCTTGACATATATAACAAAAGAAACAAATATACAAATTCACTGAAAATTAACAACTCTCTAATGAATGAAAAAGATATAAATTGCAGACCCAAAGAAATAAGTAACAATGAGGGCACAAATGATGATCCTTGATGACCTATATGTAGAGGAAATAAATGGACATCAGAAGTGGATAAAGAGAGGGATCCAGACAGAAATTCAACATTACTGACATCCGAGAAGTTTTTTTCCTGCAGAAAATGGAAACAGATGCAGAGACCCACAGCCAAACATAGGTGAAAATCAGGGAGTCGTGAGGACTCAGGGGAAGAGTCAGGGGAAAGTTTGAGGAAGCTGAAGGATCAAAGACACCACAAAGAGATACTCATAGCCAATTAACTGGGACACAAGGGGACTCATAAAAATTGAATCAAAACCAAGGAACATTCATGGACCAGTCCTAGGCACACTACACATATGAAGCTGATGGGCTGCTTGGCACTCAAGTGGATTCCCTAACAATTGGAACAGGGACTGTCTCTGACTTGGACAAGGTTGCCTCCCTCTAGAGCCTATTGTCATAACAGAACTGACTTGTGTTGCCTCTGTGGAAGGGGAGGCAAATATTCCTGATGCAATTTGATATCCCAAATTGGGTTGGTACCGAGTTGGAGGGGGGGGAGAATGGGGGAATGGGTGAGAGGGTGGTACTGGGAGGAGGGTTGGCAATGACAATTGGAAGGTAAAATAAAAAAATTAATAAAAAAAGAAAATATTGATGACTTCCAATAATTAAATCACAAGAACACAAAACACCCAAACTGATGGGACACAAGGACGGTAGTCCATAACACTAAGTTCTTATATAAACAGCAAAAACAAACCTGAAAGCTGTAGAACAAAAAGAATGAAAAACTCCAAAAGGAATATACAGAAATAATAATAAGTCTTAGAACAGAAGTCAATAAAATTGGAACAAACCAGCAGCAACAACAACACCAAAAAATAAAAAATAAAATAAAATCCAAAGTATTAATGAAATAGTTGGTTCTTTGAGAAAATCATTAAGATTATCAAACCCTTATCTAAATTGACTGAAGTCAGAGAGAAGATTTAAATTAAGCAAATCAGAAATGAGAATGAAAAAGGGAACACAATAAAAGATACCAAAGAAATCCAGAGACTCATAAGGACATACTTTAAAAGTTGTACTCAACCAAATTGAAAACTCTAAAAGATATGGGTAATTTTCTCATTATATAACAGTTACCAAAGTTGTATCAAGATCAAAACATCAATTTAAACAATTTAAACAAACCTATACCTTATAGTGAAATACAAGCAATATTTAAAAGTTATTTAATGAAGAGCAACCAAAAAGAGCTCAGGACCAAATGCTGTTAGTGAAAAATTCTACCACTTTGAAAGAAGAGTTAATGTCTATATTCTTAAACGTATTCCATAGAAACAGAAGGATCATTGCTGAATTTGTCTTATGAGTTATACTGATAACCAAACCAAAAAAACACCCAAATGAAGAAAGAGACTTATAGACCAATTTTCCTTAATAAACACAGATGTAAAAATTTTTAATTAAATACATGCAAAACAAAAGGAAAAGAATCAGGACCAAGTAGGCTTCATCCTAGAGATAGAGGTATAGTTTAACTTATGTAAAGTAGGTAGATATTTAAATAAATAATTGATAAATGTAATATACCGTACCTTTAATAAAAAAATTAAAAGAAAAAAACTATATGATGATTTCATTATATACCAAATTGCCTTTGACAATATGTATCACCCCTTTGTGATAAAAGTCCTGAAGAGGTTAAAGAAACAAAGGACACTACTCAATATAATGAAGGCAGTTTACAGCAACCCCTTAGACAGCATCATTTTTGGAGAGAAACTCAAAGCAATTGCACTAAAAGTAGCAAACTATAGTTGTTCACTCTTTTCTTATGTATTAAAGTACTTGAAGTCTTAGATAGAGCAATAAGACACTTGGAAAGGAAGAAATTAAACTATCTTTACTTGCAGATGATATGATAGTTTACATAAGCAGTACAAAATAATTCCACCTGGAAACTTCTACAGCAGATAAACACATTAGGCAATATAGCCAGAAACAAAATTAACTCATAGTCCAAAGGAAGGGAAGGACACACACATAGCACGTGCGCGCGCGCACACACACACACACACACACATGCACGCAGACCACATTACCACCACCAACATCAAAATAACAGGAATTAGCAATCATTAATTATGAATATCTCTCAACATCAGTGGACTCAAATCACCAATAAAAAGGCACAAGGTAACAGAGTAGATGCAAAAGCAGGATCCATCATTCTGCTGCAAATAAGAAGCACATGTCAGCAACAAAGATAGTCATTATCTCAAAATAAAGTGCTGGAAAAAAGGTTTTCCAAGCAAACTGACCCAAGAAGCAAGCTGGATTATCCATTCTAGTATCTAGTAAAATTGACTTTCAAATTTATTCAAAAGAGTTGGGGAAGGACACCTCAAACTTTTCAAAGGAAAAATCCACCAAGATGACGTCTCAATTCTGATCACCAATGCCAAATGCAAGGACACCCTCATTCATAAAAGAAACATTACTAAAACTTAAATCACACATTGAATCCCACACATTTATAGTGGGAGACTTCAACACACCACTCTCACCAATGGAAAAATCATCAAGACAGAAACTATGCAGAGAAATTATGGAACTAACAGATGTTATGAATCAAATGGACCTAACAGATACCTACAGAACATTTTTGCCCAAACAAAATGAATATACCTTCTTCTCAGCACCTTACGGAACCTTCCCGAAATTGACCATATAATTGATAGATCACAAAGCAAGTCTCAGCAGATACAAAAAAAATTCAAATAACCTCTTCAATCTTATCAGACCACCATGGATTAAAGCTGGACTTCAACAAGTAATATAACAGAAAGCCTACAAACTTATGGAAATTGAATAACTCTCTACCCAATGACCACTAGATCAGGGAGTAAATAGAGAAAGAAGTTAAAGACTTTATAGTATTCAATGAAAATGAAGGCACAACATAACCAAATTTATGGGACACAATAAAATCACTGCTAAGAAGAAGTTTCATAGCACAAAGTGACTTCATAAATAAATTGGAGAGATCTCATACTAGCAACTTGAGAGCACACCTGAAATCGCTAGAAGAAAAACAAGCAAACATACTCAAGAGGAGTAGATGACAAGAAAAAAAATCAAATTCGGGACTGAAATCAATAAATTAGAAACATAGAGAACAATATAAAGAATCAATTATACCAAGAGCTGGTTCTTTCAGAAAAATCAAGAAGATAGACAAATCCCTAGCCAAACTAAGTAAAAGGCAGAGAGATAGCATCCAAATTAACAAAATCAAAAATGAAATGGGGGACATAAAAACAGACACTGAGGAAAGCTAGAAAATCATTAAGTCTTACTTCAAAAACCTGTACTCCACAAAACTGGAAAATCTGAATGATATGGGTGATTTTCATTATAGATACCACATACCAAAATTAAATCAAGATCAGGTAAACAATTTGAATGCTCCTATATCCCTAAGGAAATAGAAGCAGTTGTTAAAAATCTCCCAACCAAAAATGAAAGCCCAGGGCTAGAAGGTTTCAGAGCAGAATTCTACCAGACTTTCAAAATGGAGTTAATACCAATACTCTTCAGACACTTCCACAAAATAGAAATAGAAGGAACATTGCTAAACTCATTCTACTAGGCCTGATACCTAAACCACACAAAGACTCAAAAAAGGTAATTTCAGACCAATTTGCCTAATGAACCTTGATGCAAAAACATCATCCACCATGATCAAGTAAGTTTCATCCCAGGAATGCAGGGATGGCTTAATATATAAAAATTCATCAATTTAACCCACCATATAAACAAACTGAAAGAAGAAAAAACAAACAAAAATAGATCATCTCATTAGATGCTGAAAATGCTTTTGGCAAAATATTACACTGCTTCATTTTAACAGTCTTGGAGAAATCGGTGATACCTCAATACAATAAAGGCAATATACAACAAGCCAATAGCTAACATTAAATTAAATGGTGAGAAAATTACAGCAATTCCACTAAAATCAGGGACAAGAAAAATCTGTCTATTCTCTGTCTATTCAATATAGTATGTGAAGTTTTAAACAGAGCAATAGGACAACTAAAGAAGATCAAAGGGATACAAATTGAAAAGGAAGAATTTACAGTATCATTATTCACAGATTATATGATAGTAAACATAAGTGACCCCCTAGAAATTCTACCAGGAACTACAGAGCTGATAAACACCTTCAGAAAAATGACTGCAAAGAAATAACTCAAAAAATGAATAGCCCTTATTTATACAAATGATAAATGGATTGAGAAAGAAATTAGGGAAGTAACACCCTTCACAATAGCCACAAATAATAAAAAATATTTTAGAGTAACTCTATCCAAGCAAGTGAAAGACCTGTATGACAAGAACTTCAAGTCTCTGAAGAAAGAAATTGAAGACGGTATCATGTAGGGGTTAGATAAATTAGATTTAGAAAATATATAGGAGTTTCTGATACTGTCTCTTAATTCAGGGCCTGAAGAGCATTATCAGCATGAAGTCAGCAAAAACAGGAAAGACTTAATAGACTGAAAAACAGGAAAGACTCAATAGACTGAAAAACAAGGTTGAAGTCAGGAAAACAGGAAAGTCTTAATGGACTTGAAGAAACAAAGTGTCTGGCCTGACATTGTTTTCAGCTGCTAATTGGGCGGAGCCCAAATTAAGCTGAAACAGAGTTCCTCCTATTTAAGGACAGTGCATGGAG
This sequence comes from Lophiomys imhausi, assembly GCA_907164525.1. Classification (NCBI taxonomy): domain Eukaryota; kingdom Metazoa; phylum Chordata; class Mammalia; order Rodentia; family Muridae; genus Lophiomys; species Lophiomys imhausi. The sequence continues at coordinate 2,814,551 of CAJQZJ010032944.1, forward strand.
CCCAGAAAGAGAAGAGGCCCCTGATGCCAGAGAGCTCCAAGAGTCCTGCTGAAAAAAGTGCTGGCCATCATTTGATGGCCAGATTTCCCTGAAGCAGAAAGAAGCTGGTGAGCAAAGAAAGCCTGAGCAAGACACCAAAAGGCCAAGGACTAAACCCTGTGACTCAGCTTTTGCCTAGAGGGGTTTGATCTGTCCGAACAGTGGCCTAAAGGAAATTGTGCCTGGCTTTAAGGACTGAGGCAGAGCAGCTGAGTTCCTGATTCAAAAGAAGTAAGTTGGCCTGCAGACAGCTGGGGTCTCCCACAGAGAAGAAAGCATGAAGCCTTATTTAAGGTGAGACTGCAATAACCAACTTACCCTGACGAACCTGCATCTGAGATATCCAGAAAAAGGACTGCTAAGTGTGTTAAAGAATCTACAACAAAGACTGTGTTCCTGACGACTGAGGACCTGCCCCAGAGACTGTATCATTCTAAAAGGTTATGAAAGTGGTTGTTATGATTATCAATAGGTTTAGTGGATAGGTTAAAGGGGTTTTAGGAATTTATAGGATTAATAGTTAAGAAATTGTTGGTGTTTGTTATAAGTGAATTTAGTAATAAATAAATAAGTGTTAAATAATAATTTAAAAGTTCGGTTACAGTATCAGAATATGGAAAGAATGTGCATGCTCATGGATTGGTAGGGTTTACATTGCAAAAATGATTATCTTATCAAATGCAATCCACAGGTAGAATGCAATTTCTATCAAAATCCCATCAGAGTTCTTTAAAGACATTGATAGAGCAATTCTCAACTTTATATGGAAAAAAAACCAGAAGAATGAAAACAATCCTGTACAATAAAAGAAATAATGGAGATATCATCAACTCTGATTTCAATCTGTACTACAGAGCAATAGTAGTAAATACTACATGGAATTGCCATAAAAACATATAGGTTGATCAAGTGAATAGAATTGAAGACCCAGAAATAAACCCGCAGATCTATGGACAACTGATTTTTGATGAAGAAGCCAAAACCATACTATGGAAAAATAGAACATCTTCAATATATGGTGTTGGTCTTACCAGATGTCTGGATGTACAAGAATATAAGTAGATCCATATTTATGACCCTGCACAGAACTAAAGTTCAAGTGGATCAAAGACCTTAACATACAACTGGACACACTAAATCTATTAGAAGAGAAAGTGGTGAATAGACTTGAACACATTAGTACAGGTGACAACCTCCTGAGCAGAACACCAACAGCTCAGGCACTAAGGTCAACAATTAATAAATGCTACCTGAAAACTGAAAAGCTTCTGTGGACAAAGGACACCATCAATAAATACAAAATGGCAGGAATGGGAAAGATTTTTACTAACTCACAAATGACAGAGTATTAATATCTAAAATACATAAACAACTCAGGAAATTTGACAAAAAAACAAATAACCCAATAAAAAAAAATGGGGCACAGAGCTAAATGGACAATTCTCAACCAAGGTATCTCTAATAGTCCTGAAACATTTGCATAAATCTTCAATGTTCTTAGTCATCAGGGAAAGACAAATCAAAATGACAATGGGATCATGAACATTCAAGTTAGTGCTTCTGAGACTCCTAGCAGCAGGGACTACAGAGACTGAAGAGGTCTCCTTCAAGCTGGAAAGGACTTCTATGGGACAGAGGGGATCAACAACCCACCACAAAACTTCAACCCAAAAGTTACCCTGTATACAAGATTTGCAGGGATAAAAATATACCAGAAATTGAGGGAATGTCCTACCAATTATAGGCTCAACCTGAGACCTACCCCAAGGGAGAGAGCCAACCCCTATCACTATTAACAATAATACTCTGTCAAGCTTACAGATCATAGACAGGAGCATAAAATAACTGTTATCTGAGAACCCCCATGCAATAGAGGAACCAATGAGATGCTGAGACTCACTGTCAAACATTAGGTGGAGGAGGAGTGTCTACTGGAAGAATGGGAAGATGTGTAGAAAGACCTGGAGTGAATAAGAACTCACAGACCAACAGCGACAACCAATTTGGAAGTTCATGGGGGCTCACAAAAACTGAGGCACAAACAAAGAACATGCATGAACTGGACCTAGACCTCTCTACACATATGTAACTGATGGGCAGCTTGGTTAATATGTGGTTCATCTAGCAAGTGGAGTGGGGGGTTCTCTGATGCTGGTTTTTTACCATTTCCCTGAGCAGGACTACCGTGCATGGCCTCAGTGGAAGAGGATGCACTCAGTCCTGAGGCGACTGTATGGGATGGTACAGGGGAGAGAATGGGCTACGATCTAGATTTAAAATGAATAAATGAATGAACATAGTCAAAAATAATTTTATTATTTTGAAACAGGAAGATAATGGAAATCATGAGAATAACAACAACTTTGATACAAGAAATTGTAGGTATATGACTAGTCAAGAGGAACAGTGATACCATAGAGACCTGCTGATTTTTTTTACATAAAAACAATACTTTTTTCAAAAGCAAAACAACAACAACATCCCCCCCCCAAAAAAAAATAGAAACACAAGTGACAGCACATGTTGGTGAGGATATGGAGCAAGGAAAATTCTCTTCCATTGCTGGGATGAGCATCGTTTAGGGTATTTGCCCAGGAGTGGTATAGCTGCATCTTGAGGTAGAACTCTTCCAAATTTTCTAAGACCAGGGTCAAGAGAGGCTCCTGGGGTCTATGGGAGTGACCCTAGCTGAGACTCCTGGGGGGGGGTAATTGAGCCTGAAGTGGCAACCTCCTCTATGTAGCCAGGCAGGACTTACAGTGGAGCAGGGGGACATCAACCCACCCACAAAACCTTTGACCCAAAATCTGTCTTGCCTAGAAGAAGTGCAAAGATAAAAACAGAGCAGAGATTGAGCCAATGGCCAGCCAATAAATGGTGCAACTGGAGACCTATCACATGGGAGAGAGCCAACCCCTGATACTATTATTAATGAAACTCTGCTATTTCAGACAGGAGCAGCATAATTGTCTTCTGAGAGGCTTCATCCAGCCGCTGATGGAAACAGATGCATAGACCCACAGCCAAATGATATATGGTGCTCAGATAGTCTTTTGGAAGAGTTGGGCAGAAGGACTGAGAGAGCTGGAGGGGTCAACGACATCACAAGAAGACCTACGGAGTCAACTAACCTGGGCACATGGGGGTTCACAGAGAGTGAATCACCAACCAAAGAGCTGCATGGACTAGACCTAACTTCCCTACACATATGTAGCAGATATGCAGCTTGGTCTCCATGTGCACCTCCTAACTGGATCAGGAGCGATCTCTGACTCTGTTGCTTGCCCTTGGATCTCTTTACCCTAGCTGGACTGCCTTGTCTGGCCTTATTGAGAGAGGGTGTGCTTAGTTTTGGTGAGACTTGATGTGTCATGGTGGGTCGGTACCCAGGGTTGGCCTGCCTTTCTCTGAAGAGAAAGGGAGAAGGGGAAGATTGGAGGGGGATGGGACTGGGGAGAGGAAAAGGGAGGGTGGTCGCAATTGGGATGTAAAATGAATAAGTAAATTAAGAAAAAGAAAGAAAATAAAATTTAATGAAGAAATTGCCTCCCATCTTCACTTGAGTAAAGCTGTGACCACCACATGAGTGAAAGGACATAGTCTCAATAAAGAGTCTATCTCCAGGACCAAAGGAAAAACCAGGGCTACAAACAGCAGGGTGGGTATATTGTTAGAAACATTTGGTTCTCTCTTTTGTGTCATTGCTATGACAAATAAAATCTTAATATATTTTATAATTATGTAATATATTACACCATTGTAATGTTACCTCTTGTTAAACATAAAACATATTGTTTTACAGATTGATTTTATAGGTAATTTATATAACTGAAATATTATACAAAAAAGTGTGTCAAAATAACTGTTAAGTATATGTTTTACCAGAAGTTCTCCTTAGTGATTAGAAAATACTTTAATATCTCTAATCAGAGCTCTTTGAAAGGATGTCATTAGCACTTTTTTGTTTTATTTTGTTTTGTTTGTTTGTTTGTTTTTTGAGACAGGGTTTCTCTGTGTAACAGCCCTGGCTTTCCTGGAACTCACTCTCTAGACCAGGCTGGCCTTGAACTCACAGAGATCCACTTGTCTCTGCCTCCTAAGTGCTGGGATTAAAGGTGTGCGCCACCATGCCTGTCCATTACCGACAGCTGTGAACTGCCATGTGGGTGCTAGGTTTTGAACCCAGGTCCTTTGGAAGAGCAGCCAGTGCTCTTAACCGCTGAGCCATCTCTCCAGACCCCAGCTTGTCATTAGCAAGTTGAAAAATGTATTTGCTAATATAGCCATGAGATAGAGTCCCTAAATTTTGCCTTCTTCAAAATGTAAGAAAAAAATAATTAAAATTACTAGTTTGTGGTCTAATAAATACTGACTACTATTTTGTAAATGAGTATACTTTTATTTTTGTTATCTTCATCTTCTAAATGTGTCATTAAAATCATTAGAGATTTATTTCTCTCATCCTTTCAAAGAGCTCTCCAGGCATCCTTCCGTTGATAGCTCCAACAGATGGATTACTTTGTTCTGTCAGCCTGCTCCATAGGCCAAACATTATTGGGGGAAAGTGCCTTGGTTTGATTGAGTTCTTTACTAGCCAAGTCTTGTTTTTGTACTCTTTACTTGACTTCCAGCAGCTCTCCCTATAGAACACTGTGAGCGCACGGCCGGGGGCCTGAGATCCCTGCTAAGAAGAGATCAAACCTCCACAACAGGAATTCTTCAAGGCAGGTCAAGCTAGGTTTGGAAACTCAGGCTGCATCACATACAGTGGTATTACTCATTTGGAATTCTTTTTTCTGACCCTTGTCTTCACTCTGAAAACCCACTTCTAAGTATTTTACTCAGTCAATTTCCAAATGGGGAAGCAGGCTGTGTTCCAAAAGGCTAACAGGGATGAGGAATCCCTTCAGGTGACAAGAACCTTCTCCACAGTTTTGGGTTGTAGAGTAGAGTAGAATTCCTATGTTAGCAAGAATAAACTGATATAAAATCACAATAAGAACTATTTTAACAGCACTGAAAATCATAAAGATAGTCATTTTAATACAATAGTTGAAATCACAGCTTAGCAATGTACAGCTTTCCATTATTTGTATGGCCGTTTCTTTTATTTTGCCTTCTATTTTTGATGAATACTTCTGGCACTGATATTTAGGCATCATTTGCCTGGCTCTAAAGCAGCATTTTAGGCAAGAGCTTCCACATGTATATAAACGTCAACTCATTCAGGAGATTCACAATGTCAGTTTAACATGAAATTTATGATCTAGTAATTGTTTTTAACTCATGTGCAACCAGTAAAGAATATAAAGAATGATATGAAGGCAGTAAGAATATAAAATCTTATGAAGAACTTACGCATGATTTACTTATATCCCTTGAAAGAAAAACTAGTTGCCTTATGCAGCACTAGACATTTTTGCAATTGCATTCCATTTTTTTTCTTACTTCTGTGCTACAATACTACTACAAGCGTATTTTTGATTCCATTAAGGAAGGAAGGAAAGTAACGTTCTACAATTTTAGAAGTCATCATTTCCTTTTTAAAAAGATTTCCAGATTTATTTTATTGCTTAGATTTATTTATCTGTTTTTGGTGTGTGGGTGTGTGTTGTTTGTATTGTTTGTATTTACTTATTTATTTATTAGTGTGTCCATGAGGCTGTGTGGGCTTATGTGCACTATGTGTATGTAGGAGCTTGAGGAGGCCAAAAGAGGGTGTTGTGCCCCTGGAACTACATTGATAGGTAGTTGTGAGTTACAATGTGAATGCTGTGAATGGCTCCCATGTCCTCTAAAAGAGCAGTAAGTGCTCCTAACTACTGAACAATCTCTCTAGCACCTTATTTTCCTTCAGAGTAGTCTCTCTCTATGTAATAACAGTTAAGTAAAAGTGGAGATAATTTTCATAAAAAATCCTTTTCAAAAAACAAAACCCCAAATCTAATAATGTCAGAAGTATGTTATAGTTTTCTACCTTTATTCACTAGATTCCTAGTGTTATTCATTCATCAAGGAAAAGCAATGTTAAGTTCATTTAAGAAAATGTGGGCCTCACAGGAAGATACACCTTATATAAACTGGTACTGCAGTGAAATTTTAACTCTATTTGAAATCAACAAAATGATGTCTGTAACAGCAGACAGAATTGTCCTAACCAAAGGTTATAGGAAATAAAACAAAGTTTCTATTGAAAAAGAAATTTCCTCAAAATATATCTAGAATTCAGTTTTATTATTTATATGTTCCTATAAGTATTTTAATCAAAATTCACAAAATAATCTTATATCTTGTTTATTATGATTATGACTAATTTATGTTTTTGATGCCATTCTTGTTTTCAAAAGACAGTGAATTCACAGTTATACAAATAACTTAATCACTAGAAAATATAAAGTTTCTAATTTTAAAATCAAAAGAGTTTGAACATGACAAATGTATTTAAAGCTAAATATGTTAAATAAAATTATATAATTAGTTAATCATATTTATGTTACGGCACATTCATTTGTGGAGAGTGTGTTAAACAAAAAGCTTATGCTTTTGTTTCAGTTGCTATACAGATCTGTCAAATAGACTTCTATGTATTCTTTATAGCATTGATCACTAACCTTCTAAATTTTGTCAGAAAAATCCCCCCCCCTTTCAGTGAATAGTCATTCATAACTGGCCAACTCTCTGAGAATAAATAACTGTTGATTCCATATCTCTAAATGGGCTCCCCTTATCTGCACCCTGTCCAAGAGCTCCAGGAAGGCTGGTAAAGACTTGCATAAAAGAATGTTATTTCTGGAGGATGGGGATGAATGCTGTGAACCATTGGCGCCTGCACATTATATGACCATTGCAATAGTGAACACAAAGCAACTGTGTTTCCCTGCACAAAATCTATGCAAAGTCAAGCCTCCTGTCAACATTTCAGCATAGATGGTAGAGGAGCTCATTAAGTCCTACCTCTGTGCTGAGGAAATATCCACAGTTTATAGGTTCTGGAGGAAAGGGAGGCATATTTCTTTTAGTGGTTTACACAGTAGTAAATGACCAGATTCCAGTATATAACTTGACACTCAAACTTTTGCAAACAGTCCTAATTAAACTCAGTGCACCATAAAAATAAAATAAGTCTTGAAAGTAAAAGGGAGTTTTATTTTGGAAGAATAAAGGTACACGTGATTTTGGAAGAGATAAGAGAAGTTAATGAGAGAGGACATAAATGATCATGACACATTTATTTACATATATGAAATTTTTTTATTAAAATAATGTGATTTATTTTTTCTTTGAAATTTCCATACTTATATATCTTGATTATATTCATCACCTTCTCTTCCATCTGCAATTACTCAAGGAACAATCTGACCTATCTTCTTTATAATTTCATGTTCCCTTTCTAAAATTTATTGCTATTTATTATTATTATTACTACTATTATTTATTTATTTAGATTGCACTGAGTTTGTTTAATACTGCTCATAGTGTATGGGGAGGGCTATTCCAACAAGACATGCACAATGTGGCTACACCACAACAGAAAAAGATTATCCCGCTCCCATCTGTATCTCCCAGAAGTACCACACTTAAGGGTGAGGCCTTGACATCCGTTCCCTATCCTTGCTGGAAATTTTAGCTGGCTTGAACTTGTGCAGGTAACCACAGCTGCTTTTAGGTCATGTGAACAAATAACCATGACCTTCTTCTAGTGATATTCCCTGAACCTTGTGATGGGTTGCAGAATGGTAAAAATATCCCCCCTAAGACTCAGTACTCTTAGACATTTATTCTCAGAATTTTGACTTCATAAGTTTCTGTATTAGAAACAATGTCTGTCAAATAGGGCTTAACACTTATGGTGTGTAATCAGAATTGTAACATACTATCCGAAGCTTAGTAAAAAATCCAAGATGTGTAAGTACTATTTTCCCTCAGGATTTAGGTAATATATAGGATGTGAGTGTACAGTGAAAGTCAGAGGATTAGAAATGATTTTGAAGATGAGTCTGATGACTCACACCTCTAATCATGGAACTTGGAATACTGAAACAGGATGATACACAAAAGTTAGAGCCAATCATGAGACAAAGAATGAGTTCCAGGCCCACCTAAACTACTGAGATTCTGTCAAAAAAAAAAAAGGTTTTTTTTTTCTTTTAAAATTTTTTTATCCCATACACAAGCCCTATATTTATACAATTTCTACTTCTCCATCTACCCATTCCAACTCCTATGTCCCATCCACAAAGTCTCAAATTCCTGACCTATTCTTTTTTCTTTTTGGATTTTAGCCATATAGTACAAGATAAATATCCAACAACCAACACACTAAAAGGATCAGGAACATAGACTTTGTTACCTATTATAAGGGGACAATTTGCCCTAGGAGTGCTACCATGTAAGCCCCCAGTGCAAGAAGAAGCTCTTATCTCACATATGACTGTTGAACTGAGAGGGGCTGATATATAGGGACACTGCACATTGGAGGAGTGGGATGGGTGGGAGAGGGAGGGGAGGGTGGGAGGGTGGAACAGGGAGGGGTGGAAGGAGGACTGTGTTGGAGATATAACCTAAAGCAATAAACAAACAAACAAACAAAAAGCTCAATCACAATACCATCAAAAGCAAAGACTAATGGAGCTTGAGTGGAGGAATGACCTGTACAAACAACTTTCTGTCTGATAACCATTTTTTAGGAGTCAGACTTCTTATTATCTGTATGTATTATTAAAACAATGTATGAAATGTCAAAGCAAATCTGATTTTAACTGAAACATAATACATTTACTAGCAATATTTAATGCAAGGTATTTTATTTAATTTTGTTTCAATATTTAGTCAGTATGTAATCATTTCATTCTGACCCTGTGTCTGTCTGTGTCTGTGTCTTGTGTGTGTCCGTGTTTCTGTGTGTGTGTGTGTGTGTGTGTGTGTGTGTGTGTGTATGTGTGTGTGTGTGTGTGTGTGTGAGAGAGAGAGAGAGAGAGAGAGAGAGAGAGAGAGAGAGAGATGAATTTGAGTACATATATACACAAGCCACAGAGCACATGTGGAAGTCAGATTTTAAAAGTCTCACATGTTGGTCATTGCTATCCTGTTTAGTTAGTTATTTAAAATATCCTGAGTCATTAATTTTCAAGTAAAACCTCAAGTTTGTTCATACATGTTTGTCTGCTAATAGGTAATTTAAAAATTGTCATTATTACACGTAGATATCTTCTTTTATTAAAAAAATAGATATATTCTTTACAAGAGACAATGTTTTATTTTTAAAGATATGATGATAATTATATGATATCCTATATATGGATATATAATCTTACTAGAATAGCAATAATTATTTAATATAAATATATTCAAGTAATTTGGCTTCTAAACCATTTAATAAGTTATTTTGCTAAAACTTAAACAGTTTATATCATAGCAGCAAGTTTAATGTTATGACCTGAATGTTAGGTGTTAAAAATAATTACAGGGAAAGTAGTGAAAATCGGAAAGCATTCAGGAGAATTAAAAAAAAAAAAAAAGGTGTGAGCTGTGATAAAAACCTAAACATTGTAATGGTGCAGTTTGAGCTGTGGTCTGAGGCTCCTCAACCAATATGACCTGAATAAATGTGAAATTAAGATTTTCCTCACACCTGGGGCAGTCTCATTTGACATATTATAAATGGGTAGGCCAGATGGTGTTTGGGCAAACAATCAGCTTCGATTGCAAACCTGTCCTCTGTAACACACACATACAACACAAGGCTGTTGAGCTACAGACTCTGCTTGAATAATGATAGGAAAGAAAACTAGAATAAACTATGCTTCTGTTAGTGATCTGACTGCAATATCTATCTATATCTATCTATATCTATATCCATATCCCTATCTATCTATCTATCTATCTATCTATATATATATCCAAACTTTCAAATAATCTCCAATGCTTTGCTGAAATAATTACTGTCAAAGTGCATACCATAAATTGATTACTAATTAAGCTAAGGATCCACAAATTAGTGATTATGTATATGATGGAAACTTTGTAAATTTCTGATTTATACTAGCAGTTAACAAACATATGTATGGGCATACACACACACATTATGAATGAAATTTAGAAAAGCATATCATCAATTAGTTTTTAATCTTTTCATAAGTCTTCAAACTCATATGATTATTTCATTTAGTTATTTTTTCCTTCAGCTGAAAATGTTGAGCTGGTCTCTTAAAAAATCTAGACTAATTTACTATTGACTAAACAATATATATAATCCAGTGTTGAAAACAACTGAAAAAAATGAATTTTTTCATGATGTTTTAAAGTGTCTGTTCAACAAATCGTAGACATGAAACTTTTGGCTGTCATCCTGTATCTGTACTATTCATAATGTTTGTAATTAAAACTAAGGCACAAATGTACAATTTTATTCATATTGTTGGTTCAGATACTGTTTGTATGACCATTCTATCTATCTATCTATCTATCTATCTATCTATCTATCTATCTAAATACATATATTATTTAATATTTATTTATGGTCATTTTATTGATATAAAGGCTATTTATTCCATATTAATACTTCTATATGTCATTCATAGTTATTACCAAGCTTTTATTAGATAGTGTCATGGTATAGTTTTATTGACTGAATGGGTAGTATGAAAAAAATTACCTGTGTCTCAAAGATAAGGCAAAGCACCAGTGTGCAGTCAAACTACCAAGAATGCACCTGATTCAGCCACTAAACAAGCAGAGATCTGATTAGTGACATGCCAATAAGAATTTGAGCACATTAAAAATGATTTTCATCTTACATCTGTCAGAATGGCTATGATCAAAAACTCAAATGACAGCACATGCTGGCGAGGTTATGGAGAAAGGGGAACACTCCTCCATTGCTGGTGGGAGTGCAAACTTGTACAGACACAATGGAAATCAGTCTGGCGATATCATAGAAAACTTGGAATAGCTCTATCCAGCCATACCACTTGTGGGTATTCACCCAAGTGATTCCTCACCAAACCACAAGGACATATCCTCATCTATGTTCATAGCAGCCTTTAGTTGTTATAGAAACTGGAAACAACCCAGATGTCCCTCAACTGACAAATGGATTAAAAAATTGTGGTACATTTACGCAATGGAATACTACTCAGCGCTCAGAAAGAAGGAAATCATGTAATTCGCAGCCAAATGGATGGAAGTAGAAAAACTCATCTTTAGTGAGCTAATCCAGACTCAGAAAGATACACATAGCATCTATTCACTTATAATTAGATTTTAGCCATATAATACAGGATAACTATCCTACAACCAATACACCAAAAGGATCAGGAATACAGACTTTGTTAACTATTAAGGGAAACAATTTGCCCTGGGAATGCCACCATGTTGGCCCCAGTGCAAGAGGAAACTCTTAGCCCTGCATATGCATATGACTGTTGAGCTGAGAGGGGCTGGCATGTTGGGAGACTCCACATCAGAGGAATGGGAAGTGTGGGAGAGGGAGGAAAGGGTGCTAGGGTGGAACTGGGAGGGGTGGAATGAGGACACTGTGATGGAGATGTAACTTGAAGCAATAAAGAAACAAACAAACAACAAAAAGATATTTTATATGAGAATGAGCATTCTGTTGGGAACTGGGCTAGATGTCATTAGACTACAGTGTGACAAAACCTTCGTGTAAATTCTGTCTGTTGTCACAAACTTCACAGGAGGATGAAATCCAAGAAACCTCTAAGTAAGCCTGGATTTGGGTATGGTGAGGGTTTTGCTCATTGTATTTAGGCCAATTAAAAAAAAAGTCAGAGAGTGAAAGTAGAAGAGGAAATTTGACAATTTGGAATTTGGACTTAAAATGAATTTGAGGTGTTTTAAAGTTGAAGTCACAGATGCTCCCATTGTTTAAAATATTAGCACTATTAAAAGTAAACTAAACCCTCAGATCTTAGCACAAATGACTTTCATTATGGAAGTACAATTAAGGACATAAAACTCAGCCCAAAGACATCAACACTTACCAAACAAAACAGAGACCTAATCCGTCAAAGTCTATAGTTCTGGGAAACTCTCTAAAACTTGCTTTTGTCTTTTGTAGTCTGGTGATGGCTGAGTTTTTTGGCTTAAAGGCTCATCCTGAGAAAGGTTTGGGACATCAAAAGAATCCAGTGTGGTTGCTGGCTGGCTCATAAAGTCTTTCTATTGGTTCAAATCCATGTCCAAGTGGCCTTCTCTGATGGACACACTGCAACACTGTGCCCAGGGATAACAGAAAGAATGGTGTGGGAGTTTCTCAATTGGCCTAAACTTGCCTGTTCAGAGATTTCTGGGGATCAGTGTTTTAACTCAATGAAAGATGTGCTGCATCCTCTCAGCACGAGGCCTCCACAAGAGGACTTCCTCCTGATCAGTTGACCAGGCCCACCTAGACATGCAGATATCAGTGTAGAGAATTACTTAGTCAAGGGTCCCTGACGACTGGTAACACTCATGGCAGACCATTGTGTCATACAAAAATGCTGTTTTGTAGATATACATAGAGTAGATGTATTTTTTGTTTGTTTTGTTGGTTGGTTGGTTTCAAAGCACACATTGTAAGTTACAATGACACGAAGGTCATAGTTTGGAAGAGCCATTGTGGAAACCATGATTATATTCAAAGGTTGAAGGAACAGTCATGGAGACTTTGAAGGAAACTCAGAAGCACAGCTCATGGAGACTTCTCAGTACAATACTCATTTGCCTCCACTGAACTCTGCCCATGAAACAAGGGAAGAGCAGTGCCTGGCCTGTGTAAAGCAATGGAACAATGGAAATCTGTTTGTCCTTGACTGCCTCTTTCAAATGTAAAAACCAAGAATATGCCCCAGTTTTCCATTTCTTATGCTAAGTACATTTCCTTTGGCCCCAACATTTCTAATCTCCTCATAAAAATGGGAAGTTTTAACAAAATTAAGATGTGCTTTAGGCATTTGTTCAGGAATGGGGAAAAATTGGAATGTCAATTAATACTTGGTAATATCATTATAATAAAAATGGCTTAGAGACAGCTTTAATGACCCATACAATATCAAAACAAGAAAATACGGAACCATCAACCCACAATAGATGCAATCACTTGTAATGAATTCTGCTCTCAACATTTGCTTTTCCATTCTGTTGTTTGAATCTTGATCATGACTAACACTCCAGAAGAATTACTAGGAAAAGCTGTATCTGCAAAGATGCACTAGAATGCCAGATGTGTAGAAGTTAGGATATTTCAGGTCCACAGGCTAATTTCCTTATCTCAGGTTAGCTTTATGTCCCTGAATGGCCATTCCTTACCCACCACTGTGTCAGAACTAGTAACTTGTGACTAATTCATAAAATATCTTGTAATCTATTAACTTAGCAAGTCACTTTTTTCTACCAACCCAGCTCAGAATGTCATCAGAGAGGCTCTGAGGCTTATAGTAATGGTTCCACATACTGTAAACACATTTCTGAGGATTCCACCCATGTGTTTATAGTATCTTGATTCATAGCTTTCTTTATTTTGTTACTACTGGAAATTTCATCTGCCTGTGCAGGTTGAGATATGGAACTAGGAGTGAACTAAATCTGTATTCCTGTAGCATGCTCCCTCAGACTGGGATCTAGAGTTCTCTTCTTCCTTTCAGGGTGGGAACCATGTTTTATTTCTTTGTTTGTTTGTTTTTGTTTTTGTTTGTTTTGCATTGATATAACCACTTGCACTTACCTGTACTGGTGTATTTATTTTATCATCTCACAAAAGTAGCCTCCTAGTCTGAGCCGTTAAATCATAGCCAGAATTGGCAAGTCTCATATTTTGCTTAATGAGACCTCAATTCTCAGAGTGGCAATTACATTTTATAGTATTTTTCACAGTACTCCAGACAACTAAGTTTGACTTTCTCCGTTAAATACTTTTCTATCCTCTTGTTTTTATTTTTATGAGCATCTGTAAAATATCATCTTACAGCTCTATATTTTTATGTATCTTAACCTCTAGTGACTAATAACGATATTCCGTGATTAACTAGAACCACCGCAGAACTGGCAAGGCAACTCTTGGTAGTTTTGGGAACTCTGCACCTTCTGGTGATTGCCACATGGAAATGCAGACATACAATACAGAGGGAGGGATTTAGCTACTGAGATTAATATATGTACTTCTTCAAATTTGTTAATATTCACACGTTCATGTTCACATCAATATTTACATCACCACCATTTATATACACCAAAAGTCATATTTTTAAAAAAAATTCTGGTTCCACAACACAGGTTTGAACAAATTAGAAAATTCAATTAGATCATCCAATATATGTTACTAAGTTCATTTTTTAAGAGTATAAACTATGTGTGCAGAGACACACACATAGGATTTGGAAGGACCTAAGTTTAAAAGCTACTTACAAAAGGCCCACACAACACAAACAAATTGTCCTTCGAGACCTCAAAATATATACACTAAAGCTGGTTTAGCTCCAAAATAACAAAATTATTTCTTCTTTAAACCAGATTGAAAGATAACACTTTATATATTGTCAAAAACCAAATTTGCTTCAGGAGAAATATTACCTACCCCCCCCCCAAAAAAAAAAGAGGGCGATTGTCCCTGAGTGAGGATTAGGGCAGGGCTCTGTTCTTATCTTTCCAGGAGAATCAAAGCATCCATCCAAGGAACCCAGGGACAACTGGACAACGGAAACCTCAGCAGAAACCAGAATCAGACACCAAAAGAAGACGAGTGACCCAGATGATTCAGCCTGACAGACTCCCTCAATAGATGTCTCCATCAAAAGCCTACAACCACAACAACTCAATATTGCTAAGACCGTTCAGCTCTACACAATGCCCCAGCCAGAACCTCAGTAAAGCCTGGAAGTTCAGCTTCTGCCTACAAACTCCTTAGGACATCAAAACAGCTGAGAACAGAAGGACTGAACATAAAAGGATTGTATTAACATTTTTAACCATTTTTCCATTTTGGTTTGGGCCCCAAACAGGTTTACTATGACCCAAATCGGCAGGAAGTCATTTTAAGAGAGCCATGTACCATACCCAGAGGGTGGGGAGGGTGTTTCTCCGCCCCCCCCCTTTTTCGGTTATTTGAAGGACAACTGAAAACTCCGTTATTTAGGGGAAGAGATTACAAGTTGTTAAATGGTCCTGTTTAATGGGTTTTGGAGGTTAGACCCAGGGTATTCCTTCTTTCCCTTTTCTGTATCCTTCTTTATCTCCTATGTAGGAATGCACGGACTTGAGAAAAATTGAGACATAGACAGCACAGGAAGGATCAAGAAGAAAGGTCACATTATTGAATATGCCCTTATACCCTTGTGTATTGATACAAAATTAATAGTATATTTGGCTAAAGTGGTATTGACCATTGTTTATTGTGCAAAAATAAGATTGTATTGGTCTACGTCGGTATTGATATTTGTATATTGATACAAAATTAAGATTATAGTTAGCCACAATGGTATAGACCCTTGTATATGGACGCAATATTAAGATTGTATTGGGCCGCATAGGCATTGATCTTTGTATATTGATACAAAATTAAGAGTATATTTAGCCACATTTGAATAGATCTTTGTATATTGATACAAAATTAAAGGTAACGCTTCCTAATGGTATCATATCTAGAGATACTTAAAAATGAAATGTGAAGCTCTGGCCTCTTGATACCAACCGTCTTAAGCTGTTTAGGATAGTTAAGAAAAACAAACTCCTAGTCATGCATGCATGTCACCTTGTTAGCTACTAAGACAGTCTATCACAGATATTCTCTAAGCTACTCAGTAATCAAGTTGTTAAGAGACAAGCAACATTTGCTTATCTAAATAAAAGAGATAGATAGGGCATCTTCAAAAACCCCAAGAGATCTGCAGAATATGGCATTCAAGATGTGGTCTTAAATTAAGTTTTTTTTTTGATATCGTGACATATCAGCTTCTGACAGCACCCCCTATTCTACTCCAAGTAGAAGAAAAGCATCGAAGAATCTCCAGTGTGAGATGGTTGAATTAGTGGCAAGCCTATCTCTTGGCATGTAAAAACTCCTTGCTTCAACTGCAGACAGATTGCTGTCCAAAAAGGACAAAACTTGGTAGCAGGGAAGTCGACAGCCTAGCTCTGCCAAGACAGGGTAGGTTAGTCCTTCATAATCCCTGCTCTACAATAAATGTCTGTCAGAGAAACAGGACCAAAAGGCTGAAGACCGATGCTGGAATATATGGAGAGAAAATGGGAACTGTGCAGGTAGTCACTGGTTTGTCATTTCTTAGTATTGGAAGCTGCAGGCCCTGCACTTCCTATATAATCAGATATATTTATCCTTCTCAGCTCTGAGGTGGTTGAAGAATAGACAGCTTGAGTCTCATAGCTAAATTTTGAGTTGTTTAGGAATCAAGAGGGCGTTCTAGATCTAAGAAGATGGTTATAATAGTGATGCAAGTTAGTATGAAAACTAAGTCAGTTATAGAACTTTAAACTCATGGGGATGGTTGGAAGGTAGAAGGTTAAAGTCAGGGGCCAAATATGTATGAACTGGACATTGGGAAGGTATACTGGGCCATTTAACTCTCATAAATGTGGCATATTTAATTCTGCTGTTTTGTATAGAATTTACTGTTATAAGAGAAAGAACCATGTGTTGGAATGAAAAGAGAAGCTGTTGGGGGGGGAAGAGGGTGGAAGGGTGGGACAGGAAGGGGGAATAGGGAAGGGTTTGCGACTGAGATGTAACTTGAAAAAAAAAGAGCATAAACTATACTTATAACTAGCTTCTCTAACATCTTTATGACATAAAAATATATACACTAAGAACAGATTAATTGTAGGCACTTAAATTTATTTGATTGCACACCAAGTATTTCTTAGTTTTCTGTTGCTGTGGTGAAATACCATGGTCAATAGAAATTTGGAGAGGAAAGGGTTTGTTTTACCTGAAGACTTTCAGGTCATACTTCATCACTGAGTGAAGTCAGAGAAGGAACCCAAGGCAGAAAGTTGGAGGCAGGAACTTAGAAAGAAGGCTTGGAAGAATGCAGCTTTCTTATATACTCCTCAATTGCTTGCTCAGGCTACTTTTGTATATACCATTCAGGACCAGGGGCCTAGTGGTGGCTCTACTCCCACATCAATCATTTTAATACTTGAAAGTCATCCATTCTTCTAGTTGTATGGGAAGCTATTGTTTCAATTAATCTTACTCTTATCATTGGATTAGCTTCCCTCCAACAGAATCACCTCTTTTAAAATGTACATACATACATGTAGATGTTAGGCCCCCAGTGCAAGAGAAAGCTCCTAGCCCTCATATGACTGTTGAACTCAGAGGGGCTGATCTGTAGGGACGCTCCACATCAGAGGAGTGGGATGGGTGGGAGAAGGAGGAGAGTGTGGAAGGGTGGAACCGGGAGGGATGGAAAGAGGGCACTATGATGGAGATGCAGCTTGAAGTAATAAATAAGCATTATAATAATAATAAAAAGAGAGTTCACAATTTCTAGTTTCACTTTCACATGTGGTGAAGATAATATTATTTAATCTCTTGTTTCTCCATAATCTCTAAGGTATCTCATGTGAGAGGGTCTATGTTTTCATATTCTCTTCTAACTCACTCAGTATGTATAGGGTACTGGGTAACTTCCATACTGAACAAGTTCTCAAAACATATTTTAGAAAATATTTCATTTGATAACAATAGGTAGAGAAATTGAATGTTTTCTTGAGTGTTATAGGACTTGGGACAAGTAGTATTCACTCAAACTGTTGGTCAATTTTCATATTCTCATAGTAGAAAAATAATAGAAAACTTTTGTGATTATTCTAATATTCCAGACATTTTTGGTGACAGATCTTAAGGTGGCTATTTAGATAAGTAACTTCCTGTAAAACTTTTACATTTAAGCATTTCAAAAACAATGCCTTAAATGGTATTTATCAAGATACTAACAATCCATTCTTCCGTTATCTCCAACTGTTTTTGGTACTCTGTTTCATTGTTGTTTAAGCAAGAAAACATCATCCATGTTGTAGAGTTTTTTTATATTGTTTATTTATTATATTAAGTTACATCTCAGTCATAGTGCCCTGTTTCCACCCCTCCTGATTCCACCCTCCTACCTTCTCCTCCTTCTCCCACCCATCCCACTCCTCTGATGTGGAGTGTCCCTACACATCAACCCAACTCAGTTCAACAGTCATATGAGGGCTATAAGCTCCCTCTTGCACTGGGAGCCTACATAATAGCACCCCTAGGGCAAATTGTCCTATTGATAGGTAACAAAGTCTATGCTCCTGATCTCTTTGGTGTGTTGGTTGTAGGATAGTTATCCTGTACTATATGGCTGAAATCCAATTATAAGACTTTTTTTTTTTAAAAGAAGTCTTTCTTTCTTAATCTTTTTAAAGGACTTCTCCTAATTGGTAATGAATTTTGAAATATGTTATCTTAGTAAACTTACTATATAGGTTGTTTATTGGCAGTGCATGAAGAAAAAAGAATAAACTTGCATAAACAAATTAATTCTATATATTTTCCACCCTGAGATAAATTACTTCTCATAAATTAATAGGCTGTCCTGTTTTTAGTTTGTTTGATATTTTTTTCATAGAGTTAAAATTTAAGACTGGTTTGAGTATACTTAACAAGTCCACTGTGAAATATTTCCCAGCTCATCGGAATGTATTTTTATTTCTAGCAATTGTAGTTACAGTTGCAAAAATAGATTATTGAAGAGCTTAAACAGATGGGTATATAGAAAAAATGTGTGTCTAATAACAATTGCTTATTATTAGAAACAATGAATAGTGAGGGTAGATAGAACATTTGTGCCCTATCCAAAGTATATGGATACAATCTAATACACACACAAGCATACATATGCACATACACACACAATTTAATAGTATATACTAGTGTATATTTAAACCAGAGAGTCATAGAAGGTCTTTGTTATCAAATAAGGACTGGAGTCAACCCATTCTCAGATTCAGTATTACTCTCATGTAGAGACTAATGACATCATGCACTCACCAATGAATGAGATGAGGAAGCTTCCTAGGAGCAATAGGAAGTTAGTCCAAAGTTCAAGAGAGAAGCATAGGGATGGGGTGGCATGGACACTTGTTATGTCGAAGAGGGTAAACCGGGGCAGGTGCTCCAGCTCTTAAGTCACAACCTTCCTGCTTTGAACTTTCTGCCATCAACAAAGGATATACAATATCACAGGCATGAGAACACGTTAAAATTGGAGGATCGGAGACTGGAAATTCATAAAGGTAAGACATTAAAACACGAAGGGTGCCATCCAGTGACTAACCAGACATACTCACATAAAACAGTCAAAAATATTATAATTAACTTCAAAAATCTGATAAATGAAGCATTCCTCTGGAGAATGCATGTTTTCTCCTAATAAGAACAAAAAAGTTAGAATAATACAATAAGCATACTGAGGTATCACACATTCACATGGCAATAAGCGGTAGTGGACTGTTTTACAAGGATCTGTCTTGAACTTGTTACATACTTGTGGAGAAGGATTATAGCTAATGTTACTGTATTTCACAAAAAAGAGAGATGAACACAGTGTTATAAGACTCAGTGAAAGGCAAATGATGAACAGCAATAACAACTACAACAAAAGCATTTTCTAATTCTGTCAGGAATAAAGACAGGCCAGCTTTAAAGACTCAGCTTTTCCTTCCTGTGAAGAAAGACATTATAAATAATAAATTGACTACGAAAACTAGAAATGTCAGACTTAGTCAAAAAGAAGCAAACCTGTATGGCAATGCTTCATTTTGAATGTGGTTGTTTACCTTTGTAACCCTGAATATCATCATGGAAGATATGTTGTATGGAAGATAATACTGAGTTGAATCATTTTTCATAGGAAAATGTATTAAACCAAATTCAGAATTTAAATCCAGAATTTGTTATATCTTTCATTTTTGTATATTTCCTAAATGTTATTTATTTATACATAAAATTCACAGTTTTTTGCTTTACTTTCCATTCACAACAGATTATATTGCTATCTTAAATATCATCTGTGCTGTTGTTCTTATTTTGTGAAGGATATACAAGTCTTATACATATTTTTCTGGGGGAAATTTAGGTTCCCAGGAAGTAATAATTTCTGTGTCAGTATGATTGTGTATGAGATTAAAATGGAAAAAAAGCAGATTTAGTATTTTACACATTCATTATGAGTGATAGAGTTAAAAGTTCTGAATGTGCACAGATTTTCTTTCTTTTTTTTGGATATAATGCTTCTGTGTTTATTTGATTTATGACTAAATTGTATGCATATATGTTTACATATCTGTAAGAATTTAGTATTTTCCTACTATCAGACAGTATTATTAAGATAGGTTGTATTTTTTTTAAACACTTTATTTTTTTTCTTCAAGTTACATCTCAGTCACAAACCCCTCCCTATTCCCCCTTCCTATCCTGCCCTTCCACCCTCTTCCCCCCAGAAGTTTCCCCTTTCAGTCCAACAGATGGTTCCTTCTCTTATAACAGTAAGTATTATACAAAACAACAGATATAAGTAAGCCACATTTATGAGAGTTAAATGGCGCAGTATACCTTCCCAATGTCCAGTTTATACATATTTGGCCCCTGACTTTAACATTCTACTATCTAACCATCTCCATGAGTTTAAAGGTCTATATCTGACTCAACATTCATACTAACTTGCAACACACTTTTAAGAATATCTTCTTAGATCTATAACACCCTCTTGAATCCTAAACAACTCAAAATTTAACTATGAGACTCTAGCTGTCTATTCTTCAACCACCTCAGAGACCTGAGAAGGATAAATATATCTGATTATATAGGAAGTGCAGGGCCTGCAGCTTCCAAAACTAAGAAAGGACATACCAATGACTGCCTGGACAGTTCCCATTTTCTCTCCATACATCCCTGCATCAGTCTTCAGCCTTTTGGTCCTGTTTCTCTGACAGACATTTGTTGTAGAGCAGGGATTATGAAGGACTTACCTACCCTGTCTTGGCAGAGTTAGGCTGTCGACTTCCCTGCTACCAAGTTTTGTCCTTTTTGGACAGCAGTCTGTCTGCAGTTGGTGCAAGGGGTTTTTTCATGCCAAGAGATTGGCTTGCCACTAATTCAACCATCTTACAGTGGAGGTTCTTCGATGCTTACCTTCTACTTGGAGATTTTCTTATTTATAAAAAACAAATCCCAAAGTTCAATTTAAAAATATTGACCTGACTCACAAACAATGAACTAGAAATGACTGAGACTAGCCACGTGCTGGTGAAGCACATTTTTAATCCCAGCACTCAGGAGGCAGAAGCAGGCATATCTCTGTGAGTTCAAAGTGAGCCTGTTCTACTGAGTGACTTCCAGGACATCTAAGGCTATACAGTAAAATCCTGTCTTGAAAAAGAAATAAATAAAAAGAATAATAATAAGCAGAAATGATTGATACATACAATAGCTTGATTCTAATGCCAGTTGGGATTTTACCTCTATATAGCAACATCAACATTAATCCAGTTGCAACAGGTTTTAAGACAAACTTCAGAACATTTCCTGAAAGATTGATCTACTTTTCATTAAGAGTAAACAGACAGTCAGAAAAACAAACAAATTATCAGACAAAGAAAGTCACCCAAAGCAGGTGATATGTGTTCCTAAGGCTATGGATCCAGAAGCGTTGGTGAGTTGTGGTAATATACTGTGAGTGTTTTCATCACTATCAGTAAAGCAATGAACACAAGCTAATGCATTATTAGCCACTATTATTATTCTGTAAAGTCTGGCAAGCATCTTGTCAGTAAAGGACACACTAGACTCCTCCCTCACTGATGTCATCGTGATGCTTTTCAGTGGCTTTGGTTTCAACATCAATGATAAGGACAAGAGCACCACTTCTCATAAGAGTTCCTGTCCTTTATGTCCTGTTTCTAACATTTTTATATCCTGAAGACTTGCTATTTTCTCTGAGACTTCCTATTGTGTATTTAATTGCTAGCAAATGTCTGCTTACTATCCTGTCTCATTAAATGTGTTCACGAAAAACCCTTTGATTACATCAATTGCTCTTTTTTTTAACACTCCTCTAAATAATTCTGAACAGTCTTCTAATGACATGTACATACAATATTGGACCATCTGTCATGTACAGGAACATTTAAATAGCCCTGAAGTTTTCTGAGCTTGGACACATTAAGTAATATGCATTTTCATTTTAAGTTACATATTAAATACTAAATATATCGCTTATCAAAGGTTGAATAAGTGATCCAGGTTACATGTATAATCAATGAGTAAATTGAATTGTGATGTCAAGCAAATGATAACTAGGACAACACTCATGATCAATATACTGTTCCTTTTTTTTTTTTTTTTTTGGATGTCATCTGTCTCCTATTAATGAATTTAGAAGGAGGATGGGACAACTAAGATAAATACAAGCTGAGTTGTAGTTGAACAGTGCCTGAAGTCTATTGTAGCCCTGGATTTTCCAATTTCAAAAGGGAATACAGCCTTTCATTGTCTAAGAGTTTGAGCTGATGATTCTGTTCCTTGCAACTGAAGTCATCCTACCAAGCACATCAATTATTATTTCCAGGAAAGCATGGTCACAAACAATAGACTGATTGTAATGTGTTGAGTTAGTTGAGTAGAAAAGTGATGATGCAAGGCTCTGACTGAGGACCTATTTATTTTGGAGTGGAAATCTGGTAATCAATGTTAATGAATCTCATCCAATTTGATGATTGACTTAGAGGTAGAAAAAATTACGAATCTGAGGGAGTGTTTAGTGATATTTTTGAAGTGGCTGTCCCTTTACTTCAGCAGCTAAATCTTTGTGGGGAAAAATGTTATATATGGAGCCATAGTTGGAGATGTAAAATTAAAAATACTCTGGGGGTTTGAATAAGAATAGCCCCCATTGGCTCATATATTTGAAATTATAGTCACAAGGAAGTAGACTTGCTTAAAAGTATTAGATGAATTAGGAGGTGGCCTTGTTGGATTTGGAATGGCCTTATTAGTTAAAGTGGGTCATTGGGGCTGGAATTTGAATTTTTAGAGGCCCAAGTCAAACCCTGTCTGTGTGTTCATTTGCCTTTGTCTCTGTCTCTGTCTGACCGTCTCTCTGTGTCTGTCTGTCTTTTTGTCTTTCTCCAAACCTCCCTCCCTCTTTGCCTATGGATCAGGATGTAGCTGTCCACTATTGCTCCAGTAAAGTGAATGCTACCATGCTCCCCCACCATGAACATATAATGGACTAAACCTCTGAAATTGTAAGCAAGTCATAATTAAATTTTTTAATTTGTTTGTTTTAATAAGAGTTGTCTTGCTCATGGTTTCTCTTCATAGCACTAGAACACTAACAAAGACAATGTTCAAAAATAGAAAAAAGTGGAGGGGGATACTTTGAGGAAACAAATGGAAAAACTTAACGACATGAGACTTCTTTAACTTGGACTAAAAATATCCCTCGTGTCTTAACACTGAATATCACCCTGTGATTCTTCCTGTATCAAACTATGCCTACATCCCCATATAAACAACTAATTTGGTTTTCCTTTTAACCACCATCAATATCTCACCCTTTCATGATGGACAGCTTCAAGTCAAACTTCCCTCTAACCATATATGGATACAGAAAGTTAGAGGGCCAGTCTTACTGAGACTGTTTATAAGCACATGTGCTGCAAAGCAAACTGTATCCTCTGATTAAACTCTTAGTGAAACACAAAGCAAAACAAAATTCTCTGTACCTTCTTATGCTTATGCATAATTAAGCACACATATGATTAAAATTGGAAGCATTATGAGAGGGTGTGTGAACAGCATGTAAAAGCTTATATAATAAAAATCTGTCAATCAAAATACTACTCATGCTTAACCCTTTAGTTAACAAATTCCTTTTTCTTGAAACCCATAAAATGAAGGCCCAAACAATTACTTGGGTCCTTAGTTATGTCCGTGCTCAGAGGTCTTCCATTGTTGTACAAGGCATTTCTGATGTTGACTCTCCTTTAATTTTTAATTAAAAAAAAATCTCCATTTTACTCTGGACCTTATACGTATCTTCATTTCTTTTCATAAGTCACCAAGCACTTGAAACCCCCTCCTTTTTTTTTTTTTTCCCAATAAGCATTACTGCCAAAAGCTTTATGGAACTGACTTCCTTTGGACTTTCTTTTTTTAATTACTTGAGCCAATTAATACACTTTACTGTTCATGACATTTTATGACAGGTTTGTGCTATAACCAAAGCATGCTCAGTGACATGGAAGCCTTGCTCACTAGGCTTATAAGAAGTATTCACTTCAGGCACTCTCCTCTGCTCTTACCTGATGTCATCTAGTTTAATTCAGACTCTCCCCTTTTCACTTTTGAGTTCCCATTGTTTGCAACATCATCCCCCTTTGCAAGCTGTCTCTACATAAAGAATGTAGGTTCTGAAGAATGCAACTGTGCACTTTGAGAATGGCAAAGGGATCAAAGGGCCATAGCTATGATATCCTTTCAAATTATCTGAAACATGAAGTTTCAGTTTGGTTCTATCCATCACTAAAGCAAACTGACCCTCATGTCAGCAGCTTAAATAACCCTTAACTATTTATCTTAACACTGAGCACCAACAGGGTGGCATGTGTCCTTGCATACCAGGAGGTAGGCTGACAAGGTCACTGGTGAAGCTGCCATGTAGGGGAGGTTGGGTCAATTCTCTAGCAAATGACATTTTGTCTGTGTCTCCATCAGAAGGCACTCTGCTTCCTATAGCATGAAGTGGGTCTCATGAGATAATGTTCCAAGGAGGTACACTTCAAACTCTATGCTTTTCAAAGAAAATTAAGTGAATGGTCAAGAAATTATGCTAGAAACTAAACAAAGAAATGATGATTTCATGTGTAGTTCATTAGTGATTTCCTCTGTAGGACAGTTTGACTCTCCAATCAGCTTCCTGTCTTCCCTTCTCTCAAATTACTGAATGGGTATGTAGAAAAGGGGAACAAAAACACTATTTTTTTTTTAAATTTACCAGGTGAAAATGGTTTAAACAGGATAATGGCAACATGAATAGAAAAGTGCAGTCTCTGAATACCAGTGAAGGCTGCAGAATGCCTACCAAGTAAGCCTTTGATTGCTACAGGTCTGTGGTACTAGTAGGCTTTGCAGCAAAGTAAGAAGAGTATCTGCTCAGGATACAGCTCTTTAAAGCATTTGAAGGGCTTTGGGATGCTAGGTAGTGTCAGTCCCTGATAGAGCCATTCTACAAAAAAAAAAAAAAAAAAAAAAAAAAAAAAAGAAAAAGGATCACTTAGGAGAGTAAGCAGGGATGACACCTCTCTCCCTTCTGGAAGATCTTGACTATTGGTAGATACCTCTACCTCACCCCCATTTTAGTTGAAGCTACAGAACCTAAAGATTGGAGAGAGTCTCCTCACACTTGAAGCAGCAAGTTTCTCTCAGTAGGTTGCATCTTTGGCTGTTCTTAAAGCTGGAGGAATTTCCCTTCTCTTCTCCCTCTGAAGAACCTTGCATGATGACTCTGAAGACTTCTGAAGAGCAGCTGGGAGCTGGGCTCCTAGAGTCAGCATGCTGCCAGCCAAGCTGTTGAACATGCACTGGGCATAGAGACACTCTTCATATATGTGACAAATGGGCTCTGATGGACTGGGTGTGTAGTTGTGAATGGATCCTAGGATAAAGACCAATCAGGAGGAAGCTGTCAAAACTGGAGAGAGTGAGAAATTTAGTCCTGCATAAGCTTTCCTATCTACAATGGCAGTTCTGCTCCAGTCCCACCTCAGCAGCAGTGGGAGAGGTGGAGGTACTCTGTCAAGGAAGGCATCAAATAACATTCTGCTCAGAGAAAGAAGTTTAAGGAGTTCACTGTTGTGGTCATTTCGCAATTTTCTTCATCCTGCTACTGTCCCTGCAGGTTCAGATAGAAGATCCATCATCACTGGGTCGTCTAAGCTTCAGTCCCCTCCGGATGTCACATACGGAATGGTGATAGTTTGGATTGCACATGAAATTTTTCTACATTGGTTTTTGTGCTTCAGTCTAGACTGTCACTTTGGTGACAGCTAGATCTCCTCTTACTCCCTATCAGTTGTATAAAATGAGACCTTTGACAACTTAAATATTGAGTTCATAATATCAGTGGTAGGTTCCTATCTAAGCCTATCACCTCTGACCTTGATGACAATGGTGGCATTAATAAAATCTTCTCTTCAGTTCTCAGGGCAAGGGAACACTCAGTAATTTCCACCATTTAGAGGAGGTGCTGGCGAAAGAACAGTGATTAAAAGAACACCATATCAGAACCCCTTTTAGTCTGCATGACCTAAGTACATTTAATTTCTTGTAACAGATGAGTCTGACAAGGAGAATCTTTGCTAATGCAATTTACTGTATTAGTTGGTAATTGTTATTGTATTAATTTGAATACCCTATTAACCTGATTAAAAATCTACTAAGCAAGCTGTGTATCAAACACTGCAGGGTGGTTTTTCTCTCATGAGATAAATGGTAAGATTTTGGCATCAGGTTTTATGATACAGATGCCTGTATTCTTCTGTCTATATTTAAGAAATTTGGAGCTTGACAGTTGTGATGAGTGGTCCATGTCTTCTGATGAGAATGTGGAAGAGTTATTATTTGATAGAAAAACAGAAAAGTATTTTCCATAATTAAATTATATTAAAAGAATAATTCACAGACATTTATGACTAGGATTCATTTTATTAATAAGTCTTCAGACCCACAAAACTAAAAACTTTGCCAATACCTTTAATTAATTAATTTTTTAAAGGATGGTCTGGCTCTAGTGCTTACAGTCCAACTAAAGTCCTGTGTTGACTGAGGTTGTGTGGCTGACTTCAGGAGGCTGCCATTTCCCTGATGACAGGATTCATATCCTCCCTAGAGTATACATTAACCTACGGATACTGATTTCCTGGAGAGGGATTTTTTATCTTCTTTCTAAAAATCAACTGTAACATTTTTCATTTATATTTTTAATCTGTGTTTGGTGTAATTTTTAGATGTACTTATTTTGTTTAAAATTTTTTATTTAAAGGAGACCTTGGTTAGTATCAGAAAAAGTGGATAAAGGACCATTCTGTTGTATAACTGAGTTAGTTATTTACAATCAGCATCAAAGCATGTTGGGAATTAGGTTCAGGTGTACATAGCATTATAGAAAATAATTAAAGTGTAAGGTCAGAGGGAGAAAGGAAAAGGAAGTGAAGTCATAATTGGGGCATTTAACAAAAAAGGTACAGGTCTATAAACTTAAATACATACACATATATTTCATTTTAAATATGTAGAATACAAAGACATGACATTTGTTTCTAGTTAACAAAAACAAACTAGAATAGAGCCCCCCTGACTTATTCATGTGTGACTTTATGGATGTTCTCACTTTTACTCTTGAATACAATTTTAACTACATAACATGTTATAGCCTTTTTATACAAATATTTTTCACCTGAAGTAGACTCTTTATTCAGGATTGAAATATCCATAAGCACTAGCAAACAAATATGACTCATCTTTATTCGTAATCCAATACTGTTTGTTTTAGGGGACTTGTTCTAAACAGGAGTATTTCTCTGATGTAGTTAGATTAATCAGGATGTTATTTTGTATTGCCTAGAGCAGTGTGTCTAGTAATTGGATAATTTGTCTTCTCCATCACAGTAATAGTGGAAGGAATCAGTACACTTGCAAGGAAGAAGTTTGTTTCTGCCTGAGCTCAGGGAAAATTTGACTACTTCTATCAGATTAATGTCCATTTGAAAATAAATTATTTCTGTAATCATCAACAGAAACAAAAATCCTGTTAGGCCTTCCTGAGGGGATGTTACTGCACCAAGAAGAACAGAGAGTGAGTGAGTGTGGGAAGAATGGAAAGACACTGGAAGAGATGAGGTAGGATGGAGTCTTGAGTCACCTTGCCTTTGTTTCTTGTCCAGAAAGATTCACAGTGAGTGTCATTCTCATATATACTGAGATCAGGGCTACATTGTCACTATGGCATTGGCAAGGTCTTGCTGCTGCAGACTGGCCTTGTGAATGGACATCACAGATGGACGTAGCTTTCAGGATGATTGTGAATGGAAGGGGATAGAAAGTAGGTCAGTTCTTGCTGCTTTCCATGTTGTTTTTATGTCAAGAAAGGTCAGTGTCTAAGGTTAACACTTCAGCAAACGTATACGTCCTCCTTGATGTCTAATGTGTACAACTGAGGGGTATGGCTTAATGGCAAAGACTCTTTTCTATCCTTATTTTCAAATGTATACAGTCTCTTTTTCATGCACACAGACATGCCCAGACACACACTCAGATATGTATCTATGTATATATTCCAAAATTTAACATATTTAAATTATATACTATTACATTTTTTAACAGGCATTTTCACCTAGTGTATATTTAAAGAAAGAACTTCAGAGTCCTTAAATTTACAGTTTCCCTGGGCACTACCACTCAGACTAGGTACCCTATCATTTAAAATTCTAATATTTTTCCTCTTCACAGCTACAGGCTTTGTGCTATCATATGTTGTTTCATGTAACTACCTGAAAAAATCTTCAGAATTAAAAAAAAAAAGGAAAAGTAAAATGTTTGTTTCATTTTTAGTTGCTCCCAGTTTTACCGGATTCAATTCACTGAAGAAATAAAGTTATAAAAACATGGTAGTACATATATATGTTCTGTGTCTCTACAAGCCTTATGGATACATGTGATTATTTTTCCTTCAATTTGAAGTGTTCCTGACAATTTATAATCTAAGATGATCAAATAAATGCTTTCCTGTCCCGATTAATCCCTTCTTTAATTGTCTCTGGCCTTGATAACTATTAAAAATTAGGTACACAAAGGCTGTTTTCTATTGTAATTTTTCCCATTCTCAATTTCAGAAGAAGCACATTGATATATAGAGAGCTGCATTTCTGCAGTGGTGTCTTCACAAAGAGGTGAAATGTATTCATCTTGAAAGACATATCATCTTAGACGCTATCTTTATAAGACTTTCCAATTTTATATTCATGACTACCTTATTTAACCATAAAATGTTAGCATGATTAAAAGTCTTAAAAAATCATTTCATGAGCACTTTCTGCAATATATTCCTTCTGTCTATGTTGGAATTCTTTGAAGCATATTTTCAGTCCTTATTATCGCAGATGTCTTTTTTTGTGTGAATTTTTCATGAAAAAATTTTATACCTAATACAAAGGAGTGATTCTATTGAACTTTTGATCAATTCTATACTTTAGTATGTAAAAGATTCTCTTTTTAATGTTGCTTCAAATTAGGTTACTTATTTCTTTATCCTTATACTCTAAAAGATTTGAGTAGCATCAACCGTCACCTCCAAATAAGAGCAATTTAAGTTTTTATATTAATCAGCATCTGCTACCACATTAATAAGTACATTTTAATATGGATTTCCATTTCAACTTCAATCCTGAGCAAACCTCTTTTCTGAAAGAGTCATTTCTTTTATTATTGTAATGCAAGATCCAGGTCAGTTGTAATTACTACCCAGGCTTGCTCACTGGCTTATGGAGTTTTAAGCCATGCTCTTGAGTATTCTCAGGCATCATCTATATTTCCATTTGTTTTGCATGAAGTTTCAAACTTCCTTCCAACTCTTCCTTTCTTCAAGGGTGTACAAAATGCAAAGGATCCATTATATCAAGATTCTACATCATGAAATACCATTAACATAAACTGATGTGATAAAAATCTTACAGGTAATAGTTATGCATGGTTTATTATACAGCCAGCACTCTTTTAGTTCCTTATCAGGTATTATCTTTAATCCTTATTATTGTACCTGTTCGCCTTAATTCTATCTTCAGGTTTCAGAATCCATTAACCCTAGATGCTCCACAACTTGACCGAGCTAAAAGGTAACAGTTTGGTGGATTTTTAACTCATTCCATTGACCACAAACTCAAGAGGCCCCTCTGGTCCTGAATATATAATTTTGTGCATAAGATGAATACAGACACTAAAAAGTAGATGATACAAGCAAGAGCAATGGGAAAACAGCAGCGTAAAAAAGAAAATTAGAGGCCAAATGCTATTGGAAGTACAAAAGAGAAGAAATTTACTCTTTACTAGAGGCTTAGAGTAATAATTTTTGAAAACTATTAAAAGTGACCTTAGAAAACATGGTGCTATCAACATATGGTAGGGGCCAAGAGGGCAGCTCAAAGGATGACTAAATTCGATAGAAATAACATTCCAGCAAGTTTAGCAAAACCTTGATTTATAAAGAATTATTACAATACACTGAAGTTCATTATTTTTAATGAAACTTTAAATCAAAACTAGAAATTTTATTTACTGGTATAAATATGTTAGAACACATATTATGTTAACTTAAAATATTTACTTTGGGCTCACAATATTTTTCTTTAGAATTAAAAATACTCAAAAAACCCCACCTTATTTGCAAGTTTTCTTCCTAGATATTTTGTGCCTCTGTACCTTGTACAGCTTGTTAATGTTCTTGTCAATGTTACATGAGGAAATGACACAGAAAAATTAACACACTAAGTAATTAAAATTTGTAAATATCTAATGCACAAAGCATTGTCTTCAGAGCATATTTTAGATTTCCATTTACAAAATTATTGGGCAGGATAAGCATTAACAACCCAAATGTTGTAGTCTCATTTTAAATAAGAAAAGAAAACCAGGGGATAATAAAAATGGAATGTGGACTCAAGCCCAAGTTGTCACTACCCTTTCCTCTGAGGTAAACTTAAGGGAGAGAGTAAGAAACAGCTGCTGATTTGGGGTAGCCTTTGGGAAAATAAAGAACAGGGTGGTGTGCGGGGATGAATGTGTGTCGGGGGGAATATAGTCAGCAAGTGAGCATTCACCTCAAATGCAGGAACCTATGGGCTACTGGTCCCCAAAAGAAAGTGGGTGGTGATAAAAGTGAATTAATGTTGTAATATGTTTAGTAAGTATTAGAAATCAGCTGAAGTGAGTTGCAACCTGAGGATGAGAATTTGGTGGTAAAAGCTAGGTATCTCTGTGACAACAGTAGAATTTGACATTTTTATCCTTCCATTCTTATGACACTGAGAAATGCTTTACACTCTTTAGATAAATGAGGCTGAAGGACAGATTGTAGGTAGGAACAAAAGGAAGATGACTCAAGTATTCCCACACCACACACCTAGTCTTCATAGTTCTAAGAAAATACCCTAAGGGGTGACTACAATACTTAATTATTTATGATAATAAGAACTATAATTGTGGAGATTATTTTTGAGATACAAATGAAGCTGAATTTCTGAAACTTCTGAGACAGATGAATATATGCATAGTCATATTGTGTTAAAAGTGGCAGCTCTCAGAACCAATAACCACTAGATCTAATGCCATAGCAGGAATATCATTATCCCCATAATGAAAGAGTGAGGGTACAGGACAACTGATGATATCAGGTGACAGGCATACAATGTGAAAAAAACCATTTACTTCAAGCAAAACCACCTGTATAATTCATAAAAGGTAAAATGGATCCTCAGATCTTGGGGCAGGTTTTATTTGAGAATAGATTTGGGAGACAGAAAATAGAAGTTTGCATCTGATGCTATAAGGTCAGAATCATTTAAACTAACAAACAAACATAAACAAACATAAAAATGAAAGCAAAAAAAAAAAAACCAAACAACCACAACAAAAACAAAAAATGTAAAAACTTAATAAATGAATAAGTAAAAATTAAAACGAATGGCAAAGGAAAATGTTTTTTTTTCCTCCTAAGAAGAACTCTACTATTAACAAATATGTAGACCTTTCTTAGCAGGCAATACTTGTTTATTATTGTTGAGTTTGGAAGATGGAGAGCAGGTCGGCTGCAAACTTTTGGGATGACATCTCAGAATCAATCATGATACAAACACAAATGATACATCACATGTATCGTAAGTTTGCTCAAACACGTGTTACTATTAAGATGTCAATTTTTAACTTCACAATTTGATGGAGGGCAGAAGAGTGTATCCACATTTAATGCACATAGCTTGGCCTCCACACAAAACTCTGCCCAACCTTTCTCTGTTATCCTAACCACAAATAGATGCCTCTGAATCATAGCTCCCTTAATTTGTGCCAAATAACTGACCAATATTCTGAATCATAATATATCATTTGAGTTTTCTGAGAGAGATATTGAGTAGTTTTCTGAGAGAGATAGTGAGTGTCACAGTAGGCAAATGCTTTGAAGGGGGCTACTCTTTGATTTAGTGCTGACTAACAGTAGACAAAGAATAAAAAGAGACAAGGAAGTGGAAAGAAAACAGAACCCTGCAAATGAGATTCTGAGAGGTAGAGAGAGGAGGGATGGCTCAACTCATCTCTCTCAGTTTCCAAGAGGCTTTTCAAGGGATCATTTTTTGTAACATCTCATGCCATGCCTGTTACCTGACATTTCTTTAAAGTTACATCCCTTCTGTTCAAGGAAGGGGTTGTAAAATAAAGTAGGCATAAAATTCATGTCTTGGGTATCATTCAGTAAAGTAGACTGCAGTAAAGCATGGAGCTACACCAATTCATTTGCTGTAGTGCATGTCTTCATTCAGAGGGATAAACAATAAGAAAGGCAAATGAGACCACAGTTAAAATAACCATGGGGTGGCAGAAAAAATGATATTTAGAAAAGACATAGTGATTTTTTAAAAGATGTAAATGTTTAGAAAATTGCAGAATGGTACTTTGTAGACTGGTAACCAATTAGAAGTAGAGAAAGAGAAGTTACTCACCACTGTATACTCTATTGAAGTTGTAAGTAAGGACAATTGTGTTCATAGTATAGACAGATATTCCTTTTTAAGAATTATAATTGTTTTAAATATTTCTAACCCCTTATGACTTTGATACTCTTAGTATATAGTGGGTGTCCAACATCTGTTACTTTTCCTAATACACTTTATATTACTTTATGTGTGGTTCAGTGCCATGTGCAATTTTTATCATTAAAAATCTGTTCCAGGAACTGCTTTCCACTATGAAAAGCTTTAGAGCCAGTTCATTATTCTGATGTGGCTTGTGTGTTTGACCTCAGTCTGGCAGTCATTTGCTCTCACCTTAAGCTCTGTATTTTTAACTGTGTAAACTGATAGACTAGAGACTATTTGTTTGTTTGGTTGTTGTTTTATTTGTTTTTTGTTTTTTGTACTGCAAGTGGTTATTATAGTAATGACTGTGGCAATCCCTGCCTGTGATCCTTGGGTTTCCATGAAAGGTTATATGTCATTGCTATCTATCCTTACTACAGTGATTGCTGAGATCCATGTGTTTTTTCATGAGCTCATCAACACTCCTTTATTCACTTAGAGTTTCTCTTTTAGGCAACAGCAAGATACACCTATTATGTGGTTATAGTTTCACAAGCAAATCTGCCCAGATAGTCTTTCTAGAAGTTATTAGAACCTTTCACCTGGTTTCCTCTCATGGGTCTTTGATAATGAGTTTGATTTCAGATTCCTAGGAGTCACCAATTAACTAATTTGGAAGTCATTGTCTAAATGGCATATCCCCTCTGTGTGAGTGTGTGTGTGTGTGTGTGTGTGTGTGTGTGTGTGTGTGTATGTATTTATGGAAGTTTCACGTGTGTATTTGTTGTAGGTTAGAAAACACATGTGTGTGGATATATGAAAAGTATTATGTCAGCCTTCATTCTTGTCTTAAACCATTCTGTTTATTGAGATATATCTCTTGCTTCTCTTGGAACTTACTACATTAGGCTTGTTGGCCAGTAGACCCCAGACAGACCTAGATCTGTCTCTCTTATGTATAACATTATACAGGGCTTTGCTATGCGGGTTCTAGAAACCAACCCATCTCCTCATGCTTGCAAGGCAAACATCGTGCTGCCTCCATGTCCCTGCAATATACAATGTGGTGCTCAGTGTTTGACACAACCTAGAACACTGGTAAAGAGGGAATCTCAATTAAGAAATCGCTACAGCCAGATTTGCCTGTATCCATGATTGTGGGAGGGTTTTCTTGATTACAGATTGATAGAGCAGGGCCTATCCCAAAGTGATAAGTGGTGTTACTTTTGGACGAGTGTTCATGAGTTGCGTAAGAAAGACAGATGAGTGTGAGCCAGCGAACAAGCCAATAAGAATTGCTCCATGGTGTCTAATCCAGATTTCTTCCTTAGTTTTCCTTAATGATGGACTATGAAGTACAGAATGAAACAAACCCTTTCGTGCCCGTGTTGTTTTTTGGTTATAGTGTTTATTTCAGCAATTGAAAAGAAAATTAGAACACCACACTGGAGTTTCCTAAATTTCCTTTAAATATACTTGGTTCAGGTACACTGACTACATTTAAAGCTGTACACCATTAAAAGTAATAAATGTTAGTCTTCAGAAAAAAATAAAGAAAACATTTTCTTAAGGAAAGTGTATGCTTACTCTAGTGAGAAATGTGTTAATGTTTATTAAAAGTGTGGGATCTTGAGTTCCGAGTAAGAAACCAGATGACCTTCACCTCTTTGGCATGGAGTAGAAAGAGTAATTAGTAATCAGGTTTCTTTAGATTTTGTTCTATTCAATAAACAGTATGCTGGAAGATTTTTCTGAGAATTCATATATATATACATATATATGTATATATATACACACATATGGTGTAAGACTATTTATTAAGGATTTATAATTAATTATGTGTGTGTTGTGGGATGTGTGTGCATGTGAAGAAGGGTACTGCCTGAAGCATACAATGTTGGGTCTTATAGACGTATAATTATATATCTTTTCAAACCACTCATTGTGGGTGCTAGGAACAGATTTTTGCATCCTTTGTCAGAGCAGTATATGTTCTTCACCACTGAGCAATCTGTCTAGGTGTGAAACTATTGTGGTTGAAGTTTGTATATTTGGTGGAATCTTTCTTCCTTGTAACTATTGCTTACTTGTTTTTTTTTTTAATCAAAATCAAATGCGTACGTAGTGCACTTAAGTACTGCTGATTCATAGTATGGGATACACGAAGGTTTTCTATCTTAAATCTCCATGACTTTCACAGTGACTTAGACACTTTATGGTAGCATCAGTCTTTCTC
Organism: Lophiomys imhausi; assembly: GCA_907164525.1. Classification (NCBI taxonomy): domain Eukaryota; kingdom Metazoa; phylum Chordata; class Mammalia; order Rodentia; family Muridae; genus Lophiomys; species Lophiomys imhausi. The sequence goes on from CAJQZJ010032944.1 coordinate 2,849,712, forward strand.
AAAAATCTAATATGTTACTTTTATATTTTATGAATACCTGCCATTGATATCTGCTAAATTGTGTCCCTGAAAAAAAATCAAACCTCTACAAAAATGACCATAGGAACTCAGGTGGATATAGGATGATTGTGGAGGTGGTTATGTTATCTGAGGTCATTATGGCAGTTCTCAGGCCAGCACAATGAATACAGGAAATAGAGTTGGCATATGCAGGTAAAGATTACTTATAAAACAAGGACATGAAGCCACAGAGGCAGACTGAGGGGCTGAGCTTCAAGGCAAAGACCTAGTGGTGTTAAGTTTCAGTTAGACAAAGGCAAGGAAAGACTCTTTTGACATCCTTCAGGGAGAATATGATTCTATCAGTAACTTGATGTTGGACTCATAGACTCCTAGAGTATGAGTCTATACATTTCTGTACTTTTACGTCACCCAATTTTCAATATTTTCCTACATAAACCCTAAGCAAGTAATGTGTTCCCATCACTGAATAGAAAGAGATAAGAATTTCCTATATTCATCATTCTGCTCTTTGCCTAATTTGTTTCAGTACACACTCACTAGCAAAGCACGTCAGGATCCATACTCAGTCTTCTTTAGAATAGACTTTTCAATAAATCAATTCACAGTTTAAATAATCTTCTTATTTTTAAGTCCTCCGAGCAAAGAAAAGAATGATTAAATATTTTTGCATTGTTAGCTAACTATTATATGGATTTCATTCAATCTCTATGAGAACATTAATTTCTCACTGATAATATAATCCTTTTAGAGTTCTTAATAACCTCATCAGGCACATTATACAAAGAGATAGTTAACCATATTAGACAAATCTTCCTGGGGAGGTAATACTATCTATGTGTATCAAGTCTCTTACATCCATGCAGCTATGAACACAGAAACGTTGTGTCTTATCTCTGATGTATGGTGTGTGTGTGTGTGTGTGTGTATGTGTGTGTGTGATCAATTGTGCCTGTTTTGCTGTTTAAGTGTGTAGACACAAAACCTAGTCTACAAATATCAGGCTCTGCTTTCTCTTTCAGGTATGTCATTCTACCACCTCAGCTTGCCTCAGTCTCATTCCTAGTACCAGGTATCAACTTCAAGTTATGACAAGGAAGCATAAGAAAATAATTGGTGGATGTAGATGAGCTAATTCCTAGATGGTATGTATTTGGAAATTTCATGTATGGAGTCTGAGGCCACATTCTACTGCAACAATGGGACTTCTCCCTTGGTATTTACAAGTCAAACTAGGCAACTGAATTCAACCTCTCTCACGTATCTCATGTGTACTATGATAAACAATTGCATGTTCACACAGCATAGAACCTATGTCTTGAGAAGAACTCTGGAGCCTAGATGTTAAGGCAAAGAACAGAGGTTCTGTGCTCTCAGGGATTCTTGAACTTGGCTTGAAGTTTGAATAGGAATCCTATTCAGAATCTTTCTTTTGTCTACAAAATAGTGCTCTCGATTTAGCTTTGGTAGGTGGAATCTATCAAGAAAATTGTCCATTTCTCTTAAGTTTTCAAATTTGGTGGAGTATAGATTTTTAAAGTAGGACCTAAATATTCTCTGGATTTCCTCAATGTCTGTGGTTATTTCTCCCTTTTCATTTCTGATTTTGTTGATTTGGGTTTTTTTTCCCTCTGCCTTTTAGTTAATTTGGCTAAGGGTTTGTCTATTTTGATGATTTTCTAGAAGAACCAACTCTTGGTTTCTTTGATTCTTTGTATCGTTCTTTTTGTTTCTAAGTTGTTGATTTCAGCCCTAAGTTTGATGATTTCCTGCCTTCTGCTCCTCTTGGGAGTGTTTACTTCTTCTTCTTCTTTTTTTTTTTTTTCCAATTCACCCAGTTTAACTGTTAATTCACTAATATGAGCTGTCACAATTTTCTTTTTGAAGGCACTTAGTGCTATGAACTTTCCTCGTGTCCTATAGGTTTGGGTATGTTGTGCCTTCATTTTCGTTGGATTTTAAGAGGTCTTTGATAGCCTTCTTTAATTCTTCCCTGACCCAGTAGTCATCCAGTAAAGAGTTGTTCAATTTCCATGTGTGTGTAGGCTTTCTGTTGATACTGTTGTTGTTGAAGTCCAGCTTTATTCCATGGTGGTCTGATATGATACAAGAGGTTATTTCAATTTTCTTGTATCTGTTGAGGCTATCTTTGTGTCCTACTACATGGTCGATTTTGGAGATGGCTCTGTGCGGTGCTGAGAAGAAGGTGTATTCTTTTGTGTTTGGGTGAAACGTTCTGTAGATATCTTTTGGGTCCATTTGGTTCATGAACTCTGTTAGACTCAAATGCAACTTCATCATAAATAAAGTCCTTTTTGTCTTCCATGTAGTCAATATCAGTGACTTGATTTTTTTTTCTCCCTGTCAATGAGACACTTGTCCCTAGTGGTGCTGCTTTGTAGCCCCCAGTGTATGAGGAGGCTTTTGGCCCTCATGTGACTGCTGAACTGGGGCGGGGGACTGTTATATAGGGACACTCCACTCCAGAGGAGTGGGATGGAAGGGTTAGGGGGTAGAGGGTGGGAGGGCAGGACTGGGAGGGGTGGAAAGAGGACACTATGATGGAAATGTAACCTGAAGCAATAAATAAATAAATAAAATTATTTTAAAAATTAAAAAAAAACACAAGTCACTGATATAATTACATGGAAGACAAAAAGGACTTTACTTATGATGAAGTTGCATTTAAAGGGCTTCCTGAATTTGCTCAAGATTTACATAACTATGGACAAAATACGTGATTATCCTGGTAAAGATACATTTTGTAATAAATCACTTCCATTCTTAAAAACAAAAAGAAAAAAAAAAAGAAAATAGTGCTCTCCTGATTTAGAATTGCATTTCTGAATGTGATACTTATGCCAATAAAATTATTTTAAGCTTCATTTCTTAACTTTGGCAAATATAAAATAATTTACTTTGCAAGACATGCCTAAGAATGGTGTTTAAAAATATGTATCATGGACAGGTAAAAGGGATCCACTACAGTATATAAGAAGAAATCTTTCAGAAATGAGTAACAGAAACTCAGAAAATAGCTCAGCATATAAGAACACTTGTTTCTGCAGGATACTTAATTTCAACTCCCTGTGTTCACATGGCAGTTCACAACCATCTTTAACTCCAGTTTCAGAGGATATGATATCTTCTTCAGGTGTCTGCGGACACTACACAAGTATGTACTATATAGGTGATGCAGACAAAGCATACATACAGTTAAGATTAATATTAAGATTAATAAATAATAATAATAATGGTAGTAACAATGATAAAACAATCCAAAAAACCTCCCAAAACACTTGGTATTATCTACTAATTTGAGACTTCTTTTTTATTGTATTAATATTTTTTAAAAATTTAATTATTTATTGCTTCAGGTTACATCTCCATCATAGTGTCCTCTTGACTTCTTAATTGCAGGTTCAACTATATTATTACTTTCCTAAAATATGCTCCTTGAGAACTGATTTATGTTAATTCGAAAAGAACTACCAGAGTCAAATGACTTTGAAAAACAAAAGTTAAACAGATGCAAGCGAATGTGTTTTAGATCAAGTCTTCTTTAATTTCCAGTCAAAGAGCCTTACTGAGTACATGTGACCTTAAGATACCTTCTTCTTGCAACTACCCTTTGGGCTATGAGAAAGTAGTGCATAGTTTTGAGCAGTCCTTTCTTTCCTAAAGATCACACCAATGCTCTAAAGAATTCACTGTGGGTAATGTTTTTCTGTCCATTTGAAACATCAATGGTTGCCTTGGAAACAAGGCACATTTATGGCCAGTTCTAATCAGACCCTTTTTTGTTATAAAATATTTCTCTAAAACAACATGGCTTTAATTTCCCATGTCACATAGTTACATTGCTTTTATAATTAGCCATGAATTCTAATTTTCTTAATAGTCATTCTTTAAGTCATTCAGAAATAATCTATATTTTCATTTTCTTGAGGTTGGCCCACAGTCAATAAATAACTCACAAATACTAGGCAATATGTAATTTACAAGAATAAAATATTACAGAGGCCAGAATAAAATTTACAATTGGAATAGTGCATGTCTTAACATTTTAAATAATATCTGTGAAAAATTACAAATATGGAATTATAATAAAAAATAACAATCAGTGTATAGTATTTAAGGACTAGAAGCTATGTAGATTCCCTGATAGGTATACTGAAAAGGAGAGGGTCTTTGGGTATATAATAAAAATGACCTTCCAGTATCACAGAATTCTTCACCATCCTGATTTTGGACAAAAACATTGTAGCTTAAAACAAGGGCTTGCCTCTCTTTTAGTACCATCAGTAGGGCTCTTGTGAAGAAACCTGTTTACTCAATCATATAACAAAAATGATAGTGTATCATTAACAGGAGAATATTTCGTTGGTAGATGTCACTGTTCTATTGCTGTGAAGAGACACCTTGACCATGACAACTCTTGTAAAAGGAAGCATTTAATTGAAGGTTTGCTTATAGTTTAAAAGATTTAGTCTGTTATCATAGCAAGGAGCATGGTAGCACACATTGGAGCAGTAGCTGAGAGCTACATCCTGATATTCAGGCAAAAGACAGAGAAAAAGGGAAGCTAGGGAGGGAGAGAGAGAGAGAGAGAGAGAGAGAGAGAGAGAGAGAGAGGTGGGCTGGCATGGGGTTCTGAAACCTCCAAACCCAAGCCCTGTGACCCTCTTTATCCAGCAAGACCACCCCTACTCCAATAAATTGACACATCTTTATCCTTAACAAATAATGCTACCTATATGAGACTATAGGGTGCCATTCTTAGTCAAACCACCACAGAAGACTTTCTGTAAGAGTATTATAATTTTTCAGAAAAGCATACATCATGCACATGGAATTTTTCAGTGAACAAGTGAAGAGTCCTGGCAACATTTGACTTTCCCTGTATGCCTTATGCCATAGTGTATAAGGAAACAGGTTTTCTTTTATAACTTCATTCACATCTTGAGTTGAATACAGTAATTTTATAAATTTTTATGCTTAGCAGGCATCATAACATTATATGTATATGCATATGTGTATGTATAAACACATACAAAATACAGGAGTGCATATATAATATGTTAATATATATAATTCTTTATTTCTATTTCAATAAAATGATTATCTAAGTATATATACAAAACACATTTATACTATAAGAATATTTAAGATGTTTTATTTCTTGCATTTTCATATTTTGTCATTATGTTCTGGTAAAATTATTCACCATAGTGTAGAGGAATGTGGTTCACACCAGTTGTTACATGGTTCCTGTTTTATTAGTTTTAATGACTTAGCTTTGTTTGTCTCCTAATTGTGACAACATATCATCACATAGATTATACAAAAGCTTTGACATGTCAATACGATTAAAAACATTATTCTTAAAACTAAATATATCTTCACTATTTCAAAAGCTATCTAATGTTTTCATCTTTTGAAAAGAGACAAGAGTCAAACACTGATGTCTGGGAACAAAATAAATTTTTTAGTGTCTAAGGTCAAGGATGATAATTATCACCTTTGTAAAGATACAGGAATCCAAAGAGATATAGAGATGAGCTACGCCAATGATCAATGGGTTGAAGAGACAGGTAGATAAGAAAGAAACTGAATTTTTACAGAGATTTTAACTTTCTTTTCATAGATTTCACAGCAAAATAATGCTGTAGATTTGTAGTTTACCTTTAGATACTTTAGGAAAATATATAGTCAACAAAAATGCCCTAAAGTGGATATGTTTGCATTGCTACAATGTTCCTTACTCTTTCTTTTTACTGAACAAAACTATTACTACTCTAATATTTGATCACCTGATCAATACTCCTTACTTAAGCATTAAATAATATAAGATATGAAAATGTAGGGGAATATTTACTTAAGTTTTTCGATGTATGTCACTTTTACATATAGTGACAATGATAAGAATTATGTTCCTTTGCTACTGTGGTAAGTTTACTCAAATCACAAGGGTTTTTACTAGAACATCACTCCTAGGAATGTTTCAAGATATTTTCATGTTATATTGAGCAAGTCTACATTAGAACAATCAAGGAATTGGTCCTAGTTTCTTTTCTACTGCTTTCATAAGACACCATGACCAAAGTAGCTTATAGAAGAGTGAGTTTATTTGGGGCTTTAGAGGATTAACAAACTGGAGACTGAGTGTTTAAATATATAAGTCATTGGGATGCCAGGGTCATTTAAACTACTCTGTTAACAATACAATAACTTTATATTCTGCTCTAGCAGAGTAAATCATCTATATCAAATGAAGTACTATCTTGTTTAGTAAATTTGAAATTGTCAAAGAACTTTAAATCATGTCTTTGATTCTTACTGTAGCTATTTCTGTTGGTAACACATATCCATTCACATACTATTTGTTTTTCCAATTGGTGTTTAATTTATGTTTTATCATGGTAATAAGCTTTAGTGGTTGGTAAATAATATATTTTACATTTGAGAACCTTTCAACTTTTTAAACTTTATGAATCTTTTCATTTACATATTATAATGTCAGAAAACAATGAGTACATATGCATCTTACTACATATGGTTATTCCATGTAGCTTTGTCAAAATAAAGATGTTTTCATACCTGTGCAAGATTGTGGAAAAATGGCACTTACCATAGTATTTATAAACCATATCTTACTTATTTTCTTGGACTAATGTATGAACACCTTATATATTACTAAATAGCTGACCTGGCAGTATATGCATATAATACCAATACTCATGAAACTAAGGCTAGAGGATGTCTAGTTTAAACCAACCTATCCTTCATGACATATTGTAAGCCACCCCGGAGTATCTAAGGAAACCTTGTAGCACACATTCACACAAACATCTAAACGAAGAGAAAGGGATTTAAAAATAATTTACTAACAAAATTAAGGACCAGAGAGATAGGTCAACAGTCAAGAGTTAGACTCTAGAACTCATATAAAGATGAGAGGAGAGAGCATAATCCACTAATTAACTATCTGATTTACATAGCTCTGCCATGGTACCTTCTTCTCTACCTCCATAATGCAAACAGATAAATAGCAATAAAATAAAAAAGGAACCATTCAATGGGAAGTATAGATTCACCTTGATTGAAAGAATGGACTATATTCAATTATGGAAGCAATAGGTATGCAAACTGGAAACATAATAATAAGGAATATTTAAGTGTAATCACTATGTGATAGGGAATCCCATGTCAACTAATTTAATGTTATGGTTTGGATGTACAGTGTCTTCACAGGCTGAGGTGTTTAAACACTTGCTCCCCAGCTAGTGACATCTTCAGGAGGCTGGAGGAAGCATAGTTGTCAAGTCTCTCTGGAGGGAGAGTCTTGGTAGGTAGGAGGCCGGCCTTGATGTTTATAACCAACCTTCCTCCAGCCTCAGTCACTCTACTTCCTTAATAGCCAAGTAGACTTATGCTTTAACTGCCCAGGATAAACTGTTCTTCTCTTTGTTTGCTTCTTTGCTGTGATAGCCTTGTTACATTCTGAAACTGGAAGTCAAAGTGAGGCTTCCTCCATTTAGATATACTTCTTGACATGTATTTGACTGCAGAAATGAGATAATAGATTTTCCTTAGGTTAGAGTATAATCTTTCTTATTTTTTCTCTTTTCTTCCTTCCCACCTTTATTTTTCCTTCCTACTTTTTATCCCTCTCTTCTTCCTTCCTTTTCTTTGCATCCCTCCCTCCCTCCTTCCCTCCCTCCCTCCTTCCCTCCCTCCCACCCTCCTTCCCTCTTTCCTTCCTTCCTTCCTTTCTGAGTTATTGATCATACTTAGGGCTGTAAGTCACTCTCCTTCTATAGTGGTATCCCCCCATTTTTCTCTCTTCTTTCTTATCTTGTTATCTTAATCCTTTTGAGGCAGAACTTTCAGGTACTCCAGGTTGGTCATGATCTCATTATGTACTCATATTGACCATGATTCTAAATAGCCCTCCCTCCACATCCCAATATTTGGGATTACAGGTAGGTATATCACACCTACTTTCCAGATGTGCTTCTTTTTGTTTTGCTTCATTTTGTTTTGTTTTTGGTTGTTTGTTTTTAGAGAAGGTTTCTTTATGTAGTTCTGGCTGTCCTGGAACTCACTATGTAGTCCAACCTGGCCTCAAATTCCCACAGATCTTCCTCCTTCCTTCTCCTGAATGCTGAGATTAAAGGCATGACCTTCCATGCTCAGCACCGTTTCTTAATATTACAAGAAAACCTTGTACTAACAAGATTACTTTTGATTTGTGAAGTGTTGTCAGTCTTGGAATAAAACCATGTTTTACTCCTATACTTAAAACTAAATTTCCTTTCATATACTTCAGTACATATGAAAGTACAAAATTGTGTTGTGACTGAAAGGTTACAAGGAGAAGAAATTATTGAATAAAGTAACTGAGAATTTGCCAAGTTTACTTAACAGTTAATTAAAAATCTCATTTATATAATCTTGTTGCTTTAATATTTGACCTTATTTGATACCTCGATTAATATAAAATTATGTTGCTAAATAAATAATTTTATATCTGTAAGTACCCAGTATTTTAATGTAAACATTAGTATATTTAAATACTTCTTATATATGTGTATATATTTGCATATAAGTAAAACATGTAGTTAAATAATTCATTATAATATTTCTGACTGGAAATTGAGCATTGTTTTTTATAGAAAATATTTTCATTTTTCTACATCATAAATTTGAAATTAATAACTTTAAACAAGAAAAAATAACTTCCTTTAGAAGTTTGATATTATAAAAATGGTAATGATTATCTTGTTAGAAATAATTAAAACACTGATAATATTAGCCATTGTTCCTGGCTTCTACAATGATATCTGGCTTGCATGTTCTGTTTAGTGTTCTTCGGTGTTCTGGTTAAAATCATAAAATACATTGTGATCTTGTTCTCTGATCTGTATCAATTAGTAAGCCACTGATGTGCTATGTGGTGAAAATCTTGTCATATTTAACATCAAGTGATGATTATCTTGCACTTTCATTCAATCATGGCAAATCTCAGTCACTTTTGGTTTTTTGTTTCTCACTTTTACATATGAGAGTCAATGTTCTATATTTTAGTTCAGACATAGTAGTAGTAAAATTTGTGGATGAGGAAGTGATCTTATCTTCATCATTTTTACTTAAGGTGAATGATTTTTGCTATAATTGTGACTTACAGAATAGGCAATCTAATTGACAGTTTTCATAAGTTAATTTGTCTTAATATAAGCGTAAATTTTATGTAATAAAAAAAATTCAGTTGCCTTCTATATGTGTCTCTAGCATTCATTTCAGACTTTCTTCCTAATCACATATTTTTTTGTTTTCCTCTTCTCCTTCCCAAATAGTAGCACTTTGGTGTCAGCTGAACTATGCTTCAGAAACAAAGATAGAAGCTGAACATTAAGGAACTCAGATTAATCTACTTCAAGCACGTGTTTCTCCTGAATTTATGTAAAGCTGGCTGGCTTGTAAGTACCAAGTAATAAAGACACATCTTCTACATGTTGATTTTTTTCACTAATTGCTTGTTAATGATTTTGAAGGTAAGTATTCAAAATTTTCGAGTAAATAATATATTGTCCATATTCAAGGTGAAAACAAGTCATGTTAGATTATGATTGTAGGTGAGGCTACACTATATGAAGTTATTTGCTGCATTCAATAGTTCAAGGGACATGGTTTCCTTCAATTCTGTTCTGGACTATTTTGATTCATCTCCCTTTTCCACTTATGTGCTACCTGAACCTATACTCGCCTGTTGACTGTATGCTATCTCATATATTACAAACCCTGAAAACATTCACTTGAAACAAAGTGAATTCTTAAAAACTTAAGCCAATGGTTTTCTTTCTTTATTTTACTAAACTGCTACTACCCTGTTGGTATTTCCTTCCTCCAATTACTCTTTCATACTTGATTGATAGAACTAACTTTGCATGGGTAACTACCATGGTTTACAGTATATGACATTTATCAGAATACAAAAAGTGATAAAATAAATTGAGGAAGATATGCCTTTAAAACCTAGGTAAGAGACACTACTACAGTCACACTAAGGACATCATGTGTGTTTTTTCATCACCTCTCATAGATTGTTTTTTTTTTAATGCTTATTTATTACTTCAGGTTACATCACCATCACGGTGCCCTCTTTTCACCCTTCTCAGACACACTCTCCCACCCTCTCCCCCTATCCCTTTTATCTGGAATGGAGTATCCCTACATATCAGTCTCCTGCCACAGTTCAGTAATCATATGAGGGCCAAGAACCTCCTCATACATGGGGGGCATACAAGGCAGCACCACGAGGGCAAAGTGTCTCATTGACAGGTAACAAAGTCTATGTTTCTGTTCCCTTTGGTGCATTGGTTGTAGTATAGTTATCCCATACTATATAGCTAAAATCTGGCTACAAGTGAATAGATGCCATGTGCATCCTTCTGAGTATGGGTTGGTTCACTCAGGTTGAACTTTTCTAGATCCATCCACTTGGCAGCAAATTGCATGATTTCATTGTTTCTGATAGCTGATTAGTATTCCATTGTGTAGATGTACCACAGTTTTTTTTATCCATTCCTTGGTTGAGAGACATCTGAGTTGTTTCCAGTTCCTAGCTATTACAAATAAGGCTGCTATGAACATAGACAAGGAAACGCCCTTGTGGTTTGGTGAGGAATAATTTGGATGTATACCAAGAAGTGGTATGGTTGGGTTTTGAGGTAGAGCTATTCCAAATTTTCTATGATATCACCTTCAAGCATGTGCTGTCATTTGATCTTTTGATGTTAGCCATTCTGACAGGTGTGAGATGGAATCACAGGGTCCTCTCAAGTTGCTTTTCTCTGATGATTAAGGATGCTGAGCATTTCTTCAAGTGTCTCTCAGCATTAGGATTTCCTCCTTTGTGAATTCTCTGTTTAGCTCTGTTCCCCATTGTTTGATTGGATTATTTGGTTTCTTGGCATTTAATTTCTTGAGTTCTTTGTAAATTATGGATATTAGCCCTCTGTCAGATGTGGGGTTAGTGAAGATCTTTTCCCAATATGTAAGTTGCTGTTTTGTTCAAATGACAATGACTTTTGCCTTAGAGAAGCTTTTCAGTTTCATGAGGTTCCATTTATTGATTGTTGGTTTTAGAGCCTGAACTGTTGGTGTTCTGTTCAGGAAGTTGTCGCCTGTGCCTATGAGTTTGAGACTTTTCCCACTTTCCCCTCTAGCTCTCATAGATTTTTATTCTTTGATTCTTTTCTGGTAGTCTGGTTTGTCACTTAATCATGTCTAGTTGGAATTTGGTGAAATATTTCCTGTAAATACAGTTTTTCAAATTGTGAATAATGCACATTTATGGAAGTTTTTTTTTTAAATGCCAAAGTACTTTTCATAAAATAAGAGTGCTTGTGGTTTGAAGTGATGCTTTTTGTTGTTTGTCACGTGCTGTTCAATACAGTTGCAGTCAGTTTCAGATGATGAATGTGTGGTTTGCTTTCTTAATTGTCTTTTACTTTAATTTCCTTACTACCTGTCTCAGTATATATTCTGCATTTGGTTTCATATGTGATTCTGCAGATATCAAGATAAAAGTAATTATTGATACATAAGAAAATTAATATTATGGAGAATGTAACACACAGTACCAGTGAATATTTCAATAGCATACAAACCCCAAACTTAATGTAGGCCATTCTTCTGAGATCACAATATTAACATATGGTGTTTATTTAGCAGAAGTCAGTATTTCACTACAAAAAAGATGATGGATTTATTTTAATGTTCAAATATTTAAATAATATAATATTCAAATATGGGCATTTAAATGCTTAAGCACCATTTTGGTTAAGGTTAGCACCAAATACTTCTAAGATGTGAGTGTTTTGGATCAAAGAATACTTAAAAATTATTTTCATATTGTCATACATAAAAACTCACAGGATTTTTACATTTAAGAAAATAGTCCTTAAATTATATAGCTTTGTTTTGAATCTATCAAAATTATTAGGCTAATGATATTTTGGTTATTTATTTAAAGGCTTTTTAAAAAGTTGTTACATATGATATTGTACAATTCATCAATAAATATAATTTATAATATAGTTTTCTTATTACATGCATGCTAACATATGTAGCAGCCATGTGAAATAAAAAAAAATTGTAGTATAGGAGAAGTGTCCTTGGTCTTTTTTTTCACTCACTATACACTCTCTTTATATTTCCCTGGAGGCATACAGATATTTTTTATCAGTATCATCTACCATCTATCTATCTGTCTGTCTGTCTATCTATCTACCCATCTATCTATCTATTAATTTATCATCAACATATCATATATCTATCTATAATCTATCATTTATCTAACAATTATGCATCTATTATTTTATCTATTTATCTCTCAATCAATCTATCCAATAAATCATCAATTATCTATATATTCTATCATCTATTTATCTGTAGATGTTGATCTATCATCTCTCTATATTTCATCATCTCTCTGCCATCTGTTTAATTATGATCTAGCTATCTATCTATCATCCATCATCCATCTATCTTTGTATCATCTACTTTTCATTTCTCTGTCATTCATTTATACATAATTTATCTGTCATATATCTATCTAATCTATCATCTCTCTTTCATCCATTTATCTATCATCTGTCTATTTATCTCTCTATCATCAATTATCTATCTTTCATCTAAATATTTTCTATTAACTGTCTTTCTAACATCTATCTACCATCTATCTTCTCTGTCTCTCTAGCATCTATCTATCTATCTATCTATCTATCTATCTATCTATCATCTATATATCTATCATCAATCTATCACCTATGTATCTATCACATTTCAATTATTTCTATGCAATTAGCTATATTAAATGGATAAATTATTTTAAAATGCCCTGTTTATGTTTATTTTTAATGAAGTAGATATTGTATGAATATAAAACTAAATATAGAAGCCAAGGAATACAGCTCAATGTCAGAGCTCATGCCTATCATGCATTACACACTATGTTTAATCCAGCAGCTCAAATCAAAAAGATAAAAGGCCAAGTTATGACATATGGACAGAAGAAATATTCAAAGAGGAAGGCAGCACAGGGGACTCAACAGAATTCATGGATGATATTAAGCACAAAATTATTGAAACATTTTGAATAAAATGATAAAACATTTCTAAATTTTATTTCTTTCAGCACTACACGGTGAATGGAATTTCTTAAAAGTAATAATGTAGTTTCACTTTATTGACATTTGTCTTAGTAAAAGAAGCTTTTCCTTAGTGCTAACAATTTGAAAGATTAGATTTAGAACTAAAAGCCAAATTGCATGAAAGTTAAGGTAGAATGATAAACTGTGAGAAAATCTTTACAAGAGAGTGCATTTTCTTTTCTCTTCAGGATTTACAAATTATAAGAATGACTTTATAACATATTTTATCTAGAAAGAACTCCTGAACTAGTAGATCTATTTGCTTATAATACAGACTTTGCTTAAAGAACAATTTTGCAATTGGCAACTTATTGAATGCAAACCATTTTATGTTGTTAAGTGTGAGTGAAAAAGTTTTCTAACAGCTTAGTTCAAAGCAGTAAGAAGTAGAAATATTATAGAAAGAACAATGCTATAGCCACAGAGGAAATTTCTGAGGAAGTTAATAGTATAGTAATAAAGATCTGGGTGAAGTTTTATTACAGTATGATTTGGAAAACAAAACAAAATTCAGTTAAAATATGTATCAATGATAATATTTGAGCAATCTTAAAGGAATAAGTACATCTATAACATTGGTTTTAGCCAAAGACATTGTTAACTTCATACACTCATGGTTAAAAAGAATCTATACAGTGAGATCGGTTCTATATGTGGAACAATCACTGAAAGAAAAAGACTTTTCAAAAATTTAACATTAACAAAACTTAAATCATGGAATGATAAAAGAAATTATGCAAAGTCATATAACTTAATAGATGGGCAAGACATTGATCATATAAGGATAATAACATTCATGTTGTTTTATGGCTACCCACTTAACTTTATAAGATAAACATCACATACAGCTAGTATTTTCACTTCTTATAAAAATTTGGCTGAGTAGAGAAAATACATAATTATCCTGTTGAAATAACTGGTCATGTATGAAATCAGTCTTGAATCCTTCCACAATCAAAGATGCTTGTAAGAATTTGTGTCTAGGCAGTGACTAACAAAGACCTACATATTCATTATTCATTCAGGATTCACCAAGTATGTGTATCTATGATTATCTAGTCAATTAAAATATATAAGTTCCACTTTCATTCCTAAGATTAATATTTTGTACATAGATTTTCTACTATGTGCATAGATCTTGTACTGAGAGTTAAAAATATATCAAACTAAATAACACTAATTATAGCTTATAGAGTAATATTCAACAATTCTAATTTAAAAATAGTAAATATTTTATTGACTTACTAAAGAAATTTAACTTTGACTATATTAATATGTATAAAGCAAATTCAGAGTCACCATTCATGTGATTGATTAAAAATTTATCAATGCTCCTAAGAACTGATACGGTATCCAACAATTTATTTTTCTTCACTGCTCTCATGTCTAGTTACTAATCTAACCCTGTTGTGGAATTTCTCTGTACTTTCTGGATAAAAAATCTTATCAGTCCTAAGTAATAACCTTTATCTCCCTCCCCTATCCCAACAGTTACCTATGGTGTTATTTTGCTTGCTTTAGCGGTCTTCAGACATCAGGGACAAAGCTAAACAGTAACAGCAAAATGTGTTTCATTAATTTTTTTGCTATTAAATTTAGGTTATACCTCTTGTAAAAATCACAATTGAACTTTAAAAATAGAATCTTAGTGTGTCTTCATTTACATAGACATTTAAGCAATTGAAAGTCATTAAGCCTACCATTGTTGTTTCTTTCATGAATTAAACATTGTGACTTCAATAATATTTTATTGTTATGAATCTCTTGTGACTTAAAATGCTTAATAAATTTTTACAACACTTGATCTTAGTCATAAGGCTGTGAAGCAATCTAATTAATTTTAAAATATAAAGTAAGTTAGGCTAGATAGGTAACTCAGTTGAATGCTGACATAGCATGTGCAAGGAACTTAAGACAATCTATAGCATGACATAGCGGCACAGATTCCAGAACTTGGTTGACAAGGCTGGTAAATATGGAATTCAAGGTTATTCTCAGCTATACATCTGGTTCTAAACCAGTATGAACTATATGAGATGTCATACATAACCAAGTAATGAAATAAGAAAAATATAATATAATAAATTTTTAAAGTAGAGATTTTTCCATATGTGCAAAGAAACATTAGTCTATTATTGTACTATAAATGTAAACATCTTTGAACCATAGGCATCATTGAGTTTATTGTTCAGTACTTAAATATACATAACAATTCAATTTTACATTAATAGTGTTTTGTACATTAATGTATAAATATATGAAGTGCAATCTTTGATAAAAATGTATAAAAATATCTTTATGTTAGCAAAATCTGATTGGAAGGTTTCTTAGCTTATTTTCCCATTGCTGTGATAAGATGCTCAGACAAAAGGTACTTAAGAGAGAGAGTTTATTTAGCTCATAGTTCAAGATACAATGATACAATCCATCATTGGCATCAAGGTCACAGGCGCTTGAAGCAATTGAGTGCATTATAATCACAGAAAGATGAAGAAAGGCACAAAGAATGTATGCCCGAATTGGTTTCTCTATCCCTGTACAATCAAGCATCCTCTGCCTGAAGCATAATGCCACCCATAGCGGACAGGTCTTCCCACCTTAATCAATACATTTAGGAACAATTCCCTAAAGACAAGTCTAGAGGTTCATCTCCCAGGTAGTTCTAAATTCTATCAGTTTGATAATTAACACTAATCATCAGATAATTAGTCACCTTCTCAAATTTGAGTAGTTAGTAATGTCTGATTTTAAAAAAATTATTCAGTGTGGGATTATTGTTTGGGCTTTTAACATAATTAATATTGTATTATAATGAAGCACTTAATTGATCTTATCTACTTCAGCTGTCAGATTAACTTCTGAGCTTGAACTATTTTTATAACAAATATACGTTAAATTAATGGGTAACAAACATCAGTCTCTCAGACTTTTTTGTATACATTCATGACTAAATATTAGAGGAGAAAGTGTGTTCTCTTTTAAGTCTACTATATATAAAATTTTTAAATGACTCTTTTTCAGCATACACATATTGTTCTCAGAATTTTAAAATTCTAATAGGAGTTTAATTTGCTTCATCATTTCAATTACATATGAAAAATTAATATAAAATGTTATTTTCTGTAAGTATGAACATGTTATTTTATTTGGATATCTTTATAGTATTCCACTTATAAATATAAAACATTTTCTCCATTATGATATATAATTCCTAATCACGAACTATTTCCTTTTAAGGACTTTGGTCATTACTACTTGCTATCATATTGAATACTATAGAGAACGTTTTCTAAGTTTTTGTCAAATTATGGCTACATTAATTAACATTTTAAAGTCATTAGAGGCTCCAAAGGCAAAAGTACATGGACTGCATTTGGCCTCTAATAATGAATGTCTGTTTCTATTGTTAATGACAATTATCTTTCCTGATGGAAAAATAATGATGATATAATACCTTAAATCTAGGAATTAATGATTCAATATATTGTAAGACAAACTAGGCACATGTTTAATAATTTATGAATTATTCTATTTAATTGGGTTTAAGAAATCAGTTGTTAGTACTAAGTGCCTTAGATGATCTTATTTGCATATCATTTCCTTTCCAAATCAAATTTATTAGGCTCCATATGTAAATATAAGATACCTTATTCTTTGTATAAAAGTTTGATATCTAAGTAGAAGAAAATTAAGAGGAAAAATACTTACAATAAACCTCAGTCTCTTCTTGATTTACTACTGGGACTTGGGTCTACTCTTTGCCATAGTTTGGTAAGTAGAAGCTTCTGTGGCAATGTTCTTGGCTAACCCAACTTTTCTGAGTCTTGACTGCTGGTCCCTCAACTGAGGTCAATTTCAGTTACACATTTTCTTTCATGTATTCGGCGTTGAGGACTTTTGGCCTTCTACTCCTTTCATGCATTTTGAAGACAGACATATATATAAATTCTAATAGTTCCTTTCTAATTTCAGGATGACTGCTAGATCTTTTGATATTTGAGTTTTTGTAAAGAAAAGCAATGTAAAAGTCTACCACTATAATTAGCACCACAACATTAATAATAATTGAATTCATAACATGTTAGATCTCTTTGAAGCAGTTTTCATTTATTCATAATTGTGATATTTATCTTGTCTGTATGCAATGAGTCACATTACTGTACTATGACCTGTAAATAATAAAGCATGTATGGAAAAAGCTGATAATGTTTATCTCTTATTCCCTATTAAATATCTAGCTTCATACAACTATTTTTTCATAAAATTACTTAAATCCCCTTGTTAAATATTAGGAGAAACAACAAAAGCTACAAAAATTCTTTGTCATAAGTTCTACTTGAAAACTTCCTTAAGTACCTTTCCTTTTTTGCAATAAAGCTTATATACATACATACATACATACATACACACACACACACACACACACACACACACACACACAGACTTAGACACATGGGCATATGCACATACACCTAAGCATACACAGATACTCATACACAATGCACATAAACACTTTCTCTCTCTGTCACACACAGAGACATCTTTAGCCTCCATTATCTTTCATCATTAACTATAACTTAACATTTCCTGAGACTCTATATTATTTCTTTTTTTCATGCCATGGCAAAGTCTTCAAAATATCCCTCTTATTTTTGTTTATTCTCATTAAGAACCATTTGCCCTTCAACTTCAAAGCCTTGTGACACCATTCTCTTTTGATTTTGTCTTACTTGCACTTTGCTTAATGGGTCGCACATTGCTTTACCTTAATTACTTTTTGCATAAATTTAATAAGCATATACTTTGTCGGATCATGGATTATGCTTATTACCTCGATTTTTCCTCTACCATCCTCTTTCCCTGACTTTTAGTCAGTCTTGATCTCTGAAAGTAACTTCTAACACCCTATATTAACTTTTTTCATATATTTATTTATTTTTTAATTTTAATTCTTAAAATTTTTATTTATTTTATTTCATTCATATATTTGGAGAAAGAGTTTCTATGTTTATTCCTGGCTGTCCTGGAACTTGCTCTGTAGACCAGTTGGCTTCAAACTCAGAGATCCACCTACCTCTCCGTCAAAATTCTGGGATTAAAAACATGTGCTATCACCACCAAGCTAATATCTTGAAACATGTCTTAGTATTAATTTGAATGTGGTTAATCTATATCATACCCATTCCCTAAAAAGCTTAGGCATCTTACACAGAAGAGGAAGCAGAAAGATTGCAAGAGTAGGCTGTGGTGAACACCTCCAAAATAACAGCATTTCTAAGGAAAAGAGGACTCATGCTTCTATGAATTCAGAGGCTGTGAAGACACCACATATAAACCAGCCAAAACCCCAGCATAGAAAAAGGGAAGAGGGCAGAAAGTCCCACCTGTAGCCAAGAAACTACAAGAAACTGATAAAAAGATGGGAGAGGGAAAATCAGTTCTATTCAATGGTGAGACACTGCATATATCCAGAACATCCCACGTAGGCCACATGCTCAGGAATAGTTGGATAAAATGTTCTTTTTTGTTTGTTTGTTTTGTTTATATGTATGTGTGTGTGTTTGTATGTTACTGAGAGTTGTGTATGTGTATGTGTTGTGTGTTGTGTGTGGTGCTTGTTGTATATGTGGTGTGTGTGATGTTTGTGGTATATGTGTGTATGTATGCGTGTGATGTGTAGTGTATGTTGAGTGTGTGTGTAGTGTGTGTTTGTGTGCGGGGGTATGTAGTGTGTGTGTAGTGTGTGTTTGTGTGTGTGTGTGGTGCATGTGGTGTGTGTGTGTGTGCTTTCCTTTGTTTTAGTTTTGTAGGATTTTTTTTTTTGTTAGAGAAACAAAGAATATAAAGTTAAAACATTATGGAAGGAGAGAGATGAGAGAAATTTGGAGAGAGGAAAAAATATTTTCATATATATTTGTATGTGTATATATATATATATATATATATATAAAATGAAAAATCAATAAAAGAGAAATAAAACTACTGACCAAACCCACTCATAAATATAGGCATAAAAAAGATCAAGTATCTAAGTCTAAAATTCTGTTTTTCTGTTAGAAATGGTGGATGCAATACACTTTTGTTTTTATTATCTTATTGTACTTTGTAGTTGTTAAAAAAAAAAAAACTAAAAGTGAGAGTTTGTGTGGTGAAGGAAGGCCAGACAGCCTTGTGATGATTTTAAGTATTCTTAGAAAACTCTTCAGCTACAAGTTTATCAAGTCTGAAATTTCCTAGTAAATAGCTTACATTGGGTATTGAAAATAATTACACTCATAGAATGTAACATTTATCAAAAATGCCTCCAGAGCTCAGAAGAGGATATTGGGTCATGTAGATTAATGTAGAAGATAAGCCATGTGTACTGTGTGGATACATCACCTGTCACTAAAAATCTACGGCATATAGGAAAAGGTAGAAGTGAAAGTGGAACACCTGGTAGGAGGAGAGGATGCTGGGAGAATGCAGGCATGGGAAGAGATGATAGGAAGATGTGAAGAAGACAAATACATGGTACTTGAGCAGAGATAACCAGTCTCATGACAGAACGTAGATTATAATAAATAGGTTATTAAGTTATGAGCTAATCAGGGAATGAGCCTAGCTGTATGGCCAAGGTATTTATAAATATATTTTAAGTCTCAGAGTCTTATTCCTGGGTTATTGGGGCTGGGAGAAAGACTATACACTACATTAAATTTAGCGATTGAGGAGCAAAGTTGATTCTAGTTTGAACAGTTCAAAAACTGTTGAGATGAGATGAGGAGAAAGATACATTGTGAATTTGAAAATTATTGTCACTATGAAAAACAATGCACACAAACATATGACCAAAGAGAAAACTGGCGAAAAAATTAAAATTGAGCCATCTAAAAAGGCTACAATAAAGAAGAAGCAGGAAGTTAGAGCACAATAAAAGTAACGAGTAGTAAATTTAGCTCTCCTGACAAAATATTGCAGATTTCTCCATGGTAGAGTTTAGGAGTAATCCAGAAAGTACTCCACAAGAACAAGGAAACTATGTGGGCTCCTGTCAGATGCTAATGTCAGATGATAGATGCATTAGTTACATATGGCCTTGTCTTTGTCTATGAGAGATCTCTATACTACAGAAACATGAAGGGCATATAGTAGTGAAGACAAGAGTTAGAAAGAAGATAGATAAAAGAAGGGCATTTTATTTCTGATGATTCTTTAGCCTAAATCAGGTTCAAGTTTCAAAGCAGCTGTGGACTGAGTGAAAGAACACATTTTAATTTCAGTAAAACTAAAGGTTTTAATGCTTAAAATTTATAGTCTCAGGATCTTAAACTACACACAAAAGCCACATGATCTGCCACAAATGTTATTCAACTGGAAAAGGGAATATTAATACTGCAAATTTTGGAGGTGAAAGGACAAAGTGCATACATTTTCTGATTCTACTTCTAGCAACTCCAGTTCATTCAAAAAATGCATACACAAAAATGTACAAGAATACAATTAAAATACTTGAAATAGTAGATATTTCCCTGTCCTGTCAAGTGAGTATCTAGTGAGGCCATCTGGATTGTCCAGATTTGATAGGAATCTTGAGTCAGTTTATTTACACTCTAAAGGATAAAGCTATGTTCAATCAGATGGTCTGAAATTTCTCCAGCTGGTGTAACTCTCCATGTACAGTCATGCTTAGAAAGATATTTCATCTGAGAATATCTTAGGCAATCATATTCCACCCACTTCTTCATTCTCTACCCAGCTAACCATGAGACAATTACATCAAACATTTCTAATCATTCTTCCTTCTAAATGTTCTATATATCTGTGCCTCTTTCTCTTCTATACGTTTTACTGTTTATTATCTACTAAAGCTTTCAAAAGAGAACCTCTGTAGCACTAACAAATACAACTGAAGCAAAATACACATTCTTGGCTGGAGTGAGTGGTTTCTTAACCCAGTATTTTAGATGCAATACTGTCATAGTTTCATGTGATATTTATTAATAACAATCACAGTTGTTCTCTATAACAATCTCACAAATATTTTTGTCAAATACACAGTTTAATACGTACTTGGAATAGAATTATATTCCTGAAGTGGGATGCATGTCATAAAATGAACTGAAATTGGATTGAGGAAGTACTCATAAATATTACCAATTTTATCTCATTTTGACACACAAAAAGCATTTTTTTTATTTCAATGAAATTTTTATTCAAAATTTCCTGCACATAATTTAAAGGTGTTTTCTCCAATGTTTTTACAATTTATCACGTTTTAAAACACTAAAAAAATATTGCACGTGCCTCATAATTCTATGTTTGCAAATACTTGGAGTACTTCAGGAAATAAAATGCTCAGGGTAAACTTCATGTGCTTTACAGAAAATTCAACAGTGTCAGTGAATGATTTGGGTCTTTCAAACCATTGACTGAAATGTATACCTGGATGTGTTCCTTCTACATGTCCTTCTGGGCTGAAAAAAAATTTTTTTCCTTTTGTTTAGTGACAGAACTACCCAGAAAAAAGAGTAGTGTTTTGTAGACAAACTAAAACTGAAGATGTTTTTCCAGGGAAATAAGTGCCTATCTTTTTCCCCACTCACACATTCACAATCAGCTTGAAGACTAATTTTATGAGATCTTTCAATTCATTTCTTTTTCTTTTCAACATTCTCTTTGCAGTGATTTTGCTGAAGCAAAAGAGCACAAACTTTTCAAACTTATTGTTTCATCTTGTAGATACGGCTTATAATTTAAAAGCTTACAGGGAAATATAAAGATATTTTTATAGGTTTCAAATGTGTTTAATTAGCTTTAGTTAGTTTCAATATAATAAAAATAGCTATTTTTCCAAATGATTATTGTGCCAAATGCAGTTCTAAACATATCTAAAACATTTGTGATAGAATCAATCACATCGCCTAACTTTTGTTTTCCTTTTGCCTTCTGTTCAAGCAGATTTAACTTATGTAGAGAACAACTCACAAGAATTTGATCTTGAAGTACTTAGCTATATTAAAAGTAAGGCATCCACAGAAATGGAATCATTCTCTTGCATTGTATAATAAATTTTCTATAAATGATAAGAATATGAAATTGGCAAAAAGAAGAAAGGTTACATGTAGAGACATTAGGAATGTTTCATACTGGCACAATAGCTACATGGTAGAAGGGAGTAAATTTGGCCTGAAAAGTATGTGCACAAAATGTTTCAGAAAAGTAACATATTAAGGATACCCAGATAAGGAGATAAAGCAGCCACACCATGCAAAACTAAGAAACTATGAGTGTTGGCTAAGAGGAGCCCATTAGTTTTTGGAAGAGTACTGAGAGTTAAATTGAAAAAGGTACTTTGAATGCAGGGCTAGCAGGGAATTAATGTTAGTGTTAAGTGTGACTCTTAAGCTGTTGTTAGTGCCACTGGCAATATGTGCAATGTTCATGTGAAAAATTATGTGAAGAAGGGCATAATGAAATTCATGGTGCTAACAATTGCATCTTCAGTGGACTTGTTGTTCCATATGGTAAAACAAAACTAACAGCTCTAGAAATGTTAAAGAGTTAAACGTGTACCATACAGGAATCATGTTATTTCAGTTATATAATATTTACTCATTACTATTTTGTAAGTGAGATTTTAATAGGAAATCACATATACTTTGAAGAATATAATATCTGCTAATGATTGTGTCATTTCCAGATGTATGCTGTATGCAGTTAGGATGTTCACCAACATTTCCAAACATAATCATGGACTAGAAAAACAATACAGAAGATTTGAATATTTTGATCAACATTTTAATGTGTTCATGTGTTTTGCAAATTTATGAAAAAGAATTTCATAAATGAATATAATGTGTTCAGATCAAACTCATGCCAATCTCTCCTTACTCTCTGCTCTCATTTACACTCCCACCTATGCATACTATTTCTTTACCTAAATAAATAAATTTAGTGCTGTGTTTATATGAATGGGCATAGGACCGTCCAGATGTATCGATATTTTAAAGTATGTGATTGCTATCTAACAAAATTTTAATTATAGCTCATGTAATCTCAATATCTTATTGCATAGCTGGACTACAGTCACAAATGACAAATTATGACTAAACACGAAGTATAATTCCATGTGATTTCTTATAATCTTTGCCATACAAATGAGTGACAGAACTCTTTATTGTAAGAAACTTAAGAATGAATTTTCTTAAGCCTGATTAAGTTACACATGTTAGGAGGAAAGAAGTAAGTTTAAGGAGCATGATTCTCTAAGAAATGTGAGATGAGTGAATTGTTCTTTGTCTCCGGTGTAACTGTTTTTATTATAATTCACATTTAAAGTGCATCTAGTGGGATTTCAATATATTTGATTACAGAGAACTATGATAATTGATTTTCTAGGAAGACACACTAAAAGTGAAGTGTATATTACTTTATCAAACAGGTTATAATCTGACAAAATAGCTCGGAGGTTATAGCTCACTCTTAGAAGAACTGTAAGACTATATTTGAATTTAGACTGAGTCTTAGGGTAGAAAAATAAAATTATAAATTAAAAAAAATCAACTTATCTCAACTTTGACTTTTCTCTAATATAAAATTAGTCCGAAATATTTAAAGTAACTTATGTTTCAAGAATTAAGGCTCATTCCTCTTTAAAGAAGACTGAAATGAAAGCCATGGTTTCATAAACACATATTTTTGTTTACAAGTAAATTGAGATCATCACAAAGTTCAAATAGAAATATTTGCATGAATTGAACTGGTTTTTATAACACCGCATGTTCCAAACAAAATAGTTAATATTAATTGCTAATACAAAGTGAAAGTTCAGTTGAAACTTCTCATTGCTTCTGATATTAGCTGGATCTTATTTCCTATTCTTATTTTAAGTTTATTTTATGAGAACCATGTAAAATTAAGATTATTATAATAATTAATTTTAGTATAAAATTTAGGGGAGTAAAAATTAGCTGAAAACATTTATTTTTGAGAGTCTATTGACTTCATAACTTCTTTTTGGACAGTTTACATTTACTGACAGTTAAGTTTACTGTAGAATTGTCCATACCAGGAGCAAGATGATCTTGTTCAGGAAGAAAATGATTCCTTTTTTTTAACGTTTCTTTATTAATTCTAGTTATGTCTTCATCAAGGTGGTTCATTACAGGAGAAACTTTACAACACTAAAGAATGTTTGAGAAATAAGCCAATTCATCTTCATATTTTCCCATGTGTGAATGGGTTAACTCTTCAGGAATTGTATTATATTTCCATATATGTATATAGATCTATAGGTTGCCAGCAGGTATTTATCACCTCACTATGTAGGGAGACCTGAGTTCTTCTCTCTCTCTCTCTCTTTCTCTCTCTGTGTATGTGTGTGTGTTTTCCCTGCATATCTGAGAACATATTAACGTTTTATATCTTGCATCCTGATATAAATATTAATGCTAATGTTTCCACATTATTATTATGTACTTATAAGAAACCTTATTTTTATCAGCACTTAAAATATCTCTTGTTAGTTGTAGTATCGATACCTTCTACTATATAGCTAAAATCCTACTATAAGTGAATAGATGCCATATGTGTCCTTCTGAGTCTGGGTTAGTTCACTCAGGATGAGCTTTTCTGGTTCCATCCATTTGGTTGCAAATTGCATAATTTCATTGTTTCTGAAAGCTGAATAATATTCCATTGTATAGATGTACCATAGTTTTTTGACCCATTCTTCGGTTGAGGGACATCTGGGTTGTTTCCAGTTTCTAGCTATTACAAATAAGGCTGCTATAAACATAGATGAGGAAACTTCCTTATGATTCCGTGAAGAGGCACACACCAAAGGGAACTTGGACATAGACTTCTTATTTTTAGTTTTTATTCTTTATTTATTTTTTATATATTAGTTATATTTTTTTCTATTTTTTAGTCTTTTTTTATCTATTGTATGCTTATTGGTTTGTTTGTTTAGTAGTTCTCTCTCCTGGGTAACGAGACACTTTTCACTGAAGGTACTGCTTCGTAGATCCCCAATGAATGAAGAGGCTCTTGGCCCTCATACAACCTCTCAACTGAGATGAGGGACTGTTATATAAGGACACTCAACCCCAGAGAAATGGGATGGAAGGGTTAGGAGGTAAAGAAAAAAAAAGAAATGTGATGTTTCAGTCTTTTACTACTAATTGTCATAAACTGTTTAGGATAATTAAGAAATGCAAACTAATGGTTATGCAAGCCGGTCATTCAGTTAGGTACTATGACAGCCTATTATAGTTACTTTCTAAGCTAATCAGAAATAAACCGGCAAGAGACAAGCAACATCTGCTTACCCTAATATAAGAGATAGATAGGGCCTCTTCAAAAACCTCAAGAAATCTGCAGAATATGGCATTCAAAGATGTTTTCGTAACTTTAGATTTTTTTATATCAAGGCATATCAACTCCTGACAGCACCCCCTATTCTCCTCCAAGTAGAAGATGAGCATTGAAGAATCTCCAGTGGGAGATGATTGAATTAGTCACAAGCCTATCTCTTGGTAGGAAAAGCCCCTTGCCCCAACTGTAGACAGAATGCTGTCCAAAAAGGACAAAACCTGGAAGCAGGTAAGTCGACAGCCTAGCTCTGCCAAGACAGGCTAGGTAAGTCCTTCATAACTCCTGCTCTACAATCAATGTCTGTCAGAGAAACGGGGCCAAATGACTGAAGCTCGATGCTGTAATGTATGGAGAGAAAATGGGAACTGTCCAGGCAGCCACAGGTATGTCATTTCTTAGTTTGGGAAGCTGCAGGCCCTGTACTTCCTATAAAATCAGATATATTTATCTCTCTCAGGTCTCTGAGGTGGCTGAAGAACAGATAGCTCGAGTCTCATAATTTAATTTTGAGTTGTTTAGGAGTCAAGAGAGTGTTATAGATCTAAGAAGATACTTTTAAAATTGTGTTGCAAGTTAGTATGAATGTTGAGTCAGATATAGAACTTAAACTCATGGAGATGGTTAGATAGTAGAATGTTAAAGTCAGGTACCAAATACATATGGACTGGTCATTGGGAATGTACGTTAAGCCATATAACCCTCATAACTGTGGCCTAATTACCTCTGTTGTACTGTATTGTATTTATTATTATAAGAGAAAGAGCCATTTGTTGGACTGAAAGGGGAAACTGTAGGGGGAAATAAGATTTACCTTAAACTTAAAAGAAAAAAAAAAGGGGGAAGAGGATGGGGGTTGAGGTTGGGAGGGTGGAACTGGAGGGGGAATAGGGAGGGGACTGCGATTAAGATGTAACTTGAAGAAATAAAAAATAAAGGAAAAAAAAGAAAACAAATCTCTTGTTTTAATAAACTTTATTTCACATCATTGTGTGCAACTGATTCAGAACTTAAATGGATAACCACAAATTAAACAGACAAACAAAAAGAAACCTCTTTAGATAGCTCATTTTTCTCTCTTTTTCAATACAAGGGAATCTATATGAGGTCCACCATGGCTCAGACTAGGGGTATTCTACCTTTTACTTACCATGTGATAATGCTTTCTTAACTGATAGTTAATTCCTATAGATTCATATTTTGTGATATTTACTCACATTTCATAATTTGCTTCATTTTATAAGAAACACTCATATCATTTGGGAAACAAATATATTTTAAAACTTTCTCTATGCAGTTATATTTAGGTTTGCTTTTCTGATTATTGACACATTTACTTTTTATTTACTGTTTATTTATTACTTCAATTTACATCTCCATCACCATGCCCTCCCTCCACCTCTCCTGGGCCCATCCTCTCACCCTCCCACCCTCTTCCCCTTCTCTCACCTACCCTATGGATTCATTTTAATTATGTTTGTGTTGTAAAATATTGTGTTTTGAGAAAAATTCAAGTCATTTCCCCAATCATTTTCTGTTTTACTCACGTTTATTACAGTGGTTACATACCAATGCCATCTGTGTATTCAGTTCAGAATGCACAACAGATTACATACTTGCAACATGATATCCCTACATTATGTTCATGATGAATACAGTCAAGTACTTTGTACTAAATATTGGAAAACACCTGAAAATCCAAATGATTATGCAGAGATTGAGTTCATCATCTTTTTACAACTTTACATTGTGCCTTCTCATTTCCTATATAAAGTATAACAAAACTATAGCTTGCTATATGTTCAAACCCACTATATCAATCTTAGGATAAGAGCCTGATTCTTCACCTAGTCAAGTCCAACATTAAAATTTCTATGGAACAGATCTCCAACCTTGTAATTGGGAGTGTTTCACAGTCAAGAATCCTTAAGCCTGAGTACCGCAGGCTGGGTCATCTTTTTTGATATATCTTTTAATAACTTTTTGTAGTATATCCATCAGTACTGCATGCCTGGTTTATTCATAGGAAGATGCTCAAAGCAGGGACCAACGTAGGACCACATTCAAAAACAGCCTAAAAGCTAGTCACAGTTCTCTTTGTGTTTAAGACATACTGATTTAATTATCTTCACTTTTTTTATTTAATATTATGCTTAAGGAGTTCATGATGCAGCATATTGGGTTCTGTTACAGAGCATCAAATGCTTCATTATGTCCAGTTAGAAGTTTCATACCATTGCATTATCATGTACTCTTTTCATTGCAGATTAGACATGATTATTTTTAAAACTGCTTCTTGAAATTTTACTCATTGAATTTCCAGAAAATTCCTTCCATATTGTCTTGCTTTACTACGACTTATTTAGATGCATTTGTGCTGTTCTGTAGGTACAGGGAATCAAACCTAAGTACCATGGATGGAATGTTGTGATTTCATAGAAGATAAAACAATTAACACAAGACAGAGGGTGAATAGGGATGCAAATTTGCTCTGTAGGGTATTATTCATATAGTTTTATATTTTTCATGTTTCAAAATCAGAAATTTATGTGTTTACTTTGCATTTGCAGTAATCCTATTTATTGTTCATTTGCTTAATTTTAATTAAAATTTTTTTCGAATCAACATTATTAGCAAAATGGTGACTTAATCTCCTTTTTATTTGTTTTATTTTTAATATCTATGGCTTGTTTGCTGCATTCAAAAAGGTATTAGATTAGAGTTGTGGCATGGAATCTTTTCTTTTGTGCTTAAAAGAATATTTCTATTCTTAAGTTATTCTGTAATAGTATTGAGTATACTTTTAATTTAAGTAAGTGGCTTTTCTTACTTTTGAGTGGGCTTTTCGGTGTTTTAGAATTTTAAATGTAATACTATGGGGCTAGACAGAGGGCCCAGCAGTTAAGAGCACTTTCTAGTCCTCCATAGTACCCACGTTTGTATCCCAGAACCCACAGGGCAGCACACAACTGTCTCTAATTCCAGTTATGGAAGTCCAGTGCCCACTTCTGACCTTAGTCAGTCCTTCATGCACATGGTACAAATGAAATACATGCAGACTAGATATTTATGCACATAAATAATGAAATAAAATATTTTGAAAAGATTTAATACTGAAAGAGTATGTTAAAACAAGTATTTGAATTCATGGTTGTTTTCTAATGTACAAAATATCAATGATACTGCAAAATAATTAAGACATAACTGTAAAATAATTGATGCTTAAAAATTGTACAGGGTCATATTTTATGTTTATTCTAATATAGCATAGAAGTCATTATGTACCCCAGGCTGCCCACATACTTGTGATGATCTTCCTGACTTAGTTTCTTGAATGCTTAGATTATGCATATGAGTCCTTTCAATCAGCACAACTAATTTCTTTTACACCTTATGTTTCAGGTAGTGGTGAAGATTCTTGAACTCCATTAACTAATTAAAGTCCGTGACATGTTTATTTGTTTTATGCAAATGTAAGGTAACAATATGAGGTACAAGGACATTAATTATGTTCCCAAGTTGTTAAACTTCCTAAATAATAGTCTGGGATATATATTCATCATGAATCGATAGTCTTACCTTCCAGGCACATTCCCATGGGAATGAAATTGACAGGATTGTAAGATAAATTGATTATTAGTTTATATAAATTGGTTACTAATTTATCTTTTATTTCTTATTATAACTACAATTTGGATTCTAGCAACTGGTTATAATGTAAAGGTATATATAAGATGCAATGTGTAAACTGCTAAAAATTCTTGAAGGTACAACCTCTTACAGAGCAGAAACAACTCAAATAATGAAAACAATTTGATTTCTTTAAAGTTTAATTGTGTTTTAATTGCTCAAGGGCTCCAAGGCATGGTTAGCATCGTTTTTTTCTAAATTCTTAGTTTCTATAAAATTTCACTATGACCCAGTCCACTGTCAAATCACAATAAGTATGTACAGGAGTTAGCTAAGTAGTTTCCTTTAGGAAAAAAATAAACACACAAATCATATGAACATTCTCAAACTATTCCCAAATACCTTATGCCAGAAGTACCCTACTAGCATACTCATCTCATGAAACATGTGAAGTCAATCCTCTCAACTTGCTGACATTTCCAATATTTTAATTGGGACACCACACCCTTATTATACTTTACTTCAGGGATCCAATAGCACAAGTGGAACACTGGAAATGGAATAGCCCTCAGGCCAGTTCCTCCACTGGGTGCAGATGATAATTGATGAATGTCTTTTTCTGAATTCTTTATTTTAAATATCTTCTTTTGCCTTGTCTTCTTTAGTTTAAATGTTAAATTATCTCCTTTAGTTAGTTCATAAAAATTATTAAGTTTTAGGCGCTGTGCTATTTAATATTATCTAAATAACATGCTGTAAAAAGAGGAGATAGAAAAGGTCCGTAACTCTACAAAGACACAAAAGGAATATTTCTTAGATTATTTTAATCACAATTTTGTTAGCTTGTATTAGATGATTGTATACTGGCTCTTGAAAGGACACGTACCAAGCTATCACTGTCCTTTGATTACCTTAAAGTCTGTTGTACCATTACGAATTCCCTGAGGTTTTCTATTACAAGAACATGTTATGTTTTTTAAAACATGAAAGGAGTGAGATAAAGTAAATGATGATAAGAAACAAAAATTCAAGAGAAACAAATTTAAAACTCCCTTAAAATAAGAATAAAAACTCAAAAAATCTAAATTAGATAAATTTAAAGATTAAATTCTTTATTAATAATGTTTTATAATAAAAGCAATGCTGCACACAAACAAAACAAAGATGACATAAGACAACAAATGACATTTCAAATGATAAATATATATTTAAAATAAAGCAATTAATAATATATGTATGGGAAAACACACAATAATGATTGAAACATAACTGATCACAAGATTGAAAATAAATAATATGCTATAATGATAAGAATGGTTAGATTACTTTTTATTCCAAAAGTAAAAACTGAATATTAATTATGGTTATATATTACATTGTGACAAATATGAATGATAGTATACTGCGAAATAATCTCTGAGTTTTAAATTTCAGAATATTTAATAAAGTTAAGAAATGAACAAGTAAATGTTATAATTTAAGGATTAAAAATAAACACCTTGGGGAATTACAAAACAAAGTAAGCATGGGCTGGTGAATATAAACTTCAACATGAAGGCAATGGTGTGAGTCTTGGACCGAAGAAGAAGGGCATGCAGTAAGTACAGGTAGTCTTATCAGGCTGTGAAAGACTGAAACTAAGGTGCCACATATTATCCATTGAAGAATGCATGTCAAAAACCAAGGCTTTGAATTAAATCAACTCTATGCACCTGTAATAAAAAGGGGAGAAGATTATTGACAAACATGAAGAGCTATTACAAACTTTATTGATGCAGAAACCAATGAGAATCCATTATTGATGGTCATTTGAACATAAACAAAGTATTGTTTTAACAGCAAAGTAAACCTCTCAAAACTTCATAAATAGGAGAAGACTAAGAAAATATGACTCAATCTTTCCATTTTAATGATTTAAAAATGGGAAAGGGAGAGGATGAGAATTGTTACATCTCTAAATTCAGGTAAGGCAGAAGACGTTTAGAATCTCTGTTGAAATACTTTGAATGACTGTGCAACACTAACATTATGAAAGTGAGTGTGAATAGCGGTATCCTTCTTAACTAAATGATGATGATTCTAAATCAGTGAGTTACTAAACAATAATCCCAGTGCCATGCAAGCTGTTGGTTAGTGAGACCTCACAATTCCACAAAACAATACAAGTTTTATTAAAAAAGACTTGTCTACATTATGATGCAATTGTTATTATTTTGTTATGTTATATGATGTGATGTGAGGTTATGTGTTCTGTTTTATTATATTTTAGTCATGTGCATGTATATATGTATGTATCACAGTGTGGGTATGACCATGTGAGTGTACGAACCTAAAGATTCCAGAGGTGTGCATCTCCCTGAAACTGCAATTATGGGCACTTTTGTTCTGTCAAACAGTGTGCTATGAACCAAACTTTAGGACCTCTGGAAGATAAATGTGACTTTTATTTATGGAGCCATATTTTTAGCCCCCCAAAATGATTCTTGTCATTACTATTGTTTTTCATAAGAAACAGATAATAAAGCTCCATTGCTGAAGATCCTACATCTCTTAATTGCAAAAAAAGACTCTGTCATTTGAACAAAATGGCAGCCTACAGATTGGGAAAAAAATCTTCACTAACCCCACATCTGACAGAGGGATTATATCTAAAATTTACAAAGATCTCAAAAATTAAATGCCAGGAAACCAAATAATCCAATCAAAAAATGGTGAAAAGAGCTACACAGAGAATTCACAAAGGAGGAATCCCTAATGGCTTTGAGACACTTGAAGAAATGCTCAGGATCCTTAGTCATTAAGAAATGCAATTCCAAATGACTCTGAGACTCCATCTCACACCTGTCAGACTGGCTAAGATAAAGAGCTCAAATGACAGCACATTATGGCGAGGGTGTGGAGAAAAGGGAAGCCTCCTTCATTGCTGGTGGGAGTGCAGGCTTGTATAACCACCATGGAGGTCAGTCTGGGGATATCTTAGAAAATTTGGAATAGCTCTGCCTCAGGACCCAGCCATACCACTTGTGGGTATGCATCCAAATGTTTCCTCACCAAATCACAAGGAAGTCTCCTCATCTATGTTTATAGCAGCCTTATTTGTAATAGCTAGAAACTGGAAACAACCCAGATGTCCCTCAACAGAAGAATGGATTAAAAAACTGTGGTACATCTACACAATGGAATACTACTCAGCCATCAGAAACAACAAAATCATGCAATTTGCAGCCAAATGGATGGAACTGGAGAAGCTCATCCTGAGTGAGCTAATCCAGACTCAGAAGGATGCACATGGCATCTATTCACTTACAGTCAGATTTTTGCCATATAATGCAGGATAACTATACTACAACCAATGCACCAAAGGGAACATGAACATAGACTTTTCTCCTATCAATGAGACACTTTGCCCTAGTGGTGCTGCCTTGTAGGCCCCCAGTGTATGAGGAGGCTCTTGGCCCTCATATGACTGCTGAACTGGGGTAGGGGACTGTTATGTAGGGACACTCCTCCCCTCCAGAGAAGTGTGATTGAGGGGATGGGGGTAGAGGGTGGGAGGGCGGGAATGGGAGGAGTGTAAAGAGGACACGGTGATGGAGATGTAACCTGAATTAATAAATAAATATTTAAAAAAACCCTAAACTTCAAGCTTCCTCCTTGCTGGCTACAGTTAATAGTGTCAGAAGGTACTAGTCTTCTGGGGAGAGAAAAGGCATACATATATACATGCACATGATTAAAATATAATAAAAATAGAACACATAACCATCACATCATATAACATAATATAATATAACATAACAACATTGCATTATAACATAGACAAGTCTTTTTTTTCATAAAACTTGTATCTTTTTGTGGAAGTGTGAGATCTCACTAATCAACAGCTTATATGGCACTGGGATCATTGTTTAGTAACTCACTGATTTAGAATCTTACCCATCCATGAACCCAGAGAACATCTTCACCAATTCCAACAAAGCCATATCCACATGTACAATAATAGAATGACACTTATAGGGAGGGATAACCAACAAGTCACTGTTTGGATGTAGAGTGTAAACCACAAGAGATGATGCATAACTGCTTCCCTAAATCCCAGTCAAAAAATATATGTATGGGGAAGTCATATGCCCTAGAGGGGATTTTATATTATTAATTAATTAAATTGACATACTTCAAACAAAATTCTAAATATCTATTTTTCATTAATTTATTTGTTTATTTTATACTTCTTCAAATGCAGCTGTACTCCCTCCTCTTCTCTCAGTCCCACCTTCCCACTACTTCCTCCATAACCCTCCATGTGGTATCAACCCATTCTGGCATATCATATAAAATCAGGACTATGTGCCTTCTCTTTTTTTTTTGAGGTATAACAAGTCAGCTCTCCTAGGGAAACAGGTTCCAGAGGGAGGAAACAGAGTCCAAGTCAGAGACAGTCCTTGCTCCCTTGTTAGGGAATCTACTTGAGGGCCAAGCAACCATCAGCTCCATATGTGTTGTGGGCATAGGACCAGTCCATGCATGTTCTTTGGTTGGTAGCTCAGTTTCTATGATTACCAAGGGTCCAGGTTAATTAGCTATGTAGGTTTTCTTGTGGTGTCCTTAACCCCTCCAACTCACTCAATTCTTCCACTAACTCTTCCAAAGGATTCCGAGTTCCACCTAAAGTTTGGCTGTGTGTTTCTGCATCTCTTTGTGTCATCTTCTGGATGAAGCCTCTCTGATGACAGTTATGCTAGGCTCCTGTCTGCAAGAATAGCACAGTATCATTAACTGTTTCAGGGGTTGGGTCTCTCCCATGAGGTTAGTCTAAAGATGGGCCAGTCATTGGTTTTCCATCAACTTCTGTTCCATCTTTTATATCCACAAACAAAATCTACTCTCAGCCGTAATCAGAGAGAAACATGTTTGAAGTAAATGGCATTTAATGCCATTGACTACCCAAGAGGCTTAGAATAGTAAGAGTTGATGGTCCAGTCCTAAATAAGTCATTGATACAACTACTTCTAATGCTTAGGGAACACTGTGGGAGAGTAGACAGAAGAAATGTAAGAGCAGGAAGAAAAGGAGTGAGGCAGCAGACCCCATTCCAGCTATTGTATATTCCCTGCAACAATAATCATACCTTCTGTAATTTCTATGTGCTGGGACTAGAAAGGACCGGTGGTGTCAACAGTCAGGCACTGACTGGATAGGGAATTATGTGGCCCCTCTCCTGACTGTTGAATTACTGAACATCAAGATTGTGGGAGGGGAGAATTCATTGTCATCAGTTTGGTGCTCACAGGTCAGCCCAGCAGCCTTCAGTGTTCAGTTTTAAAACTGTGGTCACATGGACAACCTGTGTTAAATCCAGAGACATATATATGAACATGAGAAAGCAAAATTTAGGAAAAAACAGAAGCCTACTGAGGTGGAAGAGAGATAAGAGAGTGTGGTAGTGGGGTGGAGTCTGCTGACTCACTCCTTTTCTTCCTGCTCTTAAATTTCTTCTGTCCACTCCCCCACAGTTTTCCCTAAGCTCTAGATTTAGTTGTGTCAGAATATGCTAGATAAGTGCATGTAACTGTCATGCCCAAGGCTCAATTAGCAAAAAATAAATTATGATACCACATACTAGTAGTTGAATCATTTTTTACAGGACTGGAGAGGTGCCTCAGCATTTAAGAGCACCTGTGTTTTTGCAGAGAATGTGAGTTGGTTCCCAGAACACACAAAGAGGCAAACAAACATCCATAACTCCTGTTTCAGGGGAGCCAATGGCCTCTTCAGACTGTCATAGGTTGCAGCAGATGTGCACGTAGGTAAAATGTTTAAACATATAAAATTTAAAAATAAATCGGCTGAATTATGTTTGAGTATTTTTTTAACTTAGGGTTGACTTCCAAGTGTCATAGTGAAAGTAGCATAGACAGAAAGTTTAAGTAATAATACTGGATAAACATGAAAATAAGGAGATAAAATTGTAGAACAAGGTATGGTAGTGATGGATAGGCATGATTGTACTGGATATAACCCAAAAAGATGGAGAGCCGAGGCCTAAGAATCATTGTGAATTAATGTCAGTCTTGGTCTATGCATAGAAGTCCAGAAGGTCTCTTTATAAAAATAGAAACAGGACATAAAAAGTGCAATATACACTTAATAATAATATTTACTAAAGATTATTGACTGTCAATAACTCAAGCTGTATACAGAACACGATAAGCAATTTCAAGATTATTCTCCTAAGTTTGATATTGTACATAGTGAAGTCAGACTGGAAGATCTAGGACGCTGTCTCTCAGGTGTCCTTCCAGAATACTAAAATAATTCAAATGAAGAGAAACATTTTGCATTAGAAGGAAAAGAGCCCAAATATGCCCTTTTGATAAATGGTACAACTACAAGTAAACTACAAAATTTTAAGCAAGTCCTTCTTTTAGGTAAGTATAGTATACTTCAGCAAGTAGAGTATATGTCATTTCATCAAGCAATGCATGTGCGTGTCCATTTGTGAGGATGAAGATAATACAGGTACAGAGAAAGAATCTATAAGAGAAGCCCAGAAAATGATTCACTTGGATCTGAAATGGAACAACTTTGATGAATGAAAATGGGCTACACATTGGAACCTGTGCATATGCCCAGTTTAAAAGAGGTCAAGACATTGGATATCAGTGACAAAATGTTTGAAAGTTGAAAAGGTACAACAGGAGGATTCATAAAGATGGTGACTAGATCACTATAATGACCAAGAAGAATATAGTGTTTTTACCAAAAAGTAAATTGTTTCATGGGTGCAGTTTGAATATTAATATTTGAACTTTGGACAACATTTAAAACAAAGGACAAAGTGATAAAGACAATGCTAAAACCTTAATAACAAGGATTGAGGGAAGATATATGCATCACAATAAAAGGAAAATAAGCATAACATTTTCAGAATATTATCTGATATAATCTATGAAGTAGAATTTTTTTGGTGTTCAAGTTCAAAATGAATGACATGACTGAGCTAATGGTTCATTTCCATGTCTATGACATAATTTATGTAGCTTATTATCCAGTACATTTAGTAAGACCAATCATACTTTATCCTCAAAACAACATGCTAACTAAGTTACAATAATGAGGAATGAGGGAAATGATTATCAAATACAAACTTTCAGAAACTACTATACATAAATATTGATTTGTTTTGATTGATATGATATATCATATATTAATATGATAATTATCAAAACCATACTTTGAACCAAAAGTCAATGTTACTGAAAATAATGAGACTTATTTAAGGTACACAATGCAGATATTAAGAAATAGGTACAAATATATTAAACAATAAAACAGGTTTCATGTACACTTGGCCAGTTCTTTCTTGATGCTTGTGGGTGGATACTTCTGTGTGGATCAATATGCCTTTGCCATTAGCAACAGTGTTATGGAAAGAAAGAAGGAAAGAAAGAAAGAAAAAAAAAGAAAGAAAGAAAGAAAGAAAGAAAGAAAGAAAGAAAGAAAGAAA
>CAJQZJ010032944.1:2886453-2920797 GCA_907164525.1 Lophiomys imhausi
AAAGAAAGAAAGAAAGAAAGAAAGAAAGAAAGAAAGAAAGAAAGAAAGGACGGGAGAAAGAAAGAATACTGGCATGAGAAAGTAGACTACTATGACATGTTAGTAAGTGATAATGATCTTTTTAGGGAATAGAAGATAATATCCATTTGATATATATTAGGCCTCTTCTGTTATGTGATGCATTCTGTTGTCTCTGTCTTTATTGTTTCCTCTGGGTCATACTTTCAGATTAATAAGTCTTTGTTTCTGGTCAAGATAAGGTTAAATAAATATGTTTATCAAACGCTTCTGTAAAATGATCCTCATTTATTGAAAATCAATATTTTCTTTACACTGCATCTAGTATCATACTATTGCCTTCAACTATTTTATATTGTATGGGTATTGTATAAGAATGCAAAGTGGGTACTTATGCAGCATATGTGTACTCAGATTTTTTTCCTACCAGATGCCAAAGGAATTTTTCAGTAAGTAGGATATATGAGTATATTTTTATAATATATATTCAAATATATGTACATGTTATTAGGCATAACAAGAAAACTAAATCTATTGAATTAATTATTGATTAATTAATTATAGAATGGACTAATGACTTTTGGGTAACTTTCACGTCTATACTATGACTAATTGCAACTATCAATGGCATATCAAAGTTAATTGAATATAGAATACATAAGAGGATATGTCTCAAAATAGTTACTTATTCTATGGAAAAAATGTATGCCTAGAATACAGTTCAAATATAGTTTTAAATTGAATCAACTTTCAGGTCATACTACAATGTGCTTGCAGGATTCATGCTAATGTCTACAAAGGCAATATAAACACATACACGAAATGATATACTATGAACTTTTCACCAGTTTTATACCCGATATTCAACAGACTTTAATAACCTAATTATAAATACAAATATTTCTTGCACATAGTCTCCTGTTTGTAATGTGTTTATCTCTGGATATAATCAACTTTGTCAGTATTAAGAATGCTTTGCACTCTAACAGTTTACTTCTCTTCAACGGGACTATCTAAATCTCAGATCTTTGGTATCTCAGCATAGAAAGTGCTTCCTGTACAAACATGAAGACCAGACTTTTGTTTCCTGGCATTCACACTAAAAGTTATAACAAAAATACCATAAAGTGACCCAAAAACCTAACCTCCCCCAGAACAAAACAAAACAAAACAAAACAAAATGAAACAAAAAACAACAGCAAGCCAAGTGAACAAAATTAACTGCCTGTCACCCAAGCACTTTGGAGGCACAAAAACCGAATATCTATAACTGGAACCATTTAAATGGTGTGAATATAAAGATGAATGCTTAAAATCCCATATACTATATCTGCTCATAAAGTTTTTATCCAGATTTACCTTATTTTATACTTGCATTTTATGAGTTTTATTAGTTAGGGTCTTCACTTCAAATTACTTGCCATTTGTATCCTGAATGTTGATGCATGTTATCACTAAATATAAGCTGTATTTGAAATTTTTTTTGAGCTCTTTAAAGTAAAGACCTTTTTAAATAGCAAGGTGATGATATATCTAAGTTAATAAAAGCATTTGACACCAAGCCTGATGATCTGGGAATGCTCTCCAAGACTCACATGCTGGAAAGAAAGAACTGAATCACAGAAGCTGTTCTCTAAACTCCAGCTGTGTTTCTGGCACAGGCACATGCACAATTCTCCCCGCCTCCATATACACAGAGTCACTTGCACACAAATCTACATGAACACAAGTAAAATTGCTGAACTGGTCCATTAAAAAATATATTCTGGTTACATATCCCTAATTTTGCCTCTTTTTTTAACTTTTAAAAAAATTTTAGTGCTGATTGAAATCACTTCTCTAAAATGGATAATTGTGCTTTTTTAGGACCAAATTATTCATCCATGATCAATGCTTTCTCAAAAATTAATAAAAAATATTCTAACTTTTCCTCACATCATATATAAGTGCTCTTTTATGGAATCTTTCATGGTTGTCAAGGAAGTATAAAGTTTTCTCTCTCTAAATATCATTTTTAAATATGTTCCAGCTACTTTCTTCCAGTACTGACTCTCATTAGCCTTTTGATAAATGAATGTTCTACATCATATACTATACATGAAGAACTAACCATGAATACTTACTTAAAGTCAGGATAAAAATTAAAAAACATGATTTCAGGAAGACTTTATCTTCAGGGCCAGGAAGTGTAGAGGGAGCTCTACAGCCATCTCTTGGGGATAATTCTGAATTTTATTACTCAACCTTCAATCTCCTTTCAGAATGCTGATGTCACATATGCCAGTCAGTTGGTCATTCTCCTTTTGACTACCTTCTGTGTTTTTGGTTTCTGGACCTTTTGACATTTACAGTATTATATTATAAAGTTCATGTCTTCGTGGTCTTCTTAGTTGACTGTTCTTTAGTCTGTAGAATGAGAGACTTCTTCCCTGGTCTTTTAATCTAGCATTGAAGAGTGCTATGAATCAATAGAGCATGCAAAGAAATCTTAAAGCTCATGTAGAATAGAAACAGTTTGTTTTGAAAATCATGTTTTTGAGATGTATAACATTTGTAGAAAGTGTTAACTACCTATCAGTAATCTCACACTTAACCTTCAACAATGCTTACATAGTTTATATTAATAAATCAACATAAATTAGGAATTATCACTACAATTAACAGAATTTTTTCCCAAGAAAGTAAATTAATCCTTCCTCATTCCTGAGCGAGGCAAACTTACTAGTCTTTTTTTTTATTTATTTATGAGAAACTAGGGAAAAATACAGAAGGCAAATCTAAAATGATAATAAAATTAATGAAACCCTTGATTGTTCCCTGCCTCACACCAGAACACAGAGTTTCTACAACACATCAAAGGACAAGAGCCTTTAGAAAAATAGCTGGAAAAACAATTCTCAACTTCATACATAAAAACAAAAAAACCCAGAATAGCTAAATCAATCCTGCACAAAAAAAAAAATCTGGAGGTATCACCTTCCCAGATTTCAAGCAATACTATAAAGCAATAGTAATAAAAACAGCATGGTACTGGTATAGAAACTGACCAGTAGATTAGTGGAATCGAAGTGAGGGCTAAGATGAACCCACACACCTATGGTCACTTATTTTTTAACAAAGGACCCAAAACCGTACAATGGAAAAAAGACAGCTTCTTCAACAAATGGTGCCGGTCTAACTGGATGTCGACATGTAAAAGAATGAAATTAGACCCATACTTATCACCTTGCACAAAACTTAAATCCAAATGGATCAAAGACCTTAACATATCAACACTTTAAATCTAGTAGAAGAGAATGTGGGGGAAACCCTCAAACTCATTGGCACAATTCCCCAGTGCAAGAGGAAGCTCTTAGCCCTCATATGACTGTTGAACGGAGAGGGGTGACATGGAGGCACACTCCACATCAGAGGAGTGAGATGGGTGGGAGAGGGAGGAGCAGGTGAAAGGGTGGAACTGGGAAGGGTGAAAAGAGGGTACTATGATGGAGATGTGACTTGAAGTAATAACAAAAATACTAAAAAGAAAAGAAAAAAAGAAAGAAAGACAGAAAGAAAGAAAGAAAGAAAGATAGCATACAGGAGATAAAGAATGGTGACTCCCAGAGCCAAACATGCTTTCTGTGGAAAAGCTGAATGTATGATTTCAGCACCAGTATAGATGCCAATCTTTTCTGCTTAAAGTAGTTTCATTAAGTTTCTCAGATTCTTATTCCAGTAGGCTTCTGCTCCTTTGCTCAGCTGTACTCTTGTTTGATCTTTTGGTCCATTATTCAGGCTTTGTCCTTTATTCTTATGTTTTTAACTCCATTTTCACATGTACTGTAGGGTAATGAGCTATAGGTATGACAAAATTAGCTAAAAATTTTGCCTTTTTATTTTGAATGATTTTGTTAGTCTGTTTATTGATCTTCATCTTATCTGTCTTCTGTTCTTCACTTATGAATTACCAGGGTCTTTAACTAACTTACCTCATAATTGCTTAACGATATTTCTTTCTGTTACTTATACTTTGACTCTAATTCATCTTAAGCACAACATGAATTACTTAGCTTGGGCCTTCTTGCTTATATAATGTGAATATTGGTTGCCATTAAAAGCAGGTAGGCTTCTTCTTTGTAGGTATAATCACCATTGGTATAACCATCATCATCACCATCACCATCATCATCATGTTCTTTCTCCTTCCTCTTTTCTTTCCCTTTATCTTCTCTTTTGTCTGTGCTGTGATGGGAACTTAATCCAGACTATGATATGTCTGGCTAAAAGGAGACTGGAAGTGAGAAATAGAATGAAGTTCTCCTGCTTAATGAGTTCTGGTACCTGTGCTCTGATTTCTTTTGCTTTTGACTACATTGGAAGCCATTTGATTAGCATTATCTTCTTTTCTCTCTCTGTCTTACTGAAAGAAACAAAATATGCTAGAATTTGAAGTTTTTATTGTGGGCAACTCTATATTACAGGAATACATAAGAACTAGCATTGCCGTGATTTACTTGTTATCTCATGATACCAATTTAATCATTCCTAGTCTCTCTGAATTATATACTCTTGTTACTGCTTGCGACATCTTCACAACTGATATTTCTTTTTCATTAGTGTCATGGAAGATATTACTTAAATGTTATTTCCTTCAGTAATACTAATGCTCTTTTAACTTTGTTTAATTCTTTTAATATGATTTGTCCATAGCAAAAGAAAATGCTTGAAAGCCCCTTTAAGAAATAGCTATTGCTGACTTTATCCCTTACTTTGATTAACTAAAATTGTGATGTGATAGAATTTTATTTCAATTAAGTTAAATTGAGGTTTGAGTGCAATGATAATAATGGCAGTTTTATGTAACTCTCTATACAAAAGTAATTCGTAGAATGAAATACATACTTTCATTTCAAGACAATGAAAGAAAGGTTATATAGAGCTGAGTGGAAATTGACAATGAAAACAAATATATCCTGACTTGCAACAAGTCTACACTTGTCAAATTCTATCTCCACAAAACTGAGTATCCTGGCTGGCCATGTGCTCAAAATACATGGCTTCTTCTGTAGTGTTTATTCTAGACCAAATTTTTATAATTTGCACTGTCTTCTTCTGCTGCAACTTCTTGTGTTGCTATTCTAAACTTAATTAAACATAAAATCCTACTTTCAAAAAAATGACCCACTCTAAGGTAGAATGCCATCCACATTTTATGAAGATATTTCCATTTAATGTCAATAACAATTACCTTAGAGATGTATTAATTTTTAGGAAAGATTGTAATTAAGAAATTATTACTTTTCCCTGAGTTTTTATTTCTCATGATTCCCCACTTTCCATGTGAATATTAGTATAAA
Source organism: Lophiomys imhausi (assembly GCA_907164525.1). Taxonomy (NCBI): domain Eukaryota; kingdom Metazoa; phylum Chordata; class Mammalia; order Rodentia; family Muridae; genus Lophiomys; species Lophiomys imhausi. Next base: position 2,891,811 of record CAJQZJ010032944.1, read on the forward strand.
TTCTGTTTATGATACTTTTCACAGATACTACAAATATTGTAATATAAACATTTCTACCCTATTTTCAATGGTTCTGTATTGTTTTCCTTTAGCATAAAGGATATAGAACACAATATAAGAATCATTCAGCCTTTGGAATATTACACAAGGGCACTATAATTAAGCTAAAATTAAGAACCATGTTTGCCTTCTTGGTTTTGGAACAAATGCTGGTGTTGGAAAGAAATCAATATCTTTTAATTTTTTACTTATTGAAATATTTTAGAAAAAAAATCAAAATAAAAAAGTGCTTGTCCCTGGACAGATTAAATCTTTTTTTCTTATATCTTGTTTGTAAAGCTCACAAGTCAGAGAGACAATCAGAACTGTTGATTTGTGTTTCATTTATTTTTGAAACCAATTTATTGTATTTTATTTCTCAGTTTCTGAATTCTGCATTTATCAGTAAGTGAAGATTTTAATCTTCCTATGGATAATGTGATCTACAGGTGATGTCTGACTTTACTGTCAGTATAGTAAGTGGCAAAATGATGTTATGACTAAAAATTGTATTTTAACATAGAATAAAATCAATGTTCATATAATGCTTGTTTTGGAAAAGTTATTCATGTAAGAGGAATAATTTATTTTCCTTCAAATAACTTTGAGAACTGAAAAGACATGGTCACATGAATACTGAAAAACTCCAAAAATTATTGCAGTTTTTGTTACTCTAGTCTTTCCCTTGATCAAATGAGACCAATGTGGAATGAATTAATTAAATCTTAAATGAGTTCAAAACTATCTCTACCTTGGACAGGTAGCAATGTCTGGGCATTGCTGTATAGTTTTTGAAAATTCACAAAATCATTTCATAGTTCAATTAAAGCTTTCTTTCTAAATATGAAGTCCTGATGCCTATTGGATTATAACACCTGATCCTACATCAGGAATAATTAAACTTCTTTCCTTATAATTGTATCCTGAGTAAGAATTTTGTTTCAATATTTATAGATTCCAATGTTACTGTATATGATGATATTTCTCTTCATTATTTCTTTGTGGTTTCCCTCAAACCACATTAACACCTGACAAAAACGTATATGTATATAAAAACATTTAATGAAAAATGAGGCTATCAATTTAAAAGAGCAAATGGGGTTATATGGGAGAATATGAGTGGAGGAAAGGGAAGGGAAGAATGATGCAATTATATTATAATCTCAAAAAATGCACATGGAAATTCATTTGGATCCCATTTTCCAAGTAAAACATTAGAGTGATAAAGTACTTTGGTTCTTTTTTGACTATACCATCTCTAGTCTATATTTTTCTTTTTCTGAGTATACTTCCTTCTTCCTGTGTGAGTTACACCATCAAATCTTTAGTTCTCAAATACTGTACATGTTATTTCATTTTTCTAATCTTGTAACTGATGTTCTCACACATATAGGTCCCTTATGAAGGCAAATTGAACTTCATGAATTTTCTCATATAGCATTTACTTATTTTCCACTGTTTGCTCTTTAAGAAAAAATAAAACCAATTTCTCAACCCACTTTTTATTTCCTGCTCATTCAGACCATGGATTTAGACAATTATTCTTGTTTCCATCTTCTCATCAAATTTTCCTTTCCTTCTGGTTGAATTCTTACTTTTTAAAATGTGCCTGTTCCAAGAGTATTAAAATATCAGAAAACTATTACCAGTGTATAGGTGTGTGTGTATATGTGAGTTTGTGTGTGCATTTAATGAGATGTTCTTTCTTTAAATGTTCACCTATACTTTCTTTGAAAACACTTCTAAATAATTGAAGTAGAACTACTAATATATCGATCCTGTGTATTTTCCTTGGAAAAACCTCATGTTTTGGGGGATGGCAAGATGGCAGCAATAACTCAGACACATTCTGATATTCAGGAAGACCAACTGGAGCACTGCAGTGATAAACTCCCACTGAATGGCACTTTGTGAGGCTCAAGCCTATCTGAGCTTGCCCAGCAAAGTCAGGGACAATAAAGAACTCTGTACTGGAAATATAGACACTAGAAGTACACAGAAGTCAGACACAGGACACTGATCGCTTCCTGCTGGGAGAGTGCATTCCCCACCACAGTGGAAAAGATGGCTGATCAAATCTTTTCAGGACATCAGCTGGTGGTTTGACCTCCAAAGGAAGCCTTCTTCAGTTTCCTGAGTCCACAGCATCCATGCAGGCATTCTGACAGCCAGGAGAAGACCATCAGAGCCACTATGGTAAGACTGAGGGTGATTCTCCCTGGGATTTGCAGCATCGTGTTGTCTGGGTGACAGGTAACTGGGGGATCGAGCTGGTAGGCACTGAGCTTCCCTGAGCCCAAGCGGGCTGTGTACAGGCTATAGACTACATATTGGAACTCCCTACCCTCTCCCCCAGCTGCCTTGCATGGCCTCTCTGCTAGGCTCTCCACTGTGTCCTCAAGGTCCAACATCTATGTTTCACCTCAGAGCAGTGAATCAGTTCTGGACCACTGTGTGCAGTCAGAGAAACCAGGCTGCACCAGTTCTCAGAGTTTCAATCTGAGAGGCACAGAAGGCTCTGAGACCAGTGTGAGAATGGATTGGGAGGACCATGGCCACAGTCATGACACCCTAGCTACAGGGTGACTGTTGGAAGCCCCTGCTGACCCAGGCAGCCTGGTCTGGAACAATGTGATTCCGGCAAGGAAAAAGGCAGCCGAAATTCACTGAGTCCAAGAGCTGTGGACACCTTGTGAACTCCACATTGGAACTCTCTACCCGTGCCCAGTCCAGCAGGGCACTCAGTCTACAACCTCAGTCCAGGGCATCAAGTTCTCCTCCTGGATAATTGAAGTGGCCCTGGACTGGGCATGATGTCCAGGCGACAGGTTGCGCCAGACCATAGAACTTTTGACAGAGATGCACAGGTTGATCTTGAGACCCCCCTGAATATAGCTTGGGAGGTCCATACCCACTGTCCTGACACCCTATCTACAGGGAATCTGTTAGAAGTCCCACCAACCCATGACAGGCTACTCTAGAACACAGCATCTCTGACAGAGGAAAGGTGTCTGAGATCCCCCTGAGACAAAGTACTGTAGATGTTTGCTTTGTGAACTCCATATAGGAACTCCCTGCCTGCACCCACTTTGGCAGGGCTCTCAATCTACTGACTCAATCTACAGCATCTAGATCTCGGTCAGGATCAGTAAAGCAGTTCTGAACTATTGGGTGCTGCCCGAATAAGTGGGCTGCACTGGACCACAGAGCTTCTTCTGACAGAGAGGCACAGTTTTATCCTGGGGACCCACCCCCACACCAGAGAGTAGCTTGGGAGGACCACAACCATAGTGATGACACCCTAGCTACAGGGAAACTGCCAGAAAACATAGTAGTGTGGGCACGCTAGATTGGAGCACAGTGATTCTGGCCAGGAAAGGGCCGCTGAACTTCCCTGAATCCAAGCACTGTGGACAGGGTGTGAATTCCACACCAGAACTCCCTGCGAGCACCTCTCTTGCCCCTCAGCTGAATACCCAGGCTAAACACAGAGAACTTTGACTTTGGAGCAGTTAAACAACCTCGGACTATTGTTCCCTGCCTGGATGATGTGGGCTGTACCAGATCACAGTCCTTCTGGCTATATTGTGCACATTGATCCTGACAACCCCCTGAGATGAGCTTGGGAGGATCATGATCATGTTCCTGACACATAAGTTACAGGGGAACTGCAGCTCTAATCTACAGTCTGTGCCCTGCCAACCCCCACCGACATCACTAAAAAGACCACTGGATCTCAGGAACCTGAAGTTGGGAATAACCCATCCCACCCAAACATCTGATCTGAGTTACCAAATGGGACACAGCAGGAAGGGGTGAGCTCTGGGAGGCACACTGAGAACCAGCCCCCACACAAGGCCCCATCCAGCCTGTGGAGAGCTACAGATCACCAAGTTATATGCTCTCTACACCAGAGCATCCTCTTTGGCACCAAGCACAGAAAGGAGAAGGAACAAACAGCTAAGAATAATCAGGTAGCTAAAGGCCAGCAAAAGAACAGAACTGACAAAAGTCAGGGGAATATGACTCCAACAAAATTTAGCTATGCTAGTACAGCAAGCTCTGACCATCCCATCACAGCTGAAACAAATGAAAATGATGACACATCTATACTTTGGAAAATGATAGAGCCTTAAAAGAAGAAAATAAATCCCTGAAAGAATTAAAAGAATCCACAATTATACAAATGAAATCAATGGAGAATTCCATTAGAGACCTCCAAGCTAACTCAGTCAAACATGAATGAGAAAAAGACAAGGCTATAAAAGATTTGAAAGATGGGCAGGCAAAGACAACCACATTGGATTAGGAAATGTATAAAACATATAAAACAGTTCAAGACTTGGAATTGGAAATACAAACAATAAAGAAAACACAGGCAGAGAATATCCTGGAACTGGAAAACTAAGGAAAGAGAACAGGAACTACAGACATGAGTATCACAAATAGGATACAAGCTATTGAAGACAGAATCTCAGACATGGAAAATTTGATTGAAGAAATCAGGACAACCAAAGAAAATGAGAAATCAAAAAAAGTTCTCACCCACAACATCCAAGATATCAAGGACTCAATGAAAGGATGGAACATAAGAATTATAGGCATAGATGAAAGAGAAGACTCCTGACACCAAGGTCCAGGAAATGTCTTCAACAAAATCACATAGGAAAACTTCCAAAACTTAAAGAAACAGATCCTGGTAAAATTTCAAGAGGCATACAGATTAGACTAAATAGATTAGATCAGGATAGAAATCCCTCTTGCCACATAATAATTTAAAATCCAAATGTACAGAACAAAGAAAGAATATTAAAAGCCATAAGAGAAAAAGGTCAAATAACAAATAATGGCAGGATCATCAGAATCACAGGTGACTTCTCTGGGTGGAAGTCCTATTAGCCCTAAGAGACCATAGGTGCCGGCCCAAACTACCTTGCCCAACAAAACTTAGATCAACATCAACATAGATGGAGAAAACATGATATTCCATGACAAAGTCAAATTTAGACAGTATCTATTCACAAATCCAGCTCTACCAAAGATCCTAGAAGGAAAATTCCAACCTAGAGAAGATAACTACAACCAAAAAAAAAAAAAAAAAAAAACAAAGGAAACAAAAACTCCACTGCAGCTAAACCAAAAGAAATGTACAACCACCACCTACAAAAATAACAGGAACTAGCAACCTAGGTTCATTAATATCCCTCAACATCATTGGACTCAACTCCCCAATAAAAAACACAGGCTTATAGAATGGAACCATAAACAAGACCTGTCATTTTCTGCATACAAGAAACACATCTCACTAAAAAGATAGACTCCAGTTCATAGTAAAGGGCTGGGAAAACGTTGTCTAAGCAAATGGGTCCAGGAAGCCTTCTGGAGTAGCCATCCTAATATCAAAAAATAAACTTTCAACTGAAATTAATCAAAAAAGTTAGAGAAGGGAACTACATACTCATTAAAGGAAAAATTCGTCAAGATGCCTTCTCAATACTGAATATCTATGCCCCAAATACAAGGGCAACAACATTTGTAAAAGAAATTCTTCTAAAGCTTAAACCACATATTGATCCCCACACATTAGTAGTGGGAGATTTCAAACCACACTCACACCAATGGAGAGGTCATCCAGACAGAAACAAAACAGAGAAATAATGAGACTAACAGAAGTCATGAACCAAATGGACCTAACAGATATCTACAGAAAGTTTCACCCAAACACAAAAGAATACACTTTTTTTTTTACAACACCTCAGGGAACCTTCTCCAAAACTGACCATATAGTTGGACACAAATCAAGCCTCAATAGATACAAGAAAATTGAAATAACACCTTGTATTTTATCAGACCACCATGGATTAAAGCTGAATTTCAACAACAACATAAGTAACAAAAAAATCTACACATTCATGGAAACTGAACAACTCTCTATTCAAAGACCACTTGGACAGAGAACAAATAAAGAATGAAATCAAAGACTTCCTAAAATATAACAAAAACGAAGGCACAACATATCCAAAATTATGGGACACAATGAAAGTAGTGCTATGAGGAAAGTTCATAGCACTAATTGCCTTCAAAATCAAAATTGTGATAGCTCATTTTATCAACTTAATGGCAGAACTGGAAGAGCTAGGAAAAAAGAAGCAAACACTCCCAAGAGGAGCAGAAGGCAGGAAATCATCAAATTTAGAAATAAACAACTTAGAAACAAAAATAAACAATTCAAAGAATCAACATAACCACGAATTGGTTCTTTGGGGAAAAAAAACGGACAAATCCTTACCCAAACTAATGAAAAGACAGAGGGAAAATACCCACTTGAGCAAAATCAGAAATGAAAAGGGAGAAATAGCAACAGACATCAAAGAAACCCTGAGAATCTTTAGGTCCTATTTCAAAAATTTGTACTACACAAAATTTGAAAACCTGAGTGAAATGCACAATTTTCATCATAGATTCCTCCTACCAAAGTTAAATAAGGATCAGGTGAACACATTAAACAGTACTATAACTCCTAAGTAAAAAGACAGTCATTAAAAGTCTCCCAAACAAAACAAAACAAAAAAAGCCAAAACAAAACAAACAAACAAAAAACCCAGGGCCAGATGGTTTCAGCACAGAATTCTACCAGATCTTCAAAGAAGAGCTAATACTAATACTCTTCAAATTCTTCCACAAAATAGAAACATAGTTACAGAAGGAACACTGTAAAACTCATTCTACAAAGCCACAGTCACCCTGATTCATAACCACACAAAGACCCAACACAGAAATAGAACTTCAGACCAACTCCCCTCATGAACATAGATGCAAAAACACATCAAAATATGATGCACCATGATCAAATAGGCTTCATCCTAGGAATGGAGGGGAGGGATGTTCAATATACCAAAATCCATCAATGTAATTCACCATATAAACAAGTTGAAAGAAAAAAACCCCACATGATCATCTCCATAGATGTTGAAAAAGCATTTGACAAAATCCAACACCCCTTCATGCTAAAAGTCCTGGAGAGAACGGGCATACAAGGACCATACCTAGAAATATAAAGGTGATATACAGCAAGCCAGTAGCTAGCATCAAATTAAATGGAGAGAAACTTAGAGCATTTCCTCTATACTCAGGGATAAGGCAAGGATGCCAACTCTCTCCATATCTCTTCAACATAGTACTTGAAGTTCTAGCAAGAGCAATAAGACAACTAAAGGAGATCAAGGGGATACAAATTGGAAAGGAAGTAGTTAAATTATCCCTATTTGCAGATGATATGATAGTATACATAAGTGACTCCCAAAATTCCACCTCAGAACTACTACACTGATAAACAAAATCAGCAACGTGACCAGATACTAAATCAATTAAAAAGAAATTTAATTCAATTAGACCCATGCTTATCTCCTTACACAAAACTTAAATCCACGTGGATCAAAGACCTTAACATAAAAGTAATAGACATACTAAATCTAAGAGAAGAAAGGGGAGGGGGGAAGCCTCTAATTCATTAGCACAGAAGAAGGAAACCAGGGAAGCATGGTCCCCTGAATCAACTAAGCAGGGTTGATTAGAATCACAGATACTGAAATGGCAAGAATTGTGCCTGCATAGGTCTGCACAAGATCCTCCACATATATGTAATGAATGTTGATTTGGTACTTTTGTCGGATGCCTAAACTGGAGTGGATATATCGCTGTCTCTTTAGTCTGCTCTTGGGACTCTTTCTCTCCTATCTGGTTGCCTTGACAAATCTTGGTTTGAGGGCTTTTACCTTATCTTATTGAATATTGTTTCCTTATATCAGGCTGTAGTCTCTTGGATGCCTGCTCCTTTCTGAAGGGAACCAGAGGAAGACTGGATCTGTGAAAGAGGGTCTGTGCCAGGGAGCTGGGAGAAGTAGAGGGAGGGGAAACTATGATCAAGGTGTATTGTATGAGAGACAAATCTATTTTCAATTAAAAATATAAAAAGAAAAAATATATGAACAATTACAGAATTAATATTAATATAAATGTCTTCACAGTCATAGGAAAAACCAAACTTATGAGTAGACTTCACTTTTTGTGCTGTGTGTCATCTGTAGGGATTTGTTGTATAGCTACAAAACATGTCAGAAAGTATTGCTGCTGAATTTCTAAATAACTGCAAATCAACTACAGTTTTATTAAAAATAATAGATAGTGTTACTTATATTTTTCTCAGTCTCACGGTAGTCTTTTCTCTAGACAAAATTTTTCCATTCAAAATAGTTCATATAGCTTCTTGTCTTTGTAATCAACTTAAAACTAGAGGAAATTACTTGCCTCCATCAGCAGGATACCATTTTATTGAATTCAATCAAATGTTCTATTTACACACTTCAATCCTCAATAAAATCCAATTTTATTATTTGAAACCTATAATCTTCAGCAGAATTGAATAAGTGTATTTCACCAAAGCTGAAGTGCTCTGTTATATTAATCAGCTAGATAAAATTTTAGCAAGGGAAAAGGAGGGGGCAATAAGGCAGATTGGGTGGTGGTCTATGCTTTTTAAAACTGTTTTAGTTCTCTCTTGAACCAAATCAATTTTACATTTCTTGTCAAAATTCTGATTAGTAAATATTGCATGCTGAAATGAAAATATTTGCCTTTTAATATAGTTTTTATGTACCAGGTGGAGGTTTTCATATTGAGCACAGTAAGAGAATACTACAATTTCTCTATATTGAGAATAAATAACCATACTTATCAGGCTTTATATGAAAAAAGTCATCCTGTTCAAACTTCTAAGAAAATAGAAAGTATAAAATGTAGTAAGATATAATGAAGGAAGGGAGTCACACCTTATTGCAATTCTTTGAAATAACCCTAAGTAAATAGTGCCCCACTAAGATGAGTAAGACTCAGTAAATGTAACTCAGGCAAGGGTGTCTCTTCATGCACTGCTGTGCTCATATATCTCTTCTTCATGCTGTCTCTTGAAGTTTTCGATAGATTCACCCAGAAAAACCTACAGGGAATGTTTCTACTTTGTTAGCAGAGCTAAGCGAATAGCTCAGGATTATGAATAGGATGCCCCATTTATAGCTGTGGATTTGGAGTTAAGTACCTGTGTGACTTTGGACGGACATGTGATTTATACTCTCAGCAAGTAAAGCACCATTCCCCATCATCCCTCACAGGTGGCAAATGTGGGCTCCTTCAAATGGTAAACTCAGGGACAAGACAAGGATGTTCACTTACACCATATCTCTTCAACATAGTTCTTGAAGTTCTTGCTAGAGTGGTAAGACAGCTAAAGGAGATCAAAGGTTATATATTGGAAACAAAGAAGTCAAATTATCACTATTTGTACACAATATGATACTATACATAAGCGACCCCAAAAATTCCACCAAGAACTCTTACAGCTGATAAACACCATCAGCAAGGTGGCTGGATACAAAATTAATTTAAAAAAATCAGAAGCGCTTCCTTATACAACAAATAAATGGGCTGAGAAAGAAATTAGGGGAAAAACACCCTTCACAGTAGCCACAAACCATATAAAATATCTGTGGGTAAACTCTAACCAAGCAAGTGAGAGACCTGTATGACAAGAACTTCAAGTCCTTGAAGAAAGAAATTAAAGAGGCCATCAGAAGATGGAAAGATCTCCCATGCTCATGGATAGTTAGGATCAACATAAAAAAAATGGCCATTCTGACAAAAGCAATATACAGATTCAATGAAATTCCTATCAAAATACCACCACAATTCTTTATAGACCTGGAAAAAGTAATATCAACTTCATATGGAATAACAAATAACCCAGAATAGAATAGCTAAATCAACCCTATACAATACAAAAAAAAAATCTGGTAGTATCATTATCCCAGATTTCAAGCTGTACTACCGAGCAATAGTAATAAAAATAGCATGGTACTGGTATAGAAACAGACCAGTGGATCAATGGAATCAAACTGAAGACCCAGAAATGAACCAACAAACCTATGGTCGCTTAATTTTTGACAAAGAAGCTAAAACCATACAATGGAGAAAGGATAGCACCTTTAACAAATGGTGCTTGTCCAACTGGATGTCCACATGTAAAAGAATGAAATTTGATCCATACTTATCACCTTGCACAAAATTAAGTCCAAGTGGATCAAAGACCTTAACATAAGGCCAGACACACTAAATCTATTTGAAGAGAAAGTGGGGAAAACCCTCAAACTCATTGGCACAGGTGACAACTTCCTGAACAGCTCAACATCTAAGACCAACAATCATTAAATGGGACTTCATGAAACTGAGAAGCTTCTGTAACACAAAAGACACTGTCATTTGAACAAAACGGCAACCTACAGATTGGGAAAAAAATCTTCACCAACCCCATATCTGACAGAGGGCTAACATCCAAAGTTTACAAAGAGCTCAAGAAATTAAATGCCAAGAAAATAAATAATCCAATCAAAAAATGGGGAACAGGGCTAAACAGAGAATTCACAAAGGAGGAATCCCTAATGGCTGAAAGGCACTTGAAGAAATGCTCAGCACCCTTAATCATCAGAGAAATAAAATTCAAGATGACTCTGAGATTCCATCTCACACCTGTCAGAATGGCTAAAATCAAAAGATCAAATGATAGCTCCTGCTGGAGAGGTTGTAGAGAAAGGGGAACACTCCTCCATTACTGGTGGGAGTGCAAGCTTGTACAACCACTATGGAAATCAGTCTGGCGATATCTTAGAAAACTTGGAATAACTATACCTCAAGACCCAGCCATACCACTTCTGGTTATACATCCAAATGATTCCTCATCAAATCACAAGGAAGTTTCCTCATCTATGTTCATAGCAGCCTTATTCGTAATAGCTAGAAACTGGAAACAAACCATATGTCTCTCAACCAAGGAATGGATTAAAAAACTGTGGTAAATCTACACAATGGAATACTACTCAGCCATCAGAAACACAATTTGCAGCCAAATGGATGGAACTAGAGAAGCTCATCCTGAGTGAGCTAACCCAGATTCAGAAGGATAAACGTGGCATCTATTCACTTATTATCAGATTTTAGCCAAATAGTACAGAACAACTATAAAACAACCAATGCACTAAGCAGAACAGGAACATAGACTTTGTTTCCTATCAATGAGACAATTTGCCCTAGTGGTGCTGCCTTGTAGGCCTCCAGTGTATGAGGAGGCTCTTGGCCCTCATATGACTGCTGAGCTGGGCTAGGGGACTGTTGTGTAGGGACACTCCACTCCAGAGGAGTGTGATCGAAGGTATAGTGGGTAGAAGGTGGGAGAGTGTTACTTGGAGGTGCAGATAGATGACACTGAGATGGAGATGTAACCTGTAATCTCAAGTAATAAATAAATATTAAAAAAAGAAATTCAAACTAAAAAAATCAACAACAACAACAAAAAACCCCAAACAAATAAACAAAAACCCAAATGGTTATGCTAGTGAGATGTGATTCAGAGAAGAAGCTCAAATTAGCTAACACAGCATTTGCTTATTCAACTACTCAAGTTTGCAACATCAATGACCCAAGATGCAAGATCCTCACCTCTCTCAGGATAACCTTGGCATATTTATAAGTGATATCTCAGGCTTTTTAACTAACTCACATACAATTCTATGAATTTCTGAGATTCTGATTAACAAAGTGGGAAGTTCATCTCTCTCTCTGCCTCTCTCTCTCTCTCTCTATATATATATATAAAATATGTGTGTGTAAATTTAATATAACATGGGTATAATTATATTTTGTAACCTAAAAATGAGAGATTTAGAAATAACCCTGATTCTTATAATTTTAAAATTCCAAGAATGTCATTGAGTTCAGTTGGTAACTGATGATATATATTTATGTATAATTCGTAAGTAAATTAGGAATTACTTAATAAGGCAAGATGACTGGTTTTGAGAAATGATTTTGAAGTCACTTGTATACTACTGGCAGAAATGTCCTGAACTCAAGTGACCTATATGAATATTTATGTGTCCCTTAACTGTTTTTAATATGGAAAGTCTTCACCATACTATGGAACAAAATATCAAATATAGTAAATCTTCTTCTATACACTGAATTTAGACTTAGAAAAATAGATACAGTAATGTGATACTATGAAATAAACAATATCTTAGATTATGAAGGCAATAATAAAACCAAATGAGTTAATAGATTTAAAAGTACTCTTCAAATGTAAAAGTATTTTTACTTTTATTATTATTATACATAATCTTAATATAGTATTATCATACATAAAAATTAATTCTTATTACTAAATGAGCCAACTGAATTATGATAGCAGTGAAAACTTAAGGTCTAATAACTAATATGTAGTTCTATATGTAAAATGAAACTTTCAATTTCTTCTTTGTGCTTTCCTGTTAGGCAAGTCAGAATGATGAATAACGTAATGAAAGAAGGTGTCATAGAAACTCTTAAGAAAGTGTATATTGAGACATGGAATAAATGATTATATTATTTTATACTTTGCATGTCGTGTGTGTGTACTCATTTGATGATTAGAATGCAACATAAGTTATCTCTTCTTAGAAAGTGAGTGGACATGAGATTGTGAAATTACCTGGATAAACAGTAATCAACAAATACACAAAAAGAACAAATAAATTAATACAGTATGGTTTTGAAATATTTAAAAATCAGATTACTTATGTTATTGTTTATGTATTATTACTGTCATTTAAATTATGGAAATCTGTTTTTAATATGTTTCTTAAGATATACAATTTCAAAAATATTTAAAATTTGGTGCTATATTTTATAAATATGCCCAGTACAATATTCAAAGATTATTAACACTTAAAACAATTAATGTTAAAATTGTAATGAAATTATATAAACCATTATATTGTTAGAAACATTTTCATTACTCCAAAGTACAAACTGTTTCTCTTAATAGAGCTTTTCAATGATCAAAAATAGTTTTACTGAGGATGGAGAACGAGGACACACATTTTTTAATACTATCTTTTAATACATATGACAAGATACAGGAAAAAAAAGACATCTTTTTAATAGAGAAATCATTTCAAATCTTATTCCTGAAATTCAAAACTACATTAGAAAGGTCAAAATATTGTGACCAGAAACTCTGCTAGAAGTAATCTACCCTGTACATATTCATGTACTTATACATATACACCGTATACATATACAAACACATACACATATGCATATGCAAACACATACAAATATGCATATGCATATACAAACTCATACATATACATATATACATATGATTCATATGTATATCATGTACATATGCAAATTAATTGTGATTTAAATTAGATGTTAACTCTCCTTATGGCTAAACTATCATCAGTTACAATAAGAGGAAGTTAGAGATGGGGGATGGCTCAGTCAGGAAAAGCTATTACCACACAACAAAGAGGATCAAAATTCAGATACCTAACACAATTGTAATAGGTTGATACTTCTTTGCCTGTAATCCCAGAACTGAGGATGCCAAGAAAGAAAATACCCTGAAAGTTGATGATCAGCCTCACTAGATAAATAGTAACAGAAAGATCCAGGTTCAGTGAGTATTGCTGTGTCAAAACTAAGATGGAGAGCATAGAAGAACATCTACTATATTGTGTGGGCATCACCCTCATGTGCACTTGTATACTACATAAATACATTTACCCCTGTAAAACACACATACACACACACACACTCACACACACATAGAGAAAGAGAGAGAGAGAAAGAGAAAGACAAACCGCATGATTTATTAGTGAAATGAAGTATTTATTAATGAAATGATAACATTATTATTTTTGTGCATAACATGTGTGTGTACTAATTTTAAGATTAGAATATAATAGCATAAGCCATATTATATAACACACGTATACACACACACACCAAAGTACATGGATTTTAAGATGAAATGACACTTAAGTAACTTAGCCAACATGACAGAATCATGTCAGCTACTTACTGGACTCAAAATCATCTCTCTTCCTCTATTTCTGTATCTGTCTCTCCCATAGTTCTTTGTTCAATACTTTAATAATTTGTGGGTGTTCTGGAATGTAAATATCTGTGTGAACTTCTAGAAAGTACTAGATCTATTATCTACTTATATTTATTAAATAAAATAAATAATGTAGACTTAGTATTTAACTTGTCGGTTAAGCAACAAAATTGACCATTTTTACACAAATATGTAAAATATTTAAGAAGTATGAAGATCAAGACAAATCACAAACCACACTAGATCCATGTATTACGAATACAACTAATTAAAGAAATTATCCTTTTTTATGTATATATACAAATGTAGTGTTACTAAAACATGCTAACTAACATTCTGATCATATATAAAATTATATATATATATATATATATACATATACACTAATATGAAGCTAAATGGATTAAGGTTGTTCCTATGCTGACTTCCTTGAAAACACTTTATATTATTAATGAAATATTTTAGTATTACAATATACACACATTTAGTAATACCACAATAGTTTCAGAATAACAATTTTCTTCACTATCTTATTTAATTTAATTTAGAATGTGATCTTTGCTGATAAAGAAGGAGCTTCCAGCACAATGGCACACCTAGTTGAACGACTCTTTCTGGAATGATTCTATATGCTGTTTGCCTTCTTATTTTGTATTTCAAGTTTCCACTGAGTGCTAATAAGTGCACGCCACTGAAGAGGTTTGCACTTAACATCTGTCACTAGCATCAGAAACTGCACCTACAGGGAGCTGTCAGAGGGACTGTTATTCTCCTTTGTTACACCCTGAATCTGTGTAACATCATTTACATACAGATAGTCCTAGGCATTCATCATTTCATTATGCTGATGACCCCACTATTCTGATGTGTAATGTCTCTTTAATGAGCCTCAAAAATACAATATTCCTTGATTTATGACTGTTTAACTGAAAAATTATACAAATTGGAAAAAACTGCTCCTAATGTATTTTCATTATCCTCCATACTACACTTATACTTAACAGTGATTCGTGGGTTCAGATCATGCTTCTTGACAAACTGAATGATCAGAATGTGAGTTAGCATGTTTTAGTACCACTACATTTGTGTACATAGTTGAAACTCTGTGGAAATCTGTACTCACACTAAAAAATAGCAAATGAAAATCAATCAATTTCTACCCCCAAAAGATTGTTTAGGACAATTTACTTTCAATATCACTCTGATAAGTCTTCCTTAGATTTAGACAAGGCTATCTGAAAAATGTTGATACATTTTTACCCTGTCTGAAGGCATATATTAAGAACTTTGAAGACCAGGAACAACCAAACAAAACAGCAACCAATCAACCAAACCAAAATGAAATAAAACAAAGCAAAGAAAAAAAAAAAAAAAGCAACCTCTGTGAAAAAACATCATTTAGAAAGAGAAAAATCCAGAGGCAATTCTGCAGTAAAGACAAAAGCTTGTAAATTAGGAAAATAATTCTTGCTTTTGACTTAATCATGGGATCCTCCTGGAAGGCCAGAAGCAGAAAGATGTCACTAACTGTATTTTTTAATTCTCTTGAAAGCAATACCACTGCAGGTGATTAAACATATCCTAGTTACTAATTAAAAACATTTTTCCAAAGAAACTGGTCATTTTAAAATAAGAATTACAAAGCACTATAAATTGTTCATATACTGCCAACTTTTGCAAAAGGCAAATGTTTTTGAATACAGGGGAAATTGCATTAAAAGGAACATTCTGCATAATTATAGCAATAACTAATGTCTATTTACAAATGAGCTCATGATTCAGCATGAATACCATGAACAGAAATAGAACAAACTTTAGGAACTGACATCCTTAGATTCAATATTACCCTCCCTTAAGTGTAGCTTCCATTCAATACATCTGAGATTAGTTGAAGTTTTCCATTTCTAAAGGAGCAGGAAACTGGGCTAATTTAACACACAATCATAAAAAAGACTGGTTCTACTTAAATGAAAGTAAGCACAGGATGGTTTTCATTTAGAATCAAGTGATGGGATTGCTTGTGGAGACTTAAAAGTTATATACAGTATATACATCCTTACCCTACGAGAAAATGCCCATTTATTAAATACACATAAGAAAATTGCTTCTCTTACATTAACACTCAACTTTCTCTTGTTTGATTAGGGCTTTTCAAGCTGTCTTTAAATTTCTTTTATTTATATCTAAGTCTCTGAGAAATCCACTAAGAAAGGATAATATTCAAAGCTGAGAGGCACAGAAAAGTATTATGACTATGTTTCTTCAGGTATTTCTAAATAATTATTCTAGAAAGCAATTAAATTAATTTGGTAACACAAAGAAATCCCTTGATTGATCATCTATGTATTTAGTGTAACTTCTTTGAGCACTTGTTCACTTACTAAATACATATATACACTTCCAATACAAAGTTTCTGAATGCATATGTCTTGTTGCCAACTGTTATATTCAGTATGATTTATGATCTCTTTTTAATCTTCATAGTTATTAACATTGTATACACAACACTGATTGGGATCAACTCATTACAAAGGAGGTCATGCTTTTTTTGAATATGTGTTGAACAAGTTCTGAGGAATTGGAGGGAGGGCATTGTGAGTAGCCGTGATCAATGTGCAGTATATATGTTTGTGTGAAAATTTGAAGAATAAATAATAATATAAATAAAATCACATATTCTGTTATTTGAGAAAGCTCAAGAATGGGTTATAATAGTTTTACAACACTTTGCATTTTATCTGGTTGATGAAGCTTTCTATCTTTCAAAGAGCAATGTGAGGTTTTTCATTCTTCTGGTAAAAAAGATTCCACATCAAATTCTACATTTGGTTAATATTAGATCTCTACCTTGCTTACAAGAGTAAATTGCATTACACAATATCTGTCTCAAAGAACTCTAAGCATCCCTGTATTTTCAATATGTTTCTATTTCTGTAGTTAAAGAGATATTTCCAAGAGTCTGGAATTAATGCATTGTCTGTTTTTAACTTTTGTGAAAATGGGTTTCTGCTTTTCATAATTATTTTGTTTTATGTCATAAATAGAGATACTTTTGAAAGTATTGGAAAGAATAAAGCATCATCTCTCCCATCATAGTTACAGACTTTCCTTAATCCATATCAACAACTTCCCACACATTCCAATATCACATAATGTATTATCTCTAATATTGTTCATTGATGAGACTCACTTAACTGTAATAGTAACAAGAAATATAATAATAATATATGCAAACTATTTTTCATTCATTGAATTTTATAATATTTCTAATGACTCTTTATATTAATGTATATTTTACTTATATTTTAGGGAAAGGGAAGCTGTAGATATATGAAATTCACTTTGTCAAATTATGTAGCAATCTCTTAGCACAGTTGATATCAAAGACAATGTCTACATCAAATCAACTTTTGAAATTTAAGAAACTTTTGTTCTTAGTTGCTGTCTGGGTTTCTTCACTTTATCTCTCCTGGTAATTGTTATCTCTTGGCCATCAAAAACAAAAGCAAAAATAAACAAACAAACAAACAAACAAAAAACAATCCAAAAATCTAACTCCTTCCACCTTCCCTTATGCTGCAGATCAAGCCTTTGCTAATCACTAAACTTGTTTTGGTTCATCCCTGGCTTTTCACTCTTTATTGTAAGGTCATCTTCCATCAGCCTGACTGGATTAATTCTGCCTTTCCAAAGGGAACAAAACTGTCACCAACCAGCCATCAACTCCCAGGCAAAGTTCAGCTTTTGACTTTTAATTGGTCTCTTGTAATTGGCTCATGAACCTTTTATTTCTCTTTAAATTGTCTTGAAACTTACTGACTCTCCTATTGCCATTTCCTGGTGCTACCTTTCCCTCTTTCCAATTAGACATCCATATTTTCAAGCCTTCTTTTTCTTACAGTTACTGAAGAATTATTCACTGTGTAAAACCTCGCTGTATAATATATCCATATTCATGTTGCCAATGTACATCTTTTTTCATTTTATTGCTTTTTTCTTTTATTTTATGAACTTTACTTCATGCACCCTATTCCCTCTCATCTCCCACCTACCTTCAGACCCATCTTTCCTAACATGAAAAAAAAAATTCTCATTGTGGAAGCTGTAGTGTGTCTCAGCATATCCCATAATGCTTCATTTTGTCCACACTATTTTGCTTGCAAATGTTCACTGTAATCATTTCTTGGTCTGGTACGAGGCCTCTGGCATCTGCTACTTTGTCAATACTGGAACTTCACTGGGACTCCTTTCAAATATACTGCTGTTGTCCTATATCATGGAGATCCTGTAGTTTTGAGTCTGTGGAACTGACTGCTTCCTGCATTCCAACAGGTCATCCATGAAGTATATGTTGGTATGGGCCAACTGAAGGCCCTGGTTCTGGGCCTGTTACCTCCAAATCCAGGGCAGTTCATCTGTACTACCTAGGTATGATGCAGAGCCTGCACTCCTAAGTGTTACAGTAGGTAAAGGGCTTCACCACTTCTCCTTTTTTCATGAGCCTATCAGAGCCAACACTTCCAGTGCTACTTGTGTCGAGAGCATCAGAGAGTGGTGTGATATCGGTCTTGCCAATACCACTAAAAAGTAGACAAAAGGTAAGGCTATCTCTCTCACACTAACACCCTTGGGACTGGTTCACACATATCCTCCACATCCAGGGCCAGCTGTACTGTGCTGTCCAGGTGAGGTGCAGGGCCTGCTCTCTCCAGTGCCTCAGCACGTGAGGGGCAGGGACAGATCTGTCAGTAGTGAGGGCAAAAGGAAGAGGAGGGGATATTTCCCTCTACCATACCACCACAAAGCATATAAAAGACAGGACTGGCTCTTTCACACTCCCTCAGGACCTGTTCTCCAACAACCCCGATATCCAGGGCCAGGTGTACTGTGCTTCCCAGGTGAGGTTTAGGGTCTGCTCTTCAGAGGGCCAAGGACAGCTCTCCTGCTCTTGTGACCCCTTTGGGGCCATATCTTCTGGTGGTGAGGGCAAAGGGGAGTGGAGAGGATCTCTCCCTCACCAACACCACCACAAAGCAGACAAAAGGCTGGACTGACTCTTCCACACTCACATAGCTGGCTCACCCACAACTCTCCTATCCAGGGCCAGGCAGGGTTATTCTAGTTTCTGGCGTGCTTCCTGCCCTGAGATCCCATCTTGTGCTTGCCTGGTGCTGAACTGGTGGTCATCACAGGCTAGCTCCCTGTCTGGGTCCCATGGTGCCAAATTGGTCTCCGGCTTGATTATTTTCCAGGAATGTTAGGAAAATCACTCTGATGTTCATAGGTAAAAACAATGAATGTAGATATAACCTCTCTCTTCTCTGCCATCTACGGTTGTACATGTAACACAGCAACCATATCTGCAATGCCTCTAGGGCCAGGCCATGCACATCTTTTTAACAAGCCTGTTCCTTCATCAAGATTAGGTCTCACATGTTAAATCAAAATGGGGATCTTCTGGCTGAAGAGATAGCTTATTGGCTAAGAGCACTGGCTGCTCTTCCGGAGGACCCAGGTTCAATTCCCAGCACCCACATGGCAGCTCACAACTGTCTGTAACTACAGTTCCATGGGATCTGCCACCCTCACACCAATGTACATAATATAAAATTAAATACATTATTTTAATAATAAAAAATGGGGATATTTTTCTCCCCTACCTATTCTTTCCCTTTGTACCCCCCTCCCCCAGAACACATGTTGCATTTTCTTAAGTGATTCAGCATGAAATATTGTGTTAAATTCTTCCTTTTATTTTTTTCTCAAGTGTTTCCTCACTGATTCACTTCAGCATGGTCAGCTCTTTCATAGTGTGTGTGTGTATGTGTGTTTGTGTGTGTGTGTGTGTGTGTGTGTGTGTTTATCCTGAAAAAATCCCTTCCTGATTTGATCCTGAACACTCTTGACTTCCTTTCTAGCTTTGTTAAACCTCTTTGACCTTATATAACCTTTCACCAACATACCATATCTAAGTGAATTCAGTTTAGACCCTATTCTCATTGCTTCTCAGCCCATAAACGTAGTACATCTTTCCAGTTTTCTCCTAATATTTTATGCGTATCTCTAGCCATTTGCTATTTTTTTTAATAATTTATTTTTTATTTCTTCAAGTTACATCTCAATCACAATCCCCTCCCTACTCCCCCCTCCAGTCCCACCCTTCCACCCTCCTCCCCCTCAGCCCCACCATCCTCTTCCCTTCTTTTTTTTTTTTTTTAGTTTAAGGTATTTATTTTTCCCCCCAACAGCTCTCCCTTTCAGTCCAAATAATGGTTCTTTTTCTTATAACTATAAATACAATACAATGCTATTTTTAAATAGAAGCTAAGTGCATGCAGTGGTTAAGTACATGGCCTCTTGATTCTTCTTTGTACCATTTACCAGAAAATGGTTTACTTGATTCCTCTTAACCTTATTCAGTCTCCATTCTCACAAGGTCAGAATGGAAAACATACCTAGTACATAAGCAATGGAGGAGCTATGACAAAAAGTAAGTCAGTCTGAGAAAAGTGGGCTTATAAGTGATGTGCAAAGTTGTAATATTCTTGCTACATTGATATTTGCAAACATTCTTCATGTTGGAGTTCTGAACAAATAGTAAGCCCTTTGAAGGTGCTTTTAATATAATTTTACAGCAAACAGGTCAAGGATACAGGTATAAATGTTGTAAGTTGTATAAAGCTGTTTATATGACACTGTTCTAAAGAAATCACAAATTTTGTGTGAGCACACTCCTTAAAAAGGTTAGGAGTAAATATGTATGCAAAATGATTATCCTTGATTTTTTTTCCAAAAAAGATGGAGTTGAGGGTAGAAATTAGAGTCCTACAAATGCAAGGAAAGAACTCTGCCATGAATCTGTGATCTCCAGAACTCGAGGTCTCAATTTTAGGACTGATTGTACTTATTCCTTGGAAGACTTCAAAGAAGAAAATGAATTCACATTAACCTCTGAAGGAAGCTCTCATCAAATCCTGTGGCAGCCAAGAACAAACTTGACTACCTTCCCTATGCCATTCCATATGGGAATTTTGCAGAGACTTTCAAACACCTCTAATGACATCTCTTTACAAGGCAAAACAGGAAGCTATGGTAAACACTCTTTTCTCTAGGCCAACAAGGTTCCTTGACAACTAAGTTATCTGCCCCCTTCCCTTACATAAGTCCTTGTTCTATGTCATTAGTCTGGTTCAGTATTTCCTTGGCACTGAGATAGTCACATTTACCGTGATTCACTTTGGATTCAACCATTACTGTTTCATTGGAAAAAATGAAACTGGGAAAATTCTTTCTCCAGTTGAGTCTTTTGGTTGTAGTATTCCAGAAAATAGTAATGTCTTGACTTATTTTTATTTTATTTAATGATTGTAGTAAATTACTCAGGCACCTGACCAGCAAGCAGTCTCCAATTCAGGTAAACCACTGAAAATTAAAGTATATATGGAAGACAGAGGAAGACTACCAATTGAAAAATATACTAGATGACTATTTTTCTGACCTCAGCAAAAATATGATTTTACCTTATATTATCTTATGCATACAAATAGGGAGATATAAAAACTTATATATAGAAGTTTTTATCTTACATATAGATTTAATCCATGATTTAAAACTAGAATATTATATGATATTTTAAGAAAAATATCAATAGAAGTTACATCAAAGTGAACATACTGTGACTATAGACATGTATATGGTATGAGAAAAGTTTGTTAGGGCAACGAACTATTTGAAATTTATTTGAAAAACATCTTGTAGGGCAATCAAAATACTTGGGGATATGAGGCAGGTGGACATCTGTGAGTTTCCACACTTCCTGGTCTACATAGTGAGATCCAGGCTAGTAGAAGAAAGTCACCCAAGAGAGAATATATTTCAAATACTAACTTCATCATGTTTCTAAGTGAACTTATACTGCATTAAAGACCAAAGACTTAAGAATGTATATCTTCAATTACTAAACAATGGAGAGTATATTTACTCCACATATACTGAACAATATGATTTAGTATATTGCCTTAGAGGAATTTTAAGTGCAGATTTCCAAGAACTAGATAACACAAATAGAGGAAAATATGAGATCACATTTGACTAATAATACTAAGAAAATATGTTAATAAATATTTTTCAAATTTGAGCCAGCCAACCTATTTAATATATTTGTTTTGAGTATTAATTTGTTTCTAACCAAATTTTTTATTCAGCTATTCTGTGAGTACATATTTTGTGTAGAAATGCATAGGTAAAAATTCAAACATGGATCAAGATAGGTTAATTTTACTTACCCATTTAAGTAATAAAGTAATCAAACATCCATGTCTTGAATATAGGTAAAAATAATACTACATATACAATTCTCAAAATTTGAAACTCCAAACCTAAGTAGCACTGGATATTATATGAAAATACCTCTAAATTTACAACTGTAGATACAGAATTTAAAATGCCTTATTCTAAGTGACTTTCAAAACCAATGCTCTATTTCTAAAAAAGACAGGTTCTATGTCAAGTATTTTTAATTTTTCATTGTTGAATGCTTCCTTACAATAACTTGTATTTGTATACTTCTCATGCCTCTGACTCACTCTTCCAAAGGATACTCACTTCCACTCTGCAATATTTATGGCTGATATAGCAAGTGTAACCTAATGCATATTATGCTTAAGTATATCATGATTTGACATTCAAATGTGCAGCCATCATCTAAGTTGGAGCCAGGTCAATTGGATATATTGCAGATTATCTCTAATCAAATATCAGGCAAACTGTGTACATAAGAATTTCAAAAACCTAAGAAACCATTGTTATCTGGAATCTTCACTATTACACTCGGTCTCTCTGTGTTACTGCCTCTGGTCATGTTTTCATTTGAAATTCACAGGATCAAAGACATTATGACCCAAGGTAGACCAGACCACAGTCAAACACAAAGGTGCTCTCAATCTCAACATTTTTACCAATCACATGAGCATTTAACCCCAAATTATAAGAAAGTACTGTGGAATGTTAAGTAGAAAATCCATTTATTATTTTTTATTTATAGATCAAATCAAGCCCTTAGGTATGTTTACAAGTTTTTATTTTTCTCTGTAGGCATGGAAAGGTTTTGTGTCCATAAATACCAGATGTCGGGAGGGAAGAATACACATGAACCCAATTAGATGCAGAATGAACCTTCCATTAATTGAACTTGGTTCTCCCATCACCGTCACTCCCATATGTGGAAAGTATCACAAATTTTAAACAGTTGACATTGAAGAAGCCTTTCATTCTACCTACCGTTTATTACTCTAACAACAACTGAATTTCTTAGTTATAAAAAACTGTTCGTCTTTCAGAATAATATCCAATAATTTTAATTTCTCATTGGAAACAATCATATGCCTAAATATTTTCTGCCAAAGATCATTTTGACAGAAAACATTTCATATTTTGTCCTTTATTTTTTTAAAATATTTTTTCTAAAATTAAGTGAGTTTATTGTCTGGATATTTTTCCATCCATATATCAATGTTCTCTAATCACCATTAATTTCAAGGATTTATAGAATTCTTCAACTCAAAAAATATTCTTCAATTTTGTGCAAGAGTACCATATATAATAATATCAAGTGATATAAAATAAGTAATCATAACTCATTAGAAAATACTTACAGTTATCCACCTCTGAGATGTTTCAATGTCTCATCCAGAATAAATGTCACAGGAAAGGAATATCCACAGGTTATTTTTATCTCTTTCCTTTAGTTCTTATGATTGCTGTACTCAATTCTGAAAAAAATTAAAGAAGTTTTACAGTTAAACAAAATGAATGTTGTGAAAATTATAAAACTGTAAGAAAAAGCTAGATTATTTTTCTGAACACAATTACTCTAAATACTGAGTGAATATATAATGAACAATTTTTAAAACTAAATTTACATATGAAGTAAAAATCATCAGATCCACTGAGCTTTTCTTATTATGTATATCAAGCAAATTAAATATCACCTTTCACCTCCAAATAAGGCTTAAAATGAACCTGCAGACACTATTTTAAGCATACATATTTTAATAAACAAACTTATTATATCAAGGAATATGCTGATTTCTTTCTCTTAGCCAAATGGTTATCATAAAACCAACCCAACATATATTGGTGAAATAATAAATCAACTTGTTTTGGCCAAGCAGTAATACAGAACATGTTTTATCATTCACTATGTTGTAAGTTATGTATCTAGATACCCTGTTTAACAAAACACTACATATGTAAACATTGTGTGACAATGAAGAAAACTGTGAAAAATATATATCACATTTTTGCAATGAGATGACTGTAGAAAGACAAATGTCTGGGTGTTTTTGGTTGTTGTTTTATTTTTCAGAGTCTCTAATCTATGACATGCAATGGGAAAGGAAAGGAACTTTCCTGTGCTTTGGTTACATGTCAATCAAAATCAAACAATCAGTATTGATGGAAAAGATGCATACATGAGAAGATTACTTGTTAATAGATTATTGTCACTGGCATTCAATCCCAAGGGATCTCATTTCCAAGGCAAGTATGATATAAGTATGCTACATACTCAAGTGCCCCAGTGAAGAAGTTCTTGGTGTTATACCATGCTAATTAAAAATTAATATTTTGCAATAAAAATAATGTAATTTATATTTCATTTATTTATTTATTTATTTATTTTCTGAATTCATGCCTTTTATTTTTATTATCAAAGTTAAAGCTCTGAAAAAAATGGCTGTTTATAAAATATTTGTAGGAGTGCTCCCCTTTCTCAACAACCTTGCCAGCATGTGCATTTGAGTTTTTGGTCTTAGCCATTCTGACAGGTGTGAGATAGAATCTCAGAGTCATCTTGAGTTGCATTTCTCTGCTGATTAAGAATGTTGAGCATTTTTTTCTTTTTTTGTTTTTAATGTTTATTTATTACTTCAAATTACATCTCCAACACAGTGCCCTCTTTCCAATCCTCCTGGTTCCACCCTTCCACACTCTCCCACCCATCCCACTCCTACAGTGTCGGGTGTCCCTACATATCAGCCCCTCTCAGTTCAGAGGTCATATAAGGGCTAAGAGCTTCCTTTTGCACTGGGGGCCTACATGGCAGCACCCCTAGGACAAATTGTCCCATTAATAGGTAACAAAGTCTATGTTCCTGATTCTTTTGATGTGTTTGTGGTAGGACAGTTATCCTGTACTATATGGCTAAAATCCAATTATAACTGAGTAGATGCCATGTGCATCTTTCTGAGCCTGAGTTAGCTCACTTAGGATGAGCTTTTCTAGTTCTATCCATTTGGCTGTGAACTGCATGATTTCCTTGTTTCTGATAGCTGAGTAGTATTCCATTGTGTAAATCTACCACATATTTTTTATCCATTTTCAGTTGAGGGACATCTGGGTTGTTTCCAGTTTCTAACCATTACAAATAAGACTGCTATGAACATAGATGAGGATATGTCTTTGTGGTTTGGTGAGGAATCATTTGGGTGGATACCCAGGAGTGCTACGGGTGGGTCTTGAGGTAGAGTTATTTCAAGTTTTCTAAGATATCGTCAGACTGATTTCCATAGTGGTTGTACAATTTTGCACTCCCACCAGCAATGAAGGAGTTTTGTATGGCATGGTTATGGTGAGGTACATTTTAATTTGAATCTGCAGTTAAGAGATTTAAAAGCCCAGTGTCAGCATTGATTACATAGTGATTTCAAATGTTCTGTATATACATACAACTTTTCAAAGTCTCTGTGTATATCTTTTCAAAGTAGTGCAATTTGAAAAATAAAGCTCAAATATTCTGCAATGGTGGGGAGTGCATCTGTTCTAGAAATGATAGAATGAAGTAAAATATTAAAGGCTATTGTCTCACATTTACAATATTTTTAAACTTCTTTTGTTTTTAACAGAGGTTATTTGATTTATTTTAAGACAGGTTTTAAAGAGAGTACTCTGTGATTAAGAATATTTGTTAAGCTTATAGAGTTAGTTAAACATTCTGAACCCATATTGAATGGCTTACAGCCTCCTGAAATTTAAGCTCCAGGGCATCTTACATTCTCTTTAGAACTCTGTGGGGACCTGTCCTCCTGTGCAGATATACACACTTATACATAAAATTGAAAATAAAATACACCTTTAAAAATTAGCTTTAAACATATAAATTACACATCAATCTTTCCACCAGCCATGCCAGATACTGATATACTTAATCTCCATGGGACCTACAGCTCGTCTTAGAGAACAAGAGTAAAGCCATCTGACTAGTATTTTCATCCTTACATCTTTCACTGTGAGAAGAGATAGGTTTAAAAATCTAATGGAGATGTAACTTGAAGTAATAAATAAATAAACACACACAAAAATCTAAACATATGATACTACAACAAACAATGTCTCTGTCTTTCATGAAAATTACTAATGTCAATCTACAGAAACACCATTGTTTCTCATTTTCTCATGAGTTGATATATCTATTATGACTATTAATTTAATATCTGCCTTCTTTCTCATGCATGATACATTTTAAAATAAGTGATCACATTGCCTTCAATCTTTGTTGTTCAAAAATCTTGAAAAATCCATTTATAAATTAATAATATTTTATTCAACTTTCAATGTAACAAGATCATTGCAAGTTCCAATTACTCTCAATATTTTATTGTATTATCACTTCAATTATCATTTTAATGTTTTTGCTCACATTTTTCCCAATTACTTATAATATACGTTACTTTCCCATATATCTGTTCAATATATTATAATTTCCAATAGCATATATTTAAGTGTTTTAAATTTATCCTTTTTTATTTTATCTTTTTTATTAACTGGTTTTTCATCCAATTTTTATTGTATTATTCCTCCTCCCCCCAATAATTAGTCAAGATCTTCTCCACCTTCCTATCCATCTGACTTTATGTTCTGTGTCTCTTGCTATCTCAAAAAAGGGAGAAAACAACCTAATTATTTTAAATGTATATGGTTCTCTAAAGAATTAAAATTAATGTAGTTTTTAAACAATCTATTTTTCTAAAAGTTAACTCTAGTTTTCATAATATAACTATGATGGTGATGTATAATTCAAGAGTCTGATTTTCATGATCTTCTGTTACTTTGTAATTGTTTTGAAACCTTCAATGTATCATTATGCTTTTATTTCACCATTTTTTACAATTAGTTTAACAACCAAAAATGCAATCAGTACTGGAATTATATGGCTTGAGGACTGAGAACATATGTGAAGGTTCTCAGACTCCTGTCACAAGTTCTATCAAGATTTGCTCTCCATGTTAACTGATACACCAAAAAGCTCTTCTCAATAGGTGGACTCATTCATATTTTACGGTTGACCATTCAAGCATTCATTGCAAGGTTTTCTGAAAACCAGTTACAGAAGCATTGCATTGGCATTCTTGCTTACATTCTATTGGAATGACAAACACCACAAATTAAAGAAACTTTGCTTACACTTCCAAATTACCGTCCATCATTATGACTCAAGGAGAGAAATCAGGCAGGAGAATTATTTTGCATCCCATGGCTTGTCCAACTTGACTTTTTATACAAAAAAGGACCATTTTTTTTCTCGGTGTGCATAACCTGTAGCAGGCTGGGTCCTCACAACAATCAACCGTCAAGAAAATGCCTACAGACTTTCCCACAGATCCACAAAATGAAAGTAGTTCTTTCATAGAAGGTTGCTCTTGCCAGATGACCACTTTGTGCCAAGTTGACAGAAATTAATCAATACAAGTTGTCAGAAAACCAATAAAGACCTAGTATTGGGAAAACAATTAATCCCAATCAGACCTTAGTTAGATATGAAACAAATTTTACTCTGATAATATAATCTCCATTGTTTCATAAACTTGTAAGAGGGAGCAAGATTATTTCACCACCAAGTCCTAGCAGAAGTGCTTCATATAAAATTACTATACTAATAATGCTTTTTAATATTAAGATGCTTTTTAATAAAAAACTTTACATTCTTTGTAGTTTCTTCTTAGAGAATAAAACATAAGAATATAAAAGTAAAAGACACGTTTTAATTTGGTAATGCATATTAGGATTGAAACTAAGTTGGGTATAGTACTTTAAACTCATTGAGACAGCTGAATAATAAAATATTAATATCAGTTACCAAATAGATATGGACTTGACATTGGGAATATTTGTTATACCTTACAATTTTCATAATTGTTTCCTAGTCCTTCTTATTGCTTTGTATTGTATTAATTCTTATAAGTAAAAGAGCCTTTTCTGGAATAAAAGGGGGAGCCTTTCAGGGAATAAGATACACATTAAATTTTAAAAAAAGCAGACAGGATGGTGAGGGGGAAGAGGATTGGAGGGTGGGACCCTGAAGGGGAGGGGGAGAGAACTATGATTGAGATGTAACTTGAAAAAAAAATAAATGTAAAAAATTAAAAAAAACAGTAGAGAATATGTAAAAGGAGAAATCAGTGCTGATGGTCATCAATATGCCCTTTCTGTTAAACTGCCTTTTAACAGATGTTATTGTGTGGTGACCTCTCTCTGTCTTATTCTTATTTAAAAATTTCATTAGTTTGAGTAAATGAAATATGGTCATGTGGGTATATCTCATTTCTCCATTGCAACCTCCCCTGAATCTTGCCCAATATGTTCACCTCCTAAACTTCTTATCTTTTACAATCCATTAAATCCATTTAGTGCCACTCAAATGAATGTGGCTGTAGCACTATTATTTTAGCTTGTGTGTATAGGGGTATGTGTGAATGAATTTCACGTCAACTTTGATATTTGCCCGGAATCCTAAACTTTCAGGTGTTCACCTTGTTACTCCACAGGAAAGGGTTGGTTGGAAGACAGTATTGGCTTCTGAGTTTTGAAGCCACCTACAACCAAAATGAATGTGACAACTGTACATGCACAGAAAGAAGAAGAAGAAGAAGAAGAAGAAGAAGAAGAAGAAGAAGAAGAAGAAGA
>CAJQZJ010032944.1:2920807-2966151 GCA_907164525.1 Lophiomys imhausi
GAAGAAGAAGAAGAAGAAGAAGAAGAAGAAGAAGAAGAAGAAGAAGAGAAACACTATCAACCTCCAAAAATAAACATTCTGAATGATATCATTTATATGTTAGAGATTTAATATGAGGAGTAAGCTTAACTATTGTAATGTTACATAAATATAAGAAAATCGCTACCATAAATACAAGAAATTCACAATGAATGTGCTCAGATTCAGGACCTGTTGGCAACAAATACTAATCAAAATAGTTTAATACATATATATGCATATATTTAATATATGTATGAATTATTTTCTTATGTATTATCTTCTTTATTGTCATATATATAATTTAAATTGTATGAAATTAAAAATAAATAATATAAATTAGAATTTTATACAGTTTAAATTATATACATTATATAAAATAATTATTGTTTATACATGAATTATCTTCACTCCCTTAATTAAACAAATAACACTTTGAAGTACTCCCTTAAAACTTAGATAATTAAGGACCATACCTAGGAATAATAAAGGCAATATACAGAAGGCCAGTGGCCAACAGCAAAATAAAAGAACAGAAACTTGAAGCATTTCCTCTAAACTCAGGGACAAGACAAGGATGTCCACTTTCACCATATATCTTCAATATAGTACTTGAAGTTCCTGCTAGAGCAATAAGACAACTAAAGGAGATCAATGGGATACAAATTGGAAATGAAGAAATCAAGTTATCCCTATTTGCAGACGATATGATAGTATACATAAGTATCCACAAAAATTCCACCAGAGAACTACTAAAACTGATAAACAGCTTCAGCAAGGTGGCTGGATACAAAATTCATTCCAAAAATTCAGAAGCCCTTCTTCATTAGGGAAACAACACCCTTCTCAATAGCCACAAACAATATAAAATACCTGAGGGTAACTCTAACCAAGCAAATGAAAGTTCTGTATGACAAGAACATCATGCCCTTGAAGAAAGAAACTGAAGAGGCCATCAGAAGATGGAAAGATCACCCATGATCATGGATAAGTAGGATCAACATAATAAAAATGGCTATCCTGTCAAAAGCAATATACAGATTAAATGCAATTCCTATCAAAATACCAACACATTACTTTATAGACCTGGAAAAAAAATTCTCAACTTCATATGGAATGACAACAACAACAACAACAACAACAAAAAACAGAATAGTTAAATCAATCCTTTACAATAAAAAACATCTGGAGATATCAACATCCTAGATTTCAAGCTATAATACAGGGCAATAGTAATAAAAACAGCATGATACTGGTATAGAAACATACCAGTTGATAAATGGCGTCTAATTGAAGATCCAGAAATAAGCCCACACACCTATAGTCACTTAATTTTTGACAAAGAAGCCAAAACCGTACAGCGGAAAAAGGACAGCATCTTCAACAAATGGTGCTTGCTTGTCTAACTGGATGTCGACATGTGAAAGATGAAACTAGACCCATACTTTTCACCTTGCACAAAACGTTAGCCCAAGTGTATCAAAGACCTTAAGTTAAAGTCCGACACACTAAATCTAATAAAAGAAAAAGTGGGAAAAAGCCTCGAACTCATTGGCACAAGTGACAACTTCCTAAATAGAACACCAACAGCTCAGGCTCTAAGACCAACAATCAATAAATGGGACCTCATAAAACTGAAAAGCTTTTGTAATCAAAGGATATTCATTAGAACAAAACGGAAACCTACAGATTGGGAAAAGATCTTTACCAACCCCACTTCTGACAGAGAGCTAATATCCACAATTTATAAAGAACTCAAGGAATTAAACACCAAGAAACCAAATAATCCGATCAAATAATGGGAAACAGAGATAAACCGAGGATTCACAAGGGAGGAATCTCTAATGGCTGCAAGACATTTGAAGAAATGTTAAACATCTTTAATCATCAGAGAAATACAACTCAAGATGACTCTGAGATTCCATCTCCTACCTGTCAGAATGGCTAAGATCAAAAACTCAAACAACAGCACATGCTGGTGAGGTTGTGAAGAAAGGAGAACACTCCTCCATTGCTGGTGGGAGCACAAACTTGTACAACCACTATGGAAATCAGTCTGGCGATATCTTAGAAACTTGAAATAGACCAACATCAAGACCCAGCCATACCACTTCTGGGTATCCACCCAAAGGATTCCTCACCAAACCACTAGGGCATTTCCTCATCTATGTTCATAGCAGCCTTATTTGTAATAGCTGGAAACTGGTAACAACCCAGGTGTCCCTCAACTGACAAATAGTTAAAAATAATTGTGGTAGATTTACAAAATGGAATAATACTCAGCTATCAGAAACAAAGAAATCATCCAATTTGCAGCCAAGTGGATGGAACTAGAAAAGGTTTTTCTGAGTGAGCTAACTCAGTCTCAGAAAGATGCACATGGCATCTACTCACTTATAGTTGGATTTTAGGCATATAATACAGGATAACTCTCCTAAAGCCAACATACCAAAAGGATCAGGAAAATAGACTTTGTTACCTATTAATGGGACAATTTGTCCTAGGGGTGCTACCATGTAGGCCCCCAGTACAAGAGGAAGCTCTTAGCCCTTATATGACCACTGAATTGAGAGGGGCTGATAGGTAGGGACCCTCCACATTGGAGGAGAGGGATGGATGGGAGAGGGAGGAGAGGGTGGAAGGGTGCAACCTGGAGTGGTGGAAAGAGGGCACTGTGTTGGAGATGTAACTTGAAGTAATAAATAAACATAAAATGTATGGAGAGAAATTGGAAACTGTCCAGGCAGCCAGTTGTCTGTCATTTCTTAGTTTTGGAAGCTGCAGGCCTGTACTTCTTTTACAATCAGATATATTTATCCTTCTCAGGTCTGATGTGGTTGAGGACTAGATAGTTATAGTCTCACAGTTAAATTTTCAGTTGTTTAGGAATTAAGAGGGTGTTCTGGATCTAAGAAGATGTTTTTAAATTAGGATGGAAGCTGAGTTGAGTATAAAATGTTAAACTCATGGAGATGGATACATAGTAGAATGTTAAAGTCAGTTGCCAAAAACATATGGACTGGACATTGGGAATGTTTTCTAAGCCTAATAATTTTCATAACAGTGGCCTAATTATTTTTGTTGTTTTTTATTGTATTTGTTGCTATAAGAGAAAGAGCCATGTGTTGGACTGAAAGGGGGAGCTGTTGGGGGTAAAACATGTTTCTTAAACTTAAAAAAAAGGAGGTGGTGGGAGGGGTGTGAGGTTGAAGAGGGTGGGAGGGAGGGAGTAGAGAGGGGATTGTGATTGAGATGTAACTTGAAGAAATAAAAAAGGAATTAAAAAAAGAATGATAAAAAACAGATAATTATTAGAACAATGTAATAAACATTTCTCTATTTTATTTACAATTTATAAGCATTCTTTGACTTTTTACTTGTTAATTCATTCATATGGATTGATATGAACATAAAGCCAATGGAAATTTGGAGACTTTGTGCTCATTGTTAGTTTTTAAGTAGTTACATGTTATTGATGTTTCATTTTGTGTGTAACAACCCTGGAATGTTTGTTTCAATATTAGAGATAAATGATCCATGACTTCAAGTTATAGACTAAAATACACTTTTATAATAATGTATATGCATTCATTATAGTTTTGTTGATTATTTTTCATAATTTGAGGAAAGTTTTACAAATTATCCTAATTGAAAAGCTTTACCTAATAGTACAAGCATTTGTCAGAAAAATACTTTGAACTTCATATCCTTCAATATATTTTAAACATATTATTGCCATATATTACATTTCTCTCTCAAAATATTCTCCATACTATTTAAAAAGACAAAAGACATCATGCTGAGAATAAATAAATGTTTTACATTTTTAAGTTTTCACATGTAAATTTATATTTGATAGTCTGTTGTCCATTATAATATAAAGTAAGGAAAAGCAAATATTTACCTAAACATTTAATATTGTATAAAACAGTTCCCTTGTGGCTTTTCTCCCTTTATTTTTGTCATTCTGTTCAGCCCCATGATTTCTACCATAATTAGACTTAATGTTACAACTTGGATGCCCAATATCAAAGTTTTCCATTTATTGTACACTTTTCATCTTTGCTTTTGAAAATAGTCTCATCTGCAATTATGACAGATGATAAATAATAATATTCAAGTGTTTTCTTCTGTAGTTAAAATATATGCTCATTCACAACCCAAATTCTTTCACATTTGTTTTTCTTTTAGCATTTGGATATAAAGAACTTACAGTCCATGCAGACTTCTAGTTCAAAGAATTTTAAACCAAGAAATCTAATGCTTTGAAGTTGAAGAGATGTTGGGGAAGGATTTAAGTAAAAAACACTACACTTAGGAATCTAAATCATGAGGTAAATTTGGCAATAGATTTCAATGTCAAACATCAAAGTAAATAAATCCTTTTATCAGGAGATGATCAGAGTATCTGGATATATTCTTTCTCCCTCACAAATTAAATATGATTTAATATGATTTGTACATTAAATAACTGACTTTCCTCTTACCTTGTAAGAATATACACTTTCATAGATTGATCATTATATCCCTTTAAAAATGCTAAATTAAAATTCAGAGAAATTCTATTTTATACTAACAGAAACACCAATAAATATAATAAAATTTGATGTGTAAAATTTCAATAATCCATCAAAATCCTTCTGATTATATTTGCATCCATGTTCATCACACAATGATAGAAAGTATGTGGCTGATCTGGAAGTATGAAAATAATACTATAATGAACATATTTTATAAACCTTTGAATATTTACACAATGTATTGCTCATTTGCAGTCCAAGCAATATTGGTAACAAACACACCTCCAGATTTAGATCAATATTAGTTATTATATATTAATATTCTTACAACTGATGTTTTAAAACATTTGCATTCCAACCATTTTAAATTTCTTAGCCATGCCTATGTTAGATTTCAAAGAAACTTGCCAGGTACTTCTGCAGGTTCCTCAAGAAAGTTGGTAGCATCTTTTACTGATTCTGAAACTAAAGGACCATGAAAGCAGAATTTAAGCTGTACTCCCCACTTTGGCTGATGTGTGCCATAGTGTAACAGTCCTAACATCATTATGTATTTTATTTTATTGAAACTTGGAACTTTTGTAATTCTAAATATTTCAAAGCAGGGAATTTT
The DNA here is from genome assembly GCA_907164525.1 of Lophiomys imhausi. NCBI lineage: Eukaryota > Metazoa > Chordata > Mammalia > Rodentia > Muridae > Lophiomys > Lophiomys imhausi. Next base: position 2,925,959 of record CAJQZJ010032944.1, read on the forward strand.
AATAATAATTAATATGTTTTTGAAGTTCTACTGTCATAAACTCTATTTACTGAGTTTGTCAAAATTGTTACCCATCAAAGTGACAACTGTTTTCAGTCACTGTCCACATGAGGACATTTTCATGTGAAATGACCAAATTTTATTAGCAAATCTTGATGATCAATGCGAGGGAATTTTTTTTGGACATTTCCATGTATCTAACTAATCATTTTGATCCTGTCCATCTCTCCATTAGTCTTTTATATCTTACAATGCCCTCCTTACATCTTTCACTTCTCTGTGCCACTGATCTCCCATTTCCCTTGTCATTTTCACTAGAATATGCATAGGTGAGAAAATCTCATCCTTATTCGTCCCTGTTTTTTTAATATTTAAACATTTATTTATACTTCAAGTTACATCTCCATCACAGCCCCCTCCCTCCCCCTCCCAGTCACACCCTCCCATGCTGTAGTACCCTTCTCCTACATATCCTACTCCTCCGATGTGGAGTGCCTCCACATATTAGCCCCCTCTCAGTTAGTTCATCAGTCACAATATATATGTGAATACATATCATGTGCATATTTCTGGGTTTGGGTTAGCTCACTCAGGATGAGATTTTCTAGTTCCATCCATTTGGTTTCAAACTGCATGATTTCCTTTTTTCTGATAGCTAAGTAGTATTCCATTGTGTAAATGTACCACAGTTTTGTTTGTTTGTTTGTTGTTTTTTATCTATTCCTTGGTGGAAGGACATCTGGGTTGTTTCCACTTTCTAGCTATTACAAATAAAGCTGCTATGATCATAGCTGAGGAGATGTCCTTGTGGTTTGGTGAGGAATCATTTGGATGTATACCCAGAAGTGCTATGGCTGGGTCTTGAGGTAGAGCTATTCCAAGATTTCTAAGATATAGCCAGACTGATTTTCATAGTGGTTGTACAAGCTTGCACTCATACCAGCAATAGAGGAATGTTCCCTTTTATCCACAACCTCACCAGCATGTGCTGTCATTTGAGGTTTTGATCTTAGCCATTCTGACAGGTGTGAGATGGAATCTCAGAGTCGTATTGAGTTGCACATCATTTCTTTATTAATCATTCTGAAATCTTATATCTCATTGTATATTTCTAAGGCCCAGATCAAATAATGTCCGTTAGAACTTAGGCAATCATTTTATCATAGCTTTTGGCAGCAACGACAAAACTGCTCAAACATATTGGGTTCATAAATTCTCCAATTTAAAACAATAGTTGATAAATGCCTGTGTTGCTTTTCTACACAGGGCAAACAGAACCATGATGTGTATAAGTTAAATGTACTTGAAAGTATTTTTTCATACTTTAAAATTATGTGCTTTTCCATGAATTAAAAGCCACATTGCCCAGATTCTCACACATGAAAGACAGTTTCAACACTGATCTATAATAACATCCAATTTCTGCCCATTAATGCTAGCTCAACTCCAATATAATTTGGACTTTTTTGGAAGTGATACATAATGAAATGGAGATGAAATATGATCACTTCTGAGATGAGTAATGAAGCATGGCACGTGACATCAGGTAATGATCGTGGAAAGCAATATAGCTGCAGACTGGGTACCTGTAGCGTCTCTTAGGAATTTTGTGCAATAGTAGGCATTTGATGAATTTTATAAGGAAGATGATTTGCAAAGGGACAGTCACTTGAGAGGATCCCTTTAATGCACCGGTGTAACTAGTGAGATTTTTGCCAACATGGGAGATGAGAGGTGGTTGTAGCAACGGGACCTTTAGCTGGGACAATGTGAACGGAAAGGGCTGCTGAGACGAGCCAGTACAGCCAAGGACAAGACGAGTGAGTTTGGAAGGATATTAAAGTATCTGGAGTATGATGGCCCTCTTGATCACTTCTTCCTTTTTCTAAATCACTAGTCACTCTACAGATGTCCATAAATCAGAGCACATCAGGGAGCCCTTGTTCAGGAAGCATGTTGAGAGCTCCCGGGGTGACACGTCGTGGAGCACTTGCTCCAACTCATACCGCTTATTATGATTGACAGATTTATTTCCTGACAGCTGACAAAGTGCCCTGCAAGAGCTGGGCAATCCCTAGTGTAGCTGCATCAGCAGCTCCAGGAAGAAGTTCTCTGAACTCGAAAGCTCCGAGTCTTGCCTTTATGTTAAAATGACTATTTTAGTACTTTGAAAGATCTAAGTGCCTTATTCTCTCATCTTTTAAAAATTCAAACCACTCTTTCTTACCTCCTTTAAGTACAAAACTTCCTTCATCGCTGTATTTCTCTCGTGCTTTTTTTGCCTGCTGTTTTCTTTTATGCAGGAATGCGTCCCTCTGGAATAGAGCTAAAGTCAAACTAAGCAGGCCTATTCACTGCTCCAATTCTAAGGCGATCTCCCAGTACAGTTAGAAAGAACTTAACAAAATCTGGACTACACTACTTGACCAATGAAATCATATTCAGTAGCTAACCCAGAAATCTGAAATGAAAGTGATTGACTGGAACTATGCAGTCTCATCTATTAATCACTAAATACCACAAGTATGTATTCATTATAATATACTTAATTATTGCCTTAAATATGCATAACTCCAAGTGTACTGTTTAACACATCTAAATATTATACATAGTGGCTCTAGTACAAATTAAATTACTGTTATCCATAATTTCTTATTAAGGAAGTTTTTATGTAAATTAATTGCAGATTTTATTGTTATTTTTAATTTTCCAGAAATGCAAATGGATAAAACTAGAGATAATGTTGTTTTTTCAGAACAGTTTTAAATATAGTATAGTTAGAATATTAATTATTGCATTAAAATACATCTTGATTACATTAAAATTACATTTAAAGTAGATTATATTCTCTTTAAGGAAAATTATTATATGCACCATACATGTATCTAGAGTCTACATTTTAAAATTTATATTAATTAATTAATTTTTAAAATTTTGTATTACTGGCTAAATACAGAGGACTTCCTTGTCAATGAGTACAAGACAATATCTACTTACAGGACAGCTATAATACATAGAGTTTAAAGGTAATGCAGATATGAACATATCAGGGGTGTAGAAGTGATATTCAAGAGGATTACCTTCATTGTTGTGCAATTTATGAAAACTATCCCCTAAAGGTACTAAAAACAACTACAGAAGTGTTTGTGACTCAAAAAGGTTATAATGTTCTTACTAAAAATGATATTTTAGAGGATCATATCTGAACTAGGACCTTTGCTGACCTCAAGCTCAGTTAGAGAAGATACTTTTTCCAGTGGATCCCAGGCATTGAGGACAAGCATAACTAGTCTAACTACTGAGACTAAGAGACTCAGTGCTCAGCCCTTAGCGAATTATATCTCCATCAATTCTCTTCTTCAACGACTCAGGAAATATCACAGATAAGGTGGTGGAAAGAATGTAAGACACCCCCCCCAAATGTGGTTAATCATGCTATATAATGTGTTTTTCTTTATATGTCTTGGCTATCTCACTCATGAACACATAACAAATGTGACAAGCTGTACAACATCAGAAAAAAAATCCAAACCAGCCAAAGTCCGTTCAGAGACAGGTAGTTGAGCTCCCAGCCACATCACTTACAGAGGGGCTATTGGTAGTTGGTATTTTGTGTGGAGGGGTCATTAATTTTTGAGGACATGATCATTGGTAAGTTCCCATGATGTAGAGGATGACTTCTGTCTACACACATATGGGAAGTCCTAACTGGTCTATAGAAAGAAAATCTGACAGGAAGTTGTGAAAGGATTTATTGAAGGGATTATGGAGAAGGTTGAAGGATAGGTTTGGGAATGAGTTAATTTTATATATCAATGAGATTCTCATAAATCAAAGAACATAAAATTAAAGAATGTTACTTGAAAATACTTTCATCTTAATGTACAGAGTGAGAATATCGAGGACCAGAAACAGTAACAAGTTTTCTGAGACAATATTTTATTTCGGCATCTAAATAGAAACTTAATTATTGAGTTGTTAACCTGTGCATTTTTTATGTCTTGAGTATTTCATCTACCAAATAGGCTTATATTTATAAATTTAAGACTAGACTGCAACATTTTTCAAACATTTTATTATTGTTAAGTAAATGGATTTTAGTATTGCAGTTCATGTTGAAGTTATAAGTAAAATATGACTTCTTTCAGACCTAACTCCTCAGTCTGGATGAAGTCAGAGGACTTAGGTCTTTCTTGACATTCCATCTACTGATTACTTGCAATTTATTCTCCCACCCAACTATTACACACAGTGTTCGCTGTTACTGAATCTTTCTGTTTCTGACCTCAGGTTTAAATAAGTTTAATAATATGTTGTCCTATCCAAATCCAAATCACTTCATCTCCCTTATGGATTCCTTCAGCCATTTCATGGTCTAATTTGTAATATTGCTCTTCTGAAAGGAATACATTTGTTCATTTCCTGCTACAATGTTTATTTATTTTTATGAGCTATTGTGTCACATTTTTATGATAATAACTAATTTATTGAATGTCTTCTGAAAGATAAAAATTTTTATTTTTGTTTTTTCTTTAAAGGAAATAAGAGGATGAAGGCCTAGTGAAATTGTTCAGTGACTAAAAGCTCTTGCTACATATTTATGAAGACCTAAGTTTGAATTCTCAGCTAAAATATCTTAGTAGAAAACATCTGCCTCACTATTTATGTTTGTATTGATAGACAAATGATATTGGTAGAATTAATCAAGCAAGTCTCTTTCTGTAATACTGATGCAAATATAAAAACTCTTGGCACCTCAAAGTACTAAGAAAAAAATTAAATGCTCATTCATTAACAGTATATCCACATCATCTCTAAGATTAAAGGACTATATAAAAGGGGAGTGTTAATAACTCAGAGAAAGAAGATAGGGTACAGGACTATAGAATGCTACCTTCTGAATCTGACATAGCTAATGTGATAAAGTTATTATGATAACTATTGTGTGCAATGGGTCCATACAAGACTGGGCCTTTCAATAGACAATTGTAGGTAAGGGAATATTCACAGGGTACAACCCTCGCTGCTGAGTTAATGGTTTTTGATGGATTCTGTTAAAAAGGCCTTTTTGTGTTCAATTATTTACAATTTCAGTAAGTTTTATACTTTAATATATAGTTCCAAATCTTTGGAAATACAAATAACTCCTGTAAAGCTCAATGGATATCCAAAACAATTTTTGACAAAGATGTAGGCTGGAGACTTGTAGGTCTGATGGGGTAGAGAAAGGAGTGAGGGAGATATTAAAGAGACTCTGTGGTTACACTAATCATAATGGGCTTATTTTGCATATGAAATTCTCAAAGAACAGATTCCATAAAAGTTAAAGAAAAAGAAAGAAAAATTCTAAGAGCAATTACACACTATTTTTGTATTTTACATTGGGTGTAATTATGAGTCTCCAAAAGTTTTAAAAACCCAAAAGGATAACAAAATTGAAAAAAAAAAAAGATGAGGAAGAGACTAGTGAACTATATCAGTGGGTGAGAGTGGTCATTACACAAGCATGGGAACCTGAGTTCAAATCCGAACCATCCATGCAGAAATCAACCACACCCATGGACAACCTTAAAGATGACAGGTATGGGGAGGGGGAGTGGAGGATCACTGGGGCTTGCTGCATGTCAGCACAGCTGCAGGATCAGTGACTGACTCTATTTCAAAAGTATAAGAAGGGAGTAGTAAAGCAGGCCTCTGATGTCCTGCTCTGGCATCTGCATGTACAATTACTGGGGTTAGCATATATATAGATTCATGTACACAGACCACACACATATGTCACATATACACTACACACATACACACCCTAAATATACGCTATACACACACACATACATCCCACATGTACATCACACACATAAACATCATACAAAAACACACCACTCATATGCACCATACACACATACATAAACACACAAACATACACATACACACACAACACATATGAGTCACTTACACATAACACAGACATATACATATATACATCTACCACATGCATACATCACACACATATATCACACATACTCTCTCATGTTAAAAGGACATAAAGTTGATTGCATCCTATAGGTCACACATGTTAAGCAAGAGTTCTTGGAACCAACTAATTATGGAGCTCTTCCTTTACTGCTTGTGAGACAGGATCGCACTACCTTACTCAGCCAGAACTTCAGTATACCATTCTCCTGTCTGGCTTCACAATTAGCTGGAATTATATTCATGTGCCACCAGATCCAGCTCAAAACATAATCATTTTAAGTAATGTATCTTTGTTTTATCCTGAAATTAGCTATTAGAGTCTGTTCTTAAAAACTAAAACTTTCAGGAAAACAAAACAAACAAACAAAAAGCAATGCATGTGTTTTATTTCCACATAAAGTTTCTTACCATGAGTTTTTGTAATTTTTTTAAAGGGAATTAATACTAAAGTCTTAGAGTTAATAAAGAATCTGAAATTTCATGTATTCATAGGCATCTGCTTTTTGAAATAAAAATAGTAAAACTACACACAGAGATTAATGTATACTATCTCCACCCAGAGCTAACCAGCATTGAACTTTGCTATTCCATGACAAATCTGTTCCTAAGCAGGAAATATATTTATTATGTTACATTTGCAGTTACATTTGAAGCTATAGAATGGCCATGGGATCACATTCTCCACTGTAAAACTGTTTATATAACAATTTCTGCCTATCACTTCATCATTTATTTTGAAATGTAAAATCAAAAAAGCCAGACAGTGAAATCTAGGCAATTAAAGATTTTTTTTTTTAATGAACAAAAAAGAAACCCAGTCTTCCAAAGAGTCACATTGCTAAATGACCCTCACATTACAAAAACATTGAGTCCCAGTGTTACAGGCCATTCTCTAATTATTTTTATACTAAATGTAAGGACCTTTTCTTCAGAAAAATATCCTTATTTCTCTCTTTTAGTCAGAAACGATTATAAAATTATGCGTAAAGTTGAAGGCCATTTTAGAATTATTTATTTATGTATTTATTGCTCCATAAATAGAAACTACAGCTTTGTTCATGCAAGTGTTCTACCACTTAGTTTCCTTTCTGTCTCTGGCCCTTGAATTTATTTTAAAATTTCTTCTAATTTCTCAATGTGTTGTCATCCATTTTTAATGTGGCCTATTTGAAACGTAGTTTCATGGTCACTGAGGAGCTTGAACTAACATTTGTTTTTGATGTTCTTATTCTGATGTCAGAATAAGAAGGTTGTTGACAAGCACTCAAAAAATTTTTAGCACTATTAAAATGATTGTCCACAAAGAATTAGAGATGGTGTGCCTTATTGTTTAACAGCTAATCTAAATATATGTAGGTTAATTTTATTTTCCTCACATCTTCTTGAGTTTTATTCTACATAGTTCTATGAAAAATTATTTTGTGACTTTACTTACAAGCCATTAACTTGCAATGTTTATTGAAAGCATTAAGTATTCTATATTCCTTCAAGCTTTTAAGAAGGTCTTAATATTAAAAATATTTACAAAATTCAAAGTCACCAATAGACACCAGAATTCTGAAAGCATGACTTATCATGAAGAGAGTGAGAGGGTGGGATCAGGTGGAGAGGAAGGAGGAGGCTGTGATCAGGATGTAAAATGAATAAATGAATATACAAATAAATAGATAAACAAGGAGGGATCCAAGATGGCCACAGCCTGCACAGACATATTTTGATTTCTGGGTTAGCAGTCACAGGGCAGCGAGTGTTGCAGGACACTGTACAAATGGCTGGACCCCTCTAGATCTCACCCAACTATCCAGGGACCACTGAGGGTCCCTGGGAAGGACGCTACCTCCCACTCTCCGACATGAAAGGAAGCCGCTGGACCCGGGAATCAGGATCCCCTCATCCCCCACCAGGAGAGATGCCAGGTAAATTCCAATCTAATACCCAGCGGGCAGATTCAGATCCCACACAGAGATAATCCCGAACTTGCTGGGCACCCCCAGGTCTCCCACAGAAGATTCAGCTATCTGGTTAAAGGTTGTGGCCCTTGGAAGTGAGTGCAGCTCAGCTACAAAGTGCCTTCAGACTGCAGATTTCAACACATTGCTGTGATGTCACTGGCCAGTTTCCAGGCCGTGGGAGCAGCAAGACAATTGGGGGTGAGGGGCAGATTTACCCACCATAGGAACCAACCCCAGGCAAACTGAGAAGCATTTGAAACTGTTGTATATTGGACTTTTTTACTAGTACTGGCCCTTCCAGCAGGGAACCAGAGCTTACTTGTACACAGCTCCACCCCCTGGATTAGTTAGGTCTCCACCTAGGAGGCGGGGCTAAATGACTCACATTATAGGGGAGGAGTAAGGCAACTGGACTCCTACACCAAAATGCCCCCTTTGGACCCAAGTCCAGAAGACAGCTAAAAAATTCGACATGACCAGAGGCCCCAGACAACAACAGCAACAACAACAACAACAAAACAAACAAACAAACAAACAAAAAAACAGAGCAAAATGATTCCAACAAAAGAAAGCAACGCTATTCCATCCAGCCCAAACCACCTCACCACAGCTGAAACACATGAAAACGATGACAATTCTACATTATGGAAAGTGATAGAGTCCCTTCAAGAAGAACTTGAATCTATGAATGAATTCAAAGAAGCCACAATTGCACATACGAAAGGGATGGAAAACACCATTAGAGAAATTCAGAACAAGGTGAGTCAAACTTGAACAAGAAAAACAAGATGAGTTTCTTGAACAACAAAAAGAGAGGGCAATGGAAGACTTCCAGGCAAAGACAAGCAAACTGGAACAGAAAATTTACAAAACAAATAACGTCACTCAAGAAATGAAAATGGAAATGGAAACAATAAGGAAAAAACAGACAGAGTTAAAAATGGAAATGGAAAATAAAGGGAGGAGAACAAGAACTATGGATTTGAGTAACAAAAATAGGATTCAAGAGATGGAAGACAGGATCACAGGCATGGAAGATTCGATGGAAGAAATCAATACAACATCCAAAGAAAATGAGATAGCTAAAAAATCTCTCACCCACAATATCCAATAAATCAAGGACTCAATGAAAGGATGGAACCTAAGAATTATAGGCATAGAGGAAAGAGAAGACTCCCGACTCCATGGTCCAGGAAATATCTTCAACAAAATTATAGAAGAAAACTTCCTAAATCTAAAGAAAGAGATGCCAGTAAATATCCAAGAGGCTTACAGAACACCAAACAGATTAGATCAGAAAAGAAACTCCTCTCGCCACATAATAATAGAAACTCCAAATGTAGAGAACAAAGAAAGAATATTAAAAGCTGTAAGAGGAAAAGGCCGAGTCACATACAATGGCAGACCCATCAGAATCAAACCTGACTTCTCCTCAGAAAATTTAAAAGCTAGAAGGGCCTGGACAGATGTCCTACAAGCCCTGAGAGAACATAGGTGCCCAGCCAGACTACTGTACCCAGCAAAACTCTCTATCAACATAGATGGAGAAAACAAGATATTCCTTGACAAAATCAAATTCAAACAATATCTCCCCACAAACCCAGCCCTACAGAAGATCCTAGAAGGAAAATTCCAACACAGAGAGGATAACTAAACCCAAGAAAACAGAGGAAATAGAAAACTCCACAGCAACTAATCAAAAAGAAACACAAGACGACCAGCTATACCAAAATAATGGGAAATAACAACCCCTGGTCACTAATATCCATCAACATCAATGGACTCAACTCGCCAATAAAGAGACACAGACTTACAGACTGGATCCGTAAACAAGACCCATCTTTTTGCTGTATACAAGAAACACATCTCACTATTGAAGATAAACTCTATCTCAGAGTAAAGGGCTGGGAAAAGGTTTTCCAAGCAAACGAACACAGGAAACAAGCTGGAGTAGCCACCCTAATATCAAACAAAATAGACTTCCAATTGAAGTTAATAAAAAAAGACAGAGAAGGGCATTATATACTTCTTAAAGGAATATCCACCAAGAGGATATCTCAATATTGAACATCTATGCCTCAAATACAAAGGCACCAACATTTATAAAAGAAACACTTCTAAAACATAAATCACACATCGATCCAAACACTTTAATAGTGGGAGACTTCAATACCGCAATCACAACCATGGACAGATCATCAAGACAGAAGCCAAACAGAGAAATAATGAGTCTAACAGAGATCATGAAACAAATGGGCCTAACAGATATCTACAGAATGCTTCACACAAACACAAAAGAATAGACCTTTTTCTCAGCACCTCATGGAACCTTCTCCAAAATCAACCATATAGTTGGTCACAAAGATAGCCTCAACAGATAAAAGAAAATTGAAATAACCCTTTGTATCTTATCAGACCTCCATGGAATAAAGCTGGACTTCAATAGCAAAAGAATCAACAGAAAGTCTACACTCACATGTAAATTGAACAACTCTTTACCAGAGGACCACTGGGTTAAAGAAGAAATAAAGGAGGAAATCAAAGATGTCTAAAATCCAACGAAAATGAAGACACAACATACCCAAACCTATGGGACACAATGAAAGCTGTGCTACGATGAAAGTTTATAGCACTAAGTGCCTTCAAAAACAAAATTGTGACAGCTCATATTAGGGAATTAACAGCTAAACTGGGTGAATTCGAAAAAAAAAGAAGCAAACACTCCCAAGAGGAGCAGAAGGCAGGAGATCATCAAACTTAGGGCTGACATCAACAACTTAGAAACAAAAAGAACTATACAAAGAATAAATGAAACCAAGAGTTGGTTCTTCAAGAAAAATCAACAAAATAGACTGACCCTTATCCAAATTAACTAAAAGACAGAGGGAGAAAACCCAAATCAACAAAATCAGAAATGAAAAGGGAGAAATAACAACAGACATTGAGGAAATCCAGAGAATAATTGGATCCTACTTTAAAAATCTATACTCTACGAAATTTGAAAACTTAAGTGAAATGAACAATTTTCTTGACAGATTCCACCTACCGAAGCTAAATCAAGATCAGATAAACAGATTAAACAGCCCTATAACCCCTAAGGAAATAGAAACAGTCATTAAAAATCTCCCAACCAAAAAAAGCACAGGGCCAGATGGCTTAAGCACAGAGTTCTACTGGACCTTCAAAGAGGAGCTAACACCAATACTTTTCAAACTCTTTCACAAAATAGAATCTGAAAGAACATTGCTAAACTCATTCTACGAGGCCACAGTCACCCTGATTCCTAAACCAAACAAAGACCCAACAAAGAAAGAGAACTTCAGACCAATCTCCCTCATGAACATAGATGCAAAAATACTTAATAAAATACTAGCAAACCGAATTCAAGAACACATCAAAAGTATCATACATCATGATCAAGTAGGCTTCATCCCAGGGACGCAGGGATGGTTCAACATACAAAAGTCTATCAACATCATACACCATATAAACAAGATGAAAGAAAAAAAAACACATGATAATCTCGCTAGATGCAGAAAAAGCACTTGACAAAATTCAACACCCCTACATGCTAAAAGTTCTGGAGAGAACGGGCATACAAGGGCCGTATCTAGAAATAATAAAGGCAATATACAGCAGGCCAGTGGCCAACATCAAATTAAATGGAGAGAAACTTGAAGCATTTCCAATAAACTCAGGGACAAGACAAGGATGTCCACTTTCAGCATATCTATTTAATATAGTACTTGAAGTTCTTGCTAGAGCAATAAGACCACTAAAGGTGATCAAGGGGATAAACATGGAAACGAAGAAGTCAAATTATCCCTATTTGTAGATGATATGATAGTATACATAAGTGACCCCAAAAATTCCACCAGAGAACTCTTACAGCTGATAAACACCTTCAGCAAAGTGGCTGGATACAAAATTAATTCAAAAATATCAGAAGCCCTTCTTTATTCCACAAACAAATGGGCTGAGAAAGAAATAAGGGAAACAACCCCCTTCACAATAGCCACAAACAACATAAAATACCTGGGGGTAACTCTAACCAAGCAAGTAAAGGACCTGTACAACAAGAACTTCAAGCCCTTGAAGAAAGATATGGAAGAGGCCTTTAGAAGATGGAAAGATCTCCCATGCTCATGGATAGGTAGGATCAACATAATAAAAATGGCCATCCTACCAAAAGCAATATATAGATTCAATGCAATTCCTATCAAAATACCAACACAATTTTTTATAGACTTGGAAAGAGCTATTCTCAAATTCATAGGAACAACAAAAAAGACAAGAATAGCTAAATTAATCCTGTACAATAAAAAAACATCTGGAGGTATTACCATCCCAGATTTCAAGCTGTACTACAGAGAAATAGTTGTAAAAACAGCATGGTATTGGTATAGAAACAGACCAGTAGATCAATGGAATCAAATTGAAGATCCAGAAATAGACCCACACACTTATGGCCACCTAATTTTTGACAAAGAAGCCAAAACGGCACAGCGGAACAAGGACAGCCTCTTCAACAAATGGTCCAACTGGATGGTCCAGCTGAATGTCCATTTGTAAAAGAATGAAGTTAGGCCCATACTTATCACCTTGTACAAAACTTAAGTCCAAGTGGATCAAACACCTTAACATAAGGCCGGTCACACTAAATCTACTAGAAGATAAAGTGGGAGAAACCCTCGAACTAATTGGCACAGGCGACAACTTCCTGAACAGAACACCAACAGCTCAGGACTTGAGATCAACAATCAATAAATGGGACCTCATGAAACTGAAAAGCTTCTGTAAGGCAAAGGACACTGTCATTCGAACAAAACGGCAGCCTACAGACTGGGAGAAAATCTTCACCAACCCCACATCTGACAGAGGGCTAATATCCAAAATCTACAAAGAACTCAAGAAATTAAATGCCAAGAAACCAAATAATCCAATCAAAAAATGGGGGACAGAGCTAAATAGAGAATTCACAAAGGAGGAATCCTAATGGCTGAGAGACACTTGAAGAAATGCTCAACATCCTTAATCATCAGAGAAATGCAACTCAAGATGACTATGAGATTCCATCTTACACCTGTCAGAATGGCTAAGATCAAAAACTCAAATGACAGCACATGCTGGCGAGGGTGTGGAGAAAGAGGTACTCTACTCCATTGCTAGTGGGAATGCAGGCTTGTGCAACCAATATGGCGGTCAATCTGGCGATATCTTAGAAAACTTGGAATAGCTTTGCCACAGGACCCAGCCATACCACTTCTGGGTATACACCCAAATGCCTCTTCACAGAATCATAAGGAAGTTTCCTCATCTATGTTTATAGCAGCCTTATTTGTTATAGCTAGTAATTGGAAACAACCCAGATGTCCCTCAACCAAAGAATGGATTAAAAACTGTGGTACATCTACACAATGGAATATTATTCAGCTATCAGGAACAATGAAATTACGCAATTTGCAGCCAAATGGATGGAACTAGAAAAGCTCATCGTGAGTGAACTAACCCAGACTCAGAAGGACACATATGGCATCTATTTACTTATAGTAGGATTTTAGCTACATAGTAGAAGGTATAGTAGAAGGTATCGATGCTACAACTAACACACCAAAGGGAACTTGGACATAGACTTCTTATTTTTAATTTTTATTTATTTTTTATATATTAGTTATATTTTTTCTATTTTTTAGTCTTTTTTATCTATTGTATGTTTATTGGTTTGTTTGCTTAGTAGTTCTCTCTCCTGGGCAATGAGACACTTTTCACTGATGGTACTACTTCGTAGACCCCCAAGGATTGAAGAGGCTCTTGGCCCTCATATGACCTCTCAACTGAGATGAGGTAACTCAGTTACCTGTATCCTAACATTTTGTGTGGTTTATAAAATCATTGTTCCAGTTGTTCCTGAGAACAGAGAAATGGGATGGAAGTGTTAGGAGGTAAAGAAAAAAAAAATGAAATGTGATGTTTCGGCCTTTTACTACTAATTGTCATAAACTGTTTAGGATAATTAAGAAATGCAAACTAATGGTTATGCAATCTGGTCATTCTGTTAGGTACTATGACAGTGTATTATAGTTACTTGCTAAGCTAATCAGAAATAAACCTGCTAAGAGACAAGCAACATCTGCTTAACCTAATATAAGAGATAGATAGGGCCTCGTCAAAAACCTCAAGAGATCTGCAGAATATGGCATGCAAAGAAAGTCTTCGAAACTTTAGATTTTTTTATATCAAGACATATCAACTCCTGATAGCACCCCCTATTCTCCTCCATGTAGAAGATGAGCATCGAAGAATCTCCAGTGGGAGATGATTGAATTAGTCGCAAGCCTATCTCTTGGTAGGAAAAGCCCCTTGCTCCAACTGTAGACAGAATGCTGTCCAAAAAGGACAAAACCTGGAAGCAGGTAAGTCGACAGCCTAGCTCTGCCAAGATAGGGTAGTTAAGTCCTTCATAACCCCTGCTCTACAATCAATGTCTCTCAGAGACACAGGGCCAAATGATTGAAGATCGATGCTGTAATGTATGGAGAGAAAATGGGAACTGTCCAGGCAGCCACAGGTATGTCATTTCTTAGTTTGGGAAGCTGCAGGCCCTGTACTTCCTATAAAATCAGATATATTTATCCCTCTCAGGTCTCTGAGGTGTCTGAAGAACAGATAGCTAGAGTCTCATAATTAAATTTTGATTGTTTAGGAGTCAAGAGAGTGTTATAGATCAAAGAAGATTCTTTTAAAATTGTGTTGCAAGTTAGTATGAATGTTGAGTCAGATATAGAACTTTAAACTCATGGAGATGGTTAGATAGTAGAATGTTAAAGTCAGGTACCAAATATATATGGACTGGTCATTGGGAATGTACATTAAGCCATATAACCCTCATAACTGTGGCCTAATTACCTCTGTTGTACTGTATTGTATTTATTATTATAAGAGAAAGATCCATTTGTTGGTCTGAAAGGGGAAACCATAGGGGGAAATAAGATATACCTTAAACTTAAAAGAAAAAAAAAAGGGAAGAGGATGGGGGGTTGAGGGTGGGAGAGTGGGACTGGAGGGGGAATAGGGAGGGAACTGCGATTGAGATGTAACTTGAAGAAATAAAAAATCAAGGAAAAAAAAAAGAATTCACCAGATTCACTTGTCATTTGTATACATACCTTTTATAGTGTATATGAAACAATAATTTTTTGAATCCCTGTGATGGCTCCCTAACATTCCTACTACTTGGGATTGTCAAATTGATCAGTGAAATTGAAAAGAATAGGCAAACTCTTCAAAATATACCCCATTGTTTTCTGAATTGCCTCTATTAACTTTTGTTTGCTTCTCGATGGTGAATCCTGTCTTTCTCCAATGACAGTGAGTTCAAGACCATGACCTAGATCAGGCCATTGGTGAGATTTTAAGGTACCTTCATTTGACTTACTATGATAGAAATGGTCAGCACAAGATTTTATGAAATCAGTCATACCAATACTGAAACAAACATTAATTTCTGTTGCTTCCAAATCAGGATCTTTGGATATTTTAGTGAATGAGGTAGTATGAGAAGTCTGTAGAAACCAGTAAGTCACAAGAGAAATAAAATGAAGAAAAATAAAATGTTGGAATGCCACAGGATAAACAAGCCCATATCTGGTGATCATTCACTCACTGCATCCCTTTCCCCTGGCTTGTGTGACTATGGCTTTGCAGGAGACTGGCTGTGTTTTGCTGAGAACTATGGTTTTGGCTTGAAGTTTCCTAGTGCCCCTTTTATTCCCGGTTACTAAACAAAACCAAATTACCCTAATATTACCACCTCCGCAAGTGGAATTTGACCATCACTACAACATAGAAACTCTACCATGCACTGAATCTTTACAATAAAGCTACAAGGCATGGTGGATTTGACCTCATGTATAACTGAGTCTCTGGCCACAGTGAGCCTCTGAGCTCTCAGGCACTATATGTATTGTGCTACTATTCTTGATCAGAATCACAAATGACTTCAGGTAAGTTATTTATACAGGAGCTGTTAGACAAGTGAGACTGACCTGACCTGTCCTTTTCCTTGTGTATGACATTAGAGCTATCCCTAACTCAGTTACCTGTATCCTAACATTTTGTGTGGTTTATAAAAGCATTGTTCCAGTTGTTACTGAGAGTCCTCTCATCCTTCATGAGATCCAGTGGTGGCTTGCAGTAAGTACACTTTTCTCCATCACAGTGCATTCAGAATTCTTCCTTCTGATGAAAACTAAGACTTACTGTCTGAGTTAAGTTCTTTGTGTCAGGATCTTAATTTCGACAGAATAAGTTATCTAATGATAAACAAGTCAGTATTGCTGTAAACAATCTCTTGTCAACTCATCCTATTTGCTTATTGGCTGGATTCAGATGTAGCCAAACCTTAAGCCAAATCCAGTGCATATAAACAGAGAAGATACAATACATAAACATATACATGTGCATATTTTTTCAAAATTCATTAATATTAGCAATGACTATGTGAACACCCCTTATTTTACATATGTGTTTATTTACTTTCTAACTCTTTTTTAAATGCAAAGGGTCCAAATTTCAGTCAATTTTGTAAATAGTGTGATTTTATTTTAGTACAGACAAAATATTCTTATGTGATGTCTTTGTCTATACTTCATTTTGACCATTCATTGAATGCATTGTAATTCTTATTAGTGAGCTTTCAATTTCATCTTTATTCCAAGCTCCTGCTTTTGTAATCATTGACAATGTTCTAGCCATGGACTACCATTAATAACATGATAAACAAATGAGTCACTTGGTGTCTAGAACAAAAAGAAAGTTAAAACCCATTGAAATATGCACCTTAATGGCAATGTGCCAGCCAATGTTGCTGGATAAAAACAAAATTGAATTGAGTGCGTCAAATTTGAAATACATCCTCTTTAACTGTTGGGGGAGGTATCATGTATTTCTTATTAAATAAGAGATTTTATCTAATCATAACATACATTTATTTCTCTCCTAATGGTCTTTTCTCACTAAAGGTATGAGCATTGGACATTACAAATAGGGTAACATAAAGTATCATTTTTATAGATGTGAAAATTGAAGCCAATTGAGGTAATTTATGTAACACAGCTTATTAATAGCTAAAACCGATCCCCACTTTAGAATGCCAATAAGTAGAACATGATACCTCTCTCTTCTAATTAAACCAAATTAGTGAAAGTCCTAATTCAGTCACAGTATTTTGAAATAAAAAATGATAACTTTCAAACCATCTTTCTTAGAGTATAAAATATAAAAATTAGATTAGCTGGCCAGGTCTAAATGATTAATTATATCAGACATCAAAACTCAGTTATTTTATTCTTTGAAACCATTAGATATTTTTGGAATTTCCTGTGCCTCATTTTTTTTTCTGCTGCTATGCTAAACATGCTAGGGAAAATGAAACTGAGAGGAATATAGAGGTCACAAAAGGGGCTGGAGGGAGGGTGAGGTAGGGTAGAAATAATCACAATGTTTTGTATCCATGTATACAAGGAAGAGACCCTAAAGGCTGAGAGAGACTTAAAGTAATGCTCAGCATCCTTAATCATCAGAGAAATGCAACTCAAGAGGACTCTGAGATTCCATCTCACAACTGTCAGACTGTCTAAGATCAAAAGCTCAGATGACAGCACATGCTGTGAGGTTGTAGAGGAGGAACACTCCTCTATTGCCAGTGGGAGTGCAAGCTTGTACAACCACTATAAAAATCAGTCTGTAGATATCATAGAAAACTTGGAATAGCTCTGCTTGGGACCCAGCCATACCACTCTGGGTATCCATCCAAATGATTCCTTACAGAATCACAAGGAAGTTTCCTCATCTATGTTCATAGCAAGCAGCCTTATTTGTAATAGCTAGAAACTGGAAACAACCCACTTGTCCCTCAACTGAAGAAAGGATTAAAAAACTGTGGTACATATACACAATGGATTACTACTCAGCTATCAGAAACAATGAAATCATGCAATTTGCAGCCAAATGGAGGAACTAGAGAAGCTCATTCTGAGTGAGCTAACCCAGACTCAGAAGGATGCACATGGCATCTATTCACTTATAATCCGATTTTAGCCATATAATACAGGATAACTATACTACAACCAATGCACCAAGGGGACGAGGAACATAGACTTTGTTTCCTATCAATGAGACACTTTTCCCTAGTGGTGCTGCCTTGTAGGCCTCTAGTGTATGACGAAGCTCTTGGCCCTCATATGACTGCTGAACTGGTGCAGGGGACTGATATGTATGGACACTCCCTACATAACAGAGGAGTGGGATGGAAGGGATACAGGGTAGAGGATGGGAGGGCAGAACTGGGAGGGGTGGAAAGAGGACACTATGATGGATATGTGACCTGGTGTAATAAATAAAAGAGAGAGAGAGAGAATCCAGGGGAAGAAAAATATGTATTTGGCTTCCAATTCGGGGTTACCATCCTTGATTCGTGGAAGTCAAAACTTCAAAAGCTTGTAGTACTCAGCCACATCCCATCCACAGGCATGAGAAGTGAGTGCATATGAGCAGAGTGGTTTCCTCACTGGCTTCTGCTTTGCTCAGTTTCTCCACTTGTGTACTATTGAAGATTCCTGGTTATGGAATCCTGTATCCCACTATGGGCTGCATCATTTCACACCAGCTAAGTAAACTAGGGTAGACCACCACAAATGAATCCACAAGCCACCTCATCTAGGGAACCATTCCTCAGACTCTTCCTAGGTAACTTGTGTCAGGTTGACAAACAAATATAACCATCACTTGCCTACTTTATAATGTCATCTTCTTCTTTCTCCTCCTCTTCCTCTTCCTCCCCCTCCTTCATCTCCTTCTCTCTCTCTCTCTCTCTCTCTCTCTCTCTCTCTCTCTCTCCTCTTTTTTTTCTTCGTTTTTAAGGTAGGGTCTGATATGCTGCCCAGGCTGACCTCAAGCATATGAAAATCTACCACCTTGGACTTTCATGCCTGCTTTTGTAATTTTCTTAAACAATATTCACTTCCTATCAGATTGAAGATACTATATTCTAACATTAGATGATAGCATATCATATAAAATATAGTCACTCTGAAGAATGATAGTGTCTCTACTTAGAAATCTCTAGCTATTTGTAAAAAAATTACAAATTTATAAATTTGTAATTACAAAATTTATTTTTTGAGAAATTACAAAAAATAAATCTTATTTTTTATGTTTTGTTATTACTTCAAGTTACATCTCCATCACAGTGCCCTCATTCCACCCTTCCAGGTCCCACCTTCCACTCTCTCCCCTTATCCCATCCTCTCCTCCCTCTCCTACCTCTACAGCTCCTCCAATGTGAAGTGTCCCTACATATCAGCCCCTCTCAGTTCAGCAGTCATATGAGGGCTAAGAGCTTCCTCTTGCACTGGGGGCTTACATGGCAGCACCATTAGGGCAAAATGTCAAACTAACAGGTAACAAAGTCTATGTTTCTGCTCCTTTTGGTATGTTGGTTGTAGGATAGTTATCCTGCACTATATGGCTGAAATCCAATTATAAGTGAATAGATGCCATGTGCATGTATGTTTCTGAGACTGGGTTAGCTCACTCAGGATGAGTTTTTCTAGTGCCATCCACTTGGCTGCAAATTGCATGATTTCCTACTTTCTGATAGCTGAGAAGTATTCCATAGTGTAAATGTACCACAGTGTTTTTTTGTTTGTTTGTTTGTTTGTTTGTTTTTTATCCATTCATTGCTTGAGGGACATCTGGGCTGTTCCAGTTTTAAGGTATTACAAATAAGACTGCTATGAACATAGATGAGGATATGTCCTTGTTTTTTGGTAAGAATCGTTTGGATGTATACCCAGAAGTGGTGTGGCTGTATTTTATTTTTTTTATGTTTAGTTATTACTTCAAGTTATATCTCCATCACAGTGCCTTCTTTCCTCCCCTCTTGGTTCCACCCTCTCACCCTGTCCTCCCTCTCCTACCCCTGCCACTCTTCCATAATGGGATGTCTCTACATATCAGCCCCACTCAGTTCAACAGTAATATCAGAGCTAAGAGCTTCCTCTTGCACTAGGGGCTTACATGGCAGCATTATTTACCTAGGGCAAATTGTCCCACTAACAGTGAACAAAGTCTATGTCACTGATCCTTTTGGTGTGTTGGTTGTAGGATAGTTATCCTGTACTATATGCCTGAAATACAATTTGTTTTTACCTTAAATGGAGCTTACAGATTCTAAAGAACTATAAAAAATAAACTTTGTATTAATATAATTTTTTCTGTGCATTTTTCTTTCAGCTGTTTCAGTTTTTTTGTTCTATTTTATCTTTGATGTACCTATGTATCTTAATTATTAAAACAATCAGTGAAAGTTTAATAACAACATTAAATATTTTGAATGATGTAAGCTTATAAAAAGCAACATTAATAATATATTCTATAAGGCTATAGAAGTTTGTTGTTATTTAGGGGGATTGGTTACAAGTTGTTAAATGGTGTTGTTAAATAAGGTTTATTAGGGTAGTCTTAGGAATTTCTCTCTTTTCCTTTTCTCTATCCTTTCTCTCTTATTATGGTGGAAAAGACATGACAAGAAAAAAATGAGTATATAGACATGACATAGGAATGATAAGAAAGGGATAGATTATTGAATATGCTCTTATATCTTTGTATATTGATACAAAATTAAGATTATATTTGACAACATTGGTGTAGATATTTGTATCTTGATACAAACTTAAGGTTAATTTTGTTAAGATATTGTATCTATGTAATGCTTAAAAATGCAATGTGAAGTTTTGGACTTTTGACAGCAACTGTCACAAACTGTTTAGGATAATTAAGAAATACAAACTAGCCGGGCGGTGGTGGCGCACGCCTTTAATCCCAGCACTTGGGAGGCAGAGGCAGGTGGATCTTTGTGAGTTCGAGGCCAGCCTGGTCTACAAAGTGAGTCCAGGACAGCCAGGGCTACACAGAGAAACCCTGTCTCGAAAAAAAAAAATAAAAATAAAGAAAGAAAGAAATACAAACTAATAGTCATTCAAACTTGTCATATTGTTAGGTACTAGTGTAATGTATCACAGATGTTTTCTAAGTTAATCAGAAATCATGTTGCTATGAGACAAGTAATATTTGCTTACCAAATATACAGAGATAGATAGTTGCCCTTCAAAAACCTCAAGAGATCTGTAGAATATGGCATTCAAAGATGTATTCTTAAGACTTTTTAACATTGAGGCATGTCAGCTCCTGACAGTATCCCCCATTCTATTCCAAGTAGATGATGAGCACTGAAGAATCTCCATTTGGAGACGGCTGCATTAGTGGCAAGCTTGTCACTGGGCAAGAGAAAACCCTTGATACAACTGTCAACAGAATACTGTACAAAAAGGACAAAACTTGGAACAGGTAAGTCAACTGCCTAGCTCTGCCAAGAAAGATTAGGCAAATAAGTCCTTCATAATTCCTGCTTTACAATTAATGTCTGTCAGAGATATTGGGCCAAGAGGCTGAAGAGAGATGCTATAATGTATGGAAAGAAATTGGGGACTGTCCAGGCAGTCAGTTGTATGTCATTTCTTAGTTTTGGAAGCTGCTGGTGCTCTGCACTTCCTGTATAGTCAGATATATTTATCCTTCTCAGGTCTCTGATGTGGTTGAAGACTGTATAGGTATAGTCTCGCAGTTAAATTTTAAGTTTTTTAGGAGTTAAAAGGATGTTCTAGGTCTAAGAAGATGTTTTTAAGTTGGTAATGCAAAGTAGAATGGAAACTGTTAGGTATAGTACTTCAAACTCATCGAGATAGATAGATAGATAATAGAATATTAATATCAGTTGCTAAATATGTATGGATTGGACATTGGGGATCTATGTTATACCTTGTAATTTTCATAATTATGGCCTAATTGTTCTTTTTGTTTTGTATTGTATTTATCGTTATAAGAAAAAGGATTTTTTTATTGGAGTAAAAGGGGGAACTTATGGGAGGGAAAGATGCATCTTACATTAAAAAAAAAAAAAAAGAAAATATGAAGGTGAGGAGAAAGAGGGTAGGAGGGTGGGACCAGGAGGGGAAGGAGGGAGGGGACTGTGATGGAGATGTAACTTAAATAAATAAATAAATGTTGGGGAAAAAAAGAAGCAAATAAAAATATATATTTAAAAAAATTCTTTTCCATAGTTTTGAGTAGCTTTTTTTAAAGGATTAAAGCAAAACCAACCAACCAACAAACAAACAAATAACAACCAACCAACAAAACTAACAAAATCAGAAAAGATGAGGGTTAGTGACTTCTCTTCCAGAATACTAGCGTTTGAGTCCCTGCACCCACATGGAAGCTTACAAATTCTATAACAACATTTCCAAGGAATCCAATGGCCTTTCCTGGACTTTGTGGGGTCCTGCACATATACAGTATATTGACATACATGCAAAGTAAATGCTCATTTACATAAAAACAAAATAAAAATAAATCCAAATAAATTTCAAAATTAAAAGTTAGGATGAGAAAAAGATGTTATAATAAAGATGACAGTAAATGTGCTTAGAGAATTTAAAGCATATTATGCAAATGTTTATTGATGTAATGTTAAGATGATTTATGTGCTATAATTTTATACAGCTGGTGCTGAAGTAGCTTTGTTTGTACTAGCATTACCGTGGATATGAGTGACAATAAGATACTTGGATATAGACATCATTAGGGAAATTATTTTACTATTGTGATTCTGTGTGGTCTGCGTAATGCAGGTGGTCTGTTTTTTGGGTAAAATGCCTTTGTGTTGTGCATAGCTGCAATATCATTTTCTTGACAGAAAATCTTTCAACATGCTACATTTTTCATTCCTTTGCATTAGAATCATTCCCTGAATGTAAGCTCTAGGTTGGCACAAATGATATTTATTTTTGTGAAAAATTAAGTAAAATGCATCAAACACCTATGAAATTATGATATACAGACTGAAGCATTTGTGGTTAAACTTATACTGCCTTTGACAAATTTTTATTTTAATGCTCTTAAAGTCGTGGCATCAATGAAAGAACATGCCAGAGCTACAATTTCCTACTCTGTGGCTATAGAGATGATTGAAATGGCATCAAGGTCAAGCCTGTGGTTAGCAGAGCGAGAGTGGGGGCAATCAAATCCCTCATTTAATCTCAGCACATTGGTATGTTTCTGGAAGATCTGCTACATTGAACTGTATCCAGACATGAGTCAAAGTTCTATACATGCTGCCAGCTGTTTGCTGGAAATGCCATTCTATTAACACTTGGAGAAGAACAATAGGGACACCTGGCTCCCTGCTCCTGGCTGCTTCCTGCTTTATTCTTAAATTAATACAAACATGTGCAGTACCCCTTCTGGCCTTTGAAAGATTTTTTTTTCATTTCAATTCTTTCATGTTTCTTTTGTGCTGTGTGATTTCTTTCCTCTTTTCTTCAACTATTCTGCCTCTGGCTCCTTCCCTTTTTTAAAACCATAAAAACAGGGCATCACAACTCACATAAGTGACATATGGCATGTTCTCCGTCAAAACATTTGTCATTCAGGTGGTATAAAGCCAAAATAAGTGGAACAGAACAAAAGCCATGTTTGTATGTAGTTGGTTGGAGTTCATTTAATCGACTAAGTTGCAAAGAGTCTGCATAACTCAATCTTCTTTAACTAGAAAACTCAGCTATCTGGAAATTAACTTTTGCTACAGAAAACAGGGAAATTTTATGAGTGTACAGCGTGGGTATCTAGAAGGACATATCCAGATTCTTTTACTTATTTTCTCTGAGATTCAAAGTTGAGAAAGCTGCTTGTGGAGTCTTCTGAAAAAAAAAAAAGTGCCACTGAAATAAATAAAATGTAGAAGACATTGAGTTCTGAGATTGGGTCTTATTCCAAGTAGGGTTTTAGGGTACGGACAGCTGTTAATTTAAAAGATACAAATCATTTTATTCAAGTTACCTCTGGCTGACTGACAATATGCAAGAAACATTGTGTTCACTCTTGAAGAGCTGAAAATTTAGAATAATGTAAAAGTTGTTTTTATTTCCTCAGAGGAGGGGATGAGATGTGTGCCATTCCCAAGCATTTCTAATGCATGGCTTGGGCTGAGCTCAGAGTGTTTCTTTTTAATTACCCATAAGTCTAGACCTGGAAGCTTCAATCTAATGTACAATCTAATCTTTTGCAAACTCGGACCTTGAAGGCTTCAGTTTCCAGCCTCCATCTCTTTATGTAGGCCTAGGATATGTACAGTCTATGAGATTTACAGCTGAATAAACTCACACACTCTAGTTTTCTTTTTTGTTGTTTGTTTTGTTTTTTCTTCTGAACTCGGACTGGCTAGTTCAACTCAGTTGTTCTGGCTCAAAACTCTTCTAAAGTTCACTAATTCACATTGGCTGCTCTCCACTTCTCAGTGAATTGTTCAGTATGGAAAAAACAAAACAAAACAAAACTGCCTCTGAACTCCAGGAACAGAACTGCACGAACTCAACTATGCTCAACTAAACTTGTACCTAACTGTGCTGTACTCCCAAATTCTAGTGTGTGCTATCCACAAACCCTCTTGCTCTCTCTTTCTCTAAACTGCTCTGAAATAGTTTCTCTTTCCTTCCATTCTCTGAGAGTTGGGCATAATCTGTCTCTGCCTCATTCTGTCAGATCTTTCTCTGGTTTATCACTTTGTCTGCCTCTCAATTAGAAGTCTTGTTTGGTATTAAAAGTATGTGCTAAATTCAAACCAAAGGGATTAAAGGTGTGTTCTGTCCACAGTCCAGCCAGAGTGATTAAGGGTGTGTATTAGAGCCAGAGGGCTGTCTGTATTCTAGTTGGATCGCACAGATCTGTAACGTCTTTGGATGTGATCCTTGCAAGAGCAACATCCAAATGATTCCTCACCGAATAACAAGGAAGTTTCCTTATCTATGTTCATAGCAGCCAAATTTGTAATAGCTAGTCTCTGGAAACAACCCAGATGTCCCTCAACTGAAGCATGGATTAAGAAACTGTGGTACATCTACACAATGTATAGTACTCAGCCATCAGAAGCAAGGAAATCATGCAATTTGCAGTCAAATGGTTGGAACTAGAGAAGCTCATACTCAGTGAGCTAACCCAGAGTCAGAAGGATGCACATGGGATATATTCACTTATAGTCATATTTTAGTCATATAGTACAGGATAACTATACTACAAACAATGCACCAAAAGGAACATGAACATAGACTTTGTTTCCAGTCAATGAGACACTTTGTCCTAGTGGTGCTGCCTTGTAGGCCTCTAGTGTATGAGGAGGCTCTTGGCCCTCATATGACTAGTGAAATGGGGGTGGGATTATTATGTAGGGACACTCAACTCCAGAGGAGTGGGTTGGAAGGGATAGGGGGTAGAGGGTGGGAGGGTGGGGCTGGGAGGGGTGGAAAGAGGACACTGTGATGGAGATGTAACCTTAAGTAATAAATAAATATCACAAAATAAAAGATTAAGAAAAATGGAGCAGCTGTGTTACTGGATTAAAATTTCTCTACAGAATAAAGTGATTCCAATGGTTGGATTCCTTACATACTGAAGAACTATTTAGGTGTACGTGAAGTACTTCAGCTACCAACCATCTCCAGGAGCATAACCTGGAGGGACTCTCTCAGTTCACCAGAGAGACAGGTGGATGTTGCATGACAGGAAACATGTTTACTTACTGGTGATTCGTTTATACGAGCTTCCAATAGTACTCAGCACATTGAATGCTCCTAATAAATAAATGCCAAATGCAGTAAGACATTATCAGGAAGGAAAGCTAAAAGGAACTCAGGACAACTAACAATCTATGCATAATGAATAAAACATATTACTCCAAAATCTTGTGATAATATGTATGTAATGGTTTGAATTTAATCTGTCCTCTATAAGTCAATGCTTTGAATGTTTGTGGAATCCATAGGCAGTGAGGCTTGATTGGTAGAACTGAATTTCTAGAGGATGAGTGTTCGGTTGCTCTTGCACATTGCTTTTCAACTTTCATAATGCTGCCACTCTTTAATACAGTACCTCATGTTGTTGCAGCTCCCAACTATAAATTTATTTTTGTTGCTTCTTCATAAGTGTAATTTTGCTACTCTTCTGAATTGTAATGTAAATATTTTTGGAGATAGAGATTTGTCATAGGAATCACAACACACAGATTAAGAACTGTTGCCAAGCACCTGTCCTGTTTTCTGCTCTAAAGTTGGCTGTCATGTGAACTGTGTCTGTCATACATTCCTGTCACCAAGGGCTGTGGTGCTGTATCTTTGCCATTGTGGTAAAAGGAAAACTTCTGAAACTATGAACCAAAATAATTCTTTCTTCCTCAGGTTGTTTCTTTCTGGTATTACGACCACAGTGACACAAGGGTAATTAATATAATTGGCAAAACATTCATAAAAACATTTTCATATGAATGTTAGATTGGGTATATTAGGTCTATTTGCATTCAAATTTGAAAAATCTTAAGAAGGAGCCATGGATAATTTCCACTCATGACTTTTGTACTTGGTCTAACTAATTTTAATCTTCTCATTGCCTGTAATAACTACACAGTTTGGCTATAATAATACAGCGTAATCATAACTTGATAATATGTTAATATATTGTAAGAAATAAATTTCTGTTAATTTTAATAATGAACTTTTGGTATGTTCTATTATCAATATTTATTTAAAGAGAGGGATTTTTTAAAGTATAGACAATTTTCATCTAATGTTTAATTTCATACTATATTTTAAGCAATAATGTACTTTAGAAGTGAAGAGAGCTGTAGAATACATTCCAATCTAATATCCATAATTGGACCATGAGAATAATAAGAATAAGAAGCTTTATCAGATCTCTTACATAGGTGCAGGGTTAAGTTAGGACAGAACCTAGGAATGTAAGGGCTGGATTCCTTGCAGCTTCTCCCAGAAGTTATTGAAAGGAACAATGATGTTATTTGAGAAATTAGAATCAAAATATGAAATAATTATAAGTAGCATAAAACTTAAAGTATTCTGAATAAATATTATTTAATGAGAAATTTTGGAATGACATTCATGTATGTATCTATTTTTGATGATGGTTTTACCATATTCCATAGATGTTAAAAATTCCCACTCAATACACTTTCTGGAATATTTCCCAATATAATGTGATTAACAGAAAATATTATAGGTTTATAAGAAGCTTAAAGTTATAGAGAAACAGTTTTTATGTTTATTTATTACTTCAGGTTATATCTCCATCATAGTACTCTCTCTCATCATCTTTAATAAAGGGTGACTACATCTCAAGTGTGACTGACAAGTTGTACCTGATATATTTTTACCTACAAACATTAAAAATGTATATAAATCAAAGAGCATATCTACTCACTTTCTGAGAAGACCACCATAGAACACCATGAGGGGGCACTGAGGATTCTAATACTAATAAATTAAGACTTTAAAAGAGAAGTGATGCTTTAGTTTGTCTAATATCTTCAGGAAATAGAAAGGGTAGCTTTTATTAAAGAGAGTCTGCTTCAGGAAGAACAATCCAAATGCCCAAAAGATCATCAACTTGAGAAATTCTAAGTAATTGTGCACATACAAAGATATGAACAAAATTGAGGCTAAGTATCCTATGAATAAAGAAAGCTACTTTTGATTTAAACACAACAGGACATCTTATGAACAATATTAGTAAATATTTCTTTAACATCAGAGTAATAAAATATTGTTGATGCTTTTATCCACATTAACCTAGCAAACAACACAATGAAGATACTGTCTCCATGGGAAATTTCTTCTGAGCTGTAAAACTTCAAAATAAAGTAAGACCATGACTAGTGTAGGCACAAAATTTTCCAAGACAAGTAGAAATCAACACTGAGCCATAAAGATTAGATGTTTAAGATCCAGCAAGGTAATGAAGGATTAACTCACTACAGTCATATGGATGGTTCGTGGTTGGGTCAGATATAAGTGGAATAAGTGTTTTTCTTTTTTTCCTTCTCTTCCAACTCTAGAAGTTCAAGTTTGATGGAACAAATATCCCAAGGGCCTTTTTTCTTACAGAATTGTACAGGCATCACATGCTGAGAGTAAGATCTATGTGTGTGGGTCTCTTCTGCCTTTTCTCTTATGATGACAGCATAAAGATGTTCCTCTCTACTATCTCTAATTTCAACTACTCCCCAAATATCCCACTTCTAAATAATAAGGTCAGTTTATGATCTTACTCTCAATGTCTCACAGTGGAGATGATGTTTCAGTAAATAAAGGTATAGGGGTGGACATACATAGTGTACCTGAATCCTAGAACTTAGCAATATAGTTCATTTCCCTAAGAGTTTTAATAAAAAAGGGACAATAAGATAAATATATAGGGTTATAAAAGGCAGAAACTTTAAACTATAGTTTAGATAGATTCTTAACCATGACATATAGAATAAGAGGGAAGCTTTAGCTTAGGAAAAATGTTGCAGAGACTATTTCACTTGCAAATGCTTGAAAGCAGAAAATACCCCAAAATTCTCCTAGCATCGAAGAGATATCTGGGGGATGAGAAGCCTAAAGAATTAGTGTTTTACTAGGATGGGTAAGTCAGGGTTATAAAGTATACAATACCGGAAACCTCTAATTACCTTGCCAAAGTTGTATCCAGACCTCCAACACAGTGCTCATAATAGGCACTCAGATGCAGCAAGAGAAGAGTTGAAGGGGGTAGTTATTTTTTTTTTAAATAAAAGATGATCTGCCTATGTCAGGATGTGACTGGTTGGGATGTCAATGAGCCATGAAACATCATAAGTATTTTGGAGCCAAATGCATGTAACTCCAGATTTGCAGGAAGAGGAGAAAAGGAATAAATACTAAATATTGGGATCTATTCAATCAGGGTTTCCACAGAAAATGATAGGTTGGCTTACATATTGAGTCTTCTTGCAGATAACTTAATCATCTAGACATGAGTAGTAAAATCAGGAAACATGTTGGTGGCAAATTTAATTTCTCGTAAAGTAATGAAGTTGCTACAGGAATTTGGCACTCCCTAGATGATGGATATGCACACTATTTCAATACAATTTTGCAACAGCTGCAGTAGAACTTCATTATTTTTGAATTGATTTTGCTGTAATACCTCAAATCATTACTTTGTCTTTATCTTGTTGCCCACTTGAAGTTTTTTTTCTGTGCCTATTAGCATGTTCAGAATTGAAAAGGGTAGAAAGATGTGGAAGTCAGAATCTATAAACTCATCCCTTACTTCACATCTCATTAATTTTTTGATGAAAAATAAAAATTAGTTAAATCTCAAGGAAATGACTCAGCAATTAAATCACTTACCCTGTAGGCAAGAGGATAAAAGTTTATAACTCTGTAATTTCTGAAAATACCAGTGGGCATGACTACCTGCCTATAATTCTTTTCTTTGAATGTATAAAAAATGACTCTTGAAAGCAAGGTGGCTAGGGACACTAGCTAAATGGGTAGGCTGTGGGTTTGATTGAGAAACCCTTCCTTAAAGGATAAAGTGTATGAGCTATAGTTGAGTAAAATGCACTCACATTCACACATGAGTTCATGCACATGTGACATACATAGACCACACATATACAAGTTCACAGGTACACACACACACACACACACACACACACACACACACACACACTATACATACACTCAGACATCAAAGAAGAAAATAAAAGTTAATTCTTTAAATGATGGAAATCATCAAGGCATTAAAATCAAATTATAAAATATCTCAAATAAGTTTGTCGAAAACCTTTTACTTGTGAGAAAGGGTTTCTCTGTATCTCTCATTGTCTCTCCTGGAACTCACTCTGTAGACCATGCTAGCCTTGAAATCATATCTGCCTGCCTCTGCCTCTTGAGCACTAGGATTGATGGCTAATATGTAAGGATTTTGTCTACATGTATGTAAGATTACCAAATCTATACAGTGGCCTTAGATGCCAGAACAGTGTGTCAGATTGCTGGATGTGCAGTTGCAGACAATTATGAACTGCCTTGTGGGCACTAGGAACAGACCCCAGGTCCTCTGCAGGATCAGATAGTGCTCTTCATAGCTGAGCCATCTCTCCTCTAGGAAACTTTTTATTCTCATTAAAAATAATGTGTAAAGCAATAATATGATATATTGCCAAGTAAATGGTTAAGGTGTCCAATGTATACATTTAAATTAACATAATATCGGCCTATAAATTATAATTTAGTTTTTTCAATATTGTGATTTTTTATTAACTTATAGTTTAAAAACTTTTTTCTTGAATATGTATTGCCTGATTTCTTACCCTTCTTCTTAATAAAACTCATTTTCTTAGTCTATTCATTCAAGGTCAGTGACGTTTACATAGTTCAGAGGAAAATGAAGGACAGAACAAAAAGAAAGAAGAAAGGAAGGAGGGAAGGAGGGAGGGAGGGATAGAGGGAGGGAAGGAAGAAAGGAGGAGGGTGGGAAGGAAGGAAGGAAGGAGGGAAGGAGGGAGGGAGGAAGGGAAGGAAGGGGGAGGGAAGGAAGGAAGGAAGAAGGATGTGAGGGAAGGAAGGAAGGAAGGAAGGAATGGAAAGGCAACCATACATTTGTTTAAATGATGTCTGTATAAAATCAGAAACCTAAGAAAGAAAAGAAAGCAAATAAAAATATTTGATTAATAAAAATGATGTCAATGGCCATCATCAAATAAATCATAGAGAACTGAAACTCAAATTTCACAATCAATCAATTTAAGGATGAAAATAATATAAATAAATACATTTTATATTAAAAGAGAACACAAAAAGGAAAGAAAATGTTGTTTCTTTTTCTGGATTTCTCTGTATTTTGGATTTTCAACTCTTCCTTAAGGCCATTTTTAATTGAATATCCTCATCACTGCACAACAAAAAAAAATATTTGGGGAATATATTTTCTTTCTTTCTTTTTTCCTTCTTTTTCATTTGGAAAGAGTTCTTTATGTATAGCCCTTGCTGCCCTGCTTGCCTAGAATAAGCTGCTGTGTGGCTTGCAATCATTCTCCTCCTCTGTCTCTGAATTACTGGAATTGAAAGCATGTGTTACTAGGACTAGAATAAAAAATGCTTCTAGTCATCAGGTTTGATTAACATACATAAGTACATTTTCACTCTTGTTTCAGTGAAATACTTGAACACATGGACATGTAAAGGCTATTATCTCTCTGCTTAAGAATGCACAAAAACTTGTACATGTTAAAATAATCAAAGGATCATTTTATTTGTCCATTTCACGTGATTCATGCTTCCTTACACTTACTGTCTTATGTGGTTGTGTATATGTGGTACGGCTATGGAAACAGTAACAGTTGATCGTATTTACTATCTTGAACTTGATATGTAGCGGACACTGGCTTTGAACTCATATTCATTCTATCCAGTCTCTTGAATGCTGATACCATATAATAAATGCTACCCACCCACCAAGATATTTCTGTTTCTGTAGATTTCCCCTGAATAATTCCTACATTCTTTCAATAGAAAGCTGTCATGATGACTCCCCGAGGAAGCATCCGTGCAGTTGTTCTAATGATTTTAACTGCACACAGAGAAGGGACTGACAATTTATTATTATCTGAAATCAGCATTTGCCTGGAGGGTGTGTGATGCTCTTAATCTTAATGTGACTTTTAAAAGAAGCATTTTTCTACTCTTCAATTATAAGTTTTTTTTAATTGGGTTTTAAAATTTTAAAGGTCTTTAATAATGAATTACCCACAGCATGTCTATTGCCAGCCACAGATGCCATCCCACTCAGTATGTTTTGAAGTACTTTATAATTAATTACAAAATTAACTAATTTTGAGAAACAGTTTTGTTTCCATATTTGATTCATTAGTTCAGATTGTGAATCTATGAACAGCTTATGAAAACACTGTGTGAAGACACAGTGGAAAAAAAGCCATGGAACTGAATAAACACATGTCTAGACATACTTATCAAATAATTGTGTGACAGTCAAGGGTCTGCTCAGTCATGGATCTTCATCTTTATCTCAAGTTCTGAGGCCATTTTTAAAGTTTTGACATTGAGGTTAGTTCTCTCATTCAGTAATAATTTAAGTTAAAAATTAAATTACATTAAATTAAAAATTGTACACTCAGGATTAGCAAACAAGAATTTCAAAGGATGATGAGGATGAGGAGGTTAGAAGACAAGGAGGAAGATGAGGGTAGGAAAGAATATTTTACCATGAAAAATATTCCCACAGCAGAATATTTTCATTCTAGAACAAAAGGAACTAAACATCAAGGGATTTGCCATGGTTTATGGGAGTATAGGGTCCCCTTTACACACCTAACTTTTTGTAAGTAGCTGGTTTTCACATGTGTGCCCACTTGGCAGAGCTAAGATTTCTTTCTTTTCTTTTTAACTTTTTATTCACTCTTTTAGGGTTTCACATCATGCACCCTAGTCCCACTCATCTCCCAGTCCCTCAATATCTGCCCGCTGCCTTTGCACCCTCACCACTGCAAACAAAATAAAATAAAATCACATAAACAAACAAACAAACAAAAAAAGACAAGGCATAGAAACTATCTTGTCTTATAAATTGTAGCTTGCCACAGTGTGTACCACTCTATACCCCTCTGTCCATACATCTTCACTTGCAAATATTCATTGCAATGAGGCATTGATCTGGTTTAAGGTCTGCAGCTTCTCTGATGTCCTCACTGGGATTCCTGGTTATCCTGTTGTCTTGTGTCATGGATATACTGCAGTGTTGGATTAACACACTAGCTCTTTCACATGCTCCAATAGCTCACAGATCATGTAGATTTTTGTGGTGGGCCAACACAAAGTCCTGGATCTGGGCCTCCGTGGTAGCTGAGCTGGTCAACTAGCTATGTTTTCTGAATCTGAAGCACCACCAAGTCAAGCTCACTAGCTCTGTTCCGGCTAGGCCAACCAATACCACCATCAGTAGAAGGCAGGACAGCTCTCCTGATCTCATGGACTATGGGCAAGCTCACCTGCAACCATGCCTCTAGAGTCAGCTCAATCATGCTGCCTAGTCAAGGGTAGAAGGCCCACTCTCCCAAGTGCTGCAGCTATAAAGGGGCTGGACAGCTCTTCTGCATTCACAGCCTCTGGGCTTGTTCATCAATGCCATTGCCTTTAGATTCAGCTCCACTGTGTTCCCCTGGCAAGGTGTAGGGTCTGTCCTCCCTAGTGATACAGCCAGTAAGGGTCAGACTTAACTTACTAGCTCTCATGACCTCAGAGCCAGCTTTCCTGACTACTGCAGGTGGCAAAAGGAGGAGTGGGAGGAGGGCATCGCTACTGTGCCTACTATACCTCACGACACACTGCCAGAGGTGGGAAAGGGTAAGGGGGTGCGTGCATCACCCCATGCCCAAGCCACCTTAGGGCAGATTAGTGGCAGTGCCAGCTCTCCCTCACTCTCAAGTTTTCTTGATAAGTGAATGAAAATTAGCCAGCTTAAAAGAATCTATGTAATTAATATACATTAGTAATGCCTTTGTAGAGTGAAATGCAGACAAAGAGCTCTAGATGGATGGTGGATAGATGATAGATAGATAGATAGATAGATAGACAGACAGACAGATGATAGAATATCAGTTGGGTCCAGATAAAACCTTTTGCCCCTAATTCAATTATAGCTTTTATTACATTTTCAGACCTGATCCTAAATTGGTACAGACTGCCATGAATTAAGGTTAAAGGCTCAAGTTTTCAAGATTGTCTATCTGATCTAATAAGTAACGTTTACTAAATATCAAATTTTAGAGGACTCAAAGGGGTAAAAGTTATTGTTCCTTCATTTGGCCATAAACGATATTTAGTGAATTTGGGGTTAGTTTTATACACAACGTATACACTCAATGTTTGCCTTAGAAACTAAAGAAATGAGATTATAAATAATGTTTATGAGATATATTAGTCATTTACTCTAATGCCCAACATATAATAAAGTCCATATATTTATTGGCCACTTATGTGATTTTCAAACTATTTGCTTAAACATGACAGTCTCCACAAATTATGCCTCATTCTATACACATTTCTACACAAATACAAGCATATAAAACATTTGAGTATGATAAATTTATAGTCCTAGAAAACATAGTATAATTATATGAAAAATTTTCAACTGAACTGGAGGAGCCTATTTTCAGCAGCCTTTTCTTCCTAAGTTATATTTAACCTTTCTCACAAACTTACACTCATTAACAAACTCAGACCCAGGTGTAAAGCTTGAGCTAGGGCACGTGCTGTAGACTATATGCATTCTTACTTGGAAATTTTCATTTGAGGTCAAGACTATATCCTGTTTCTGAATAGAAGTTTTCATCTTTTATTCTCAGCTGTCCCCAAAACATTATTTTTGAGTGAGTTCAGTCCTTCCTCAGTGACAATAGATTTCTCATATCTTGAATGACAAGACAGGAGAAAGGTAGGGAGAAGCTTAGGGTTGTCCATAAATAGTGACCAATGGGATGGAAAGAATCATGCAGACTATATGACACAGTTTAGGGAAACAAAATGAGACCCAAGGAGTGATATTTGAATTTAGTGTCATGGTAACTACTGAAGATCATCCATAAGGAGTTTAATGATATAGGTGTTTTAAAAACTGGGATTTTTTTGTCAAAATTAAAACTGAATTTAAAATAATTTCTTGGCTAAGAAAACTCCCTGGAGTTTGAATACATGAAGGAATAAATATAAAAGACAAGTTTATGGGGGAGTGAAGGAGTAAGAAAATATTTGAGTGGAAGAAATAACAGTGGTAAGAAAGACATAGTAGAAAATAAGTTTCATAAATAGAGAGTAAGAATAGAGAATTGCTGATTTACTCTCTTGAATGGGTGACAAGGGATGTACTATGAAAGTCATTGATTGAATGGAAACTGGAAGTGATCAGACAGTGAATCAATAGTGTCTGAAAAGATTGTGTTTTAAAATAGTTTCTTATGTAAGAGAAAAATATATGTAAAATATATTTTATATATTATAAAAATATAAGCAAATGAAAATGGTATTACATTTGTGTAATTAAAAAATAAACTTACAGGCTAACTATGAATACTTCAATCATTTATCAACATGTGGTGAGTATCAACTATAAAATAGGGGATGCCTCTGATATTATAAATATGAATGATAATTCTGCAATGTGTTACTACAATTATGGTGTCAAAACACAGTGGAGAAGAATGTTTTATGTGTAATCAACTGATAAATATTCTATGTCATTTGGTTTTTATAATATTTTATCATACTCATTTTAATATATATTATAATTGAACTGCTGCTATCATGTTTAACTCTGAAGCCAATTATAATTTTTTGGACTAAAATTGTAAGTAACCAAACAGTGTAAATAGTTATATCATTCTTTGTAAAAACAAGTTGTGTTTCTTTAGCAACTTTATTTATATTCAGGTTTCAAACTTTTTTAATGTTCTGGTAACTTTTTTCTCTTATGACTATTTAGTGGTCTTCCTGAGTTTGTATCATTTTCTTCAGGATTACATCACGCATGATAAATGTTCTTTTATGCTGCAATGCAATAGTCTTCCAAGGATGCTAAGTATTCCTTATGTTTTTTTCCTTTTCACTTTCCATACCATATTCTATATGATTTTATCATCTTAATGGTAATAATAGCTTAGAGTCTTGAAGTTAGACTCGTCAGAATTTCATGTCACCAGCTGTAAGGATATCAACATGGGTGTAACTCTACTGTCTAAACTTCTACATTTTTTAAGCTGAAGGTAAAGACAGTACATAGCACAGGTTTCTCATTTGAAGGGTAAATAAAAACAGGGAGGTTATAGACTTGCATCATAGATTGTAAGTAGTCACTGAACCCCACTCTTTTGTACTCAGTTCTGGGATTGGCAAGTGTAACTCTGTACATCATTGAAAGATTATAATAAAAAATCTTGGGTTTCGTCAGTCCATAGCTGAAGAAACCTAGTGGTCTGTCTACAACAATAACAAATATATGCATTAGGAAAGGAAAGAGTGAAAAATGACTTTACTCAAGGATACAGTAGATGCATGTATGGATCTTTCAGCCTGTTCCTCTATGCTCTAGACTAATTTCTAAATAATTTTCAAATATTTTCACTTTAACATCTTGCCAGAATATCTAGTTAATATATATTGATATATACATATCTATGTAGATAGCTTAGACATAGATATATAGATATAGAGGAATAGAGATACAGAGATAGAGATCTGTGGAGATCCAGAGATAGAAATATAGAGAGATATAAAGATATATAGAATATAGAGTACAGATGAATAGATAGATATGAAGATATAGCTTACTTCATATTTATAATCTACAAATTTAATATATATGTGAATATATACTATAATATACAATTATTATATTTATAAATATTAATATAAATATATAATTACATTTAAATATATTATATATTTATATATAAAATATATAGCATATATACAAGTATATAAAATATACAATAATACCAGTACATGATATATTATGTTATATGCTACATATTATATATAAACTATAGCTACATATTTTAATATATGCTTATATATTCCTTAATAAATAATTTCTTAGGTATGTAACTAAAATATATTTAATATAGATGTATTGCATATATACTATATAAATAATCTATAATCTATAATCTACTACACAATAATAATATATACTATAAAATATGTTGTAATTATATATTATATAAATGCAATAAATACATATACATGATATGTGTGTTTAAATAATAAATACATATGTGATATGTACATATATGTTAGAATTTACTATGTCCGATACATGACAGTGATAATCTCTGAAGGAAAAGTTGGTTTTAAAATTTGACTTTAGAACCATGATACATGGCATAATATAGCTTTTTTAAAAAAAGGGAAAGCAGGAAAGGAGACAAGTTTTAACGATGGTATAAGACCTACTGAAGAAAACGACAGTAAATGAATTGGAAGCTTTGCTTCCTTTTGGAAGATCAGCAAGTAACATAAATATTCAGACTTTTTAAAATTCCATATGAAGTTGAGAATTATTTTTTTAGGTGTGTTAGGAATTGTGTGAATATTTATTGCT
This sequence comes from Lophiomys imhausi, assembly GCA_907164525.1. Classification (NCBI taxonomy): domain Eukaryota; kingdom Metazoa; phylum Chordata; class Mammalia; order Rodentia; family Muridae; genus Lophiomys; species Lophiomys imhausi. The sequence continues at coordinate 2,962,993 of CAJQZJ010032944.1, forward strand.
TTTGGCAGGATGGCCATTTTTATTATGTTGATCCTACCTATCCATGAACATGGGAGATCTTTCCATCTTCTGATGTCCTCTTCAATTTCTCACTTAAAGGACTTGACATTCTTGTCATACAGGTCTTTCACTTGCTGGGTTAGAGTTACCACCAGGTATTTTATATTGGTTGTGGCTATTGTGAAGGGTGTTGTTTCCTTAATTTATTTCTCAGTCCATTTATCTTTTGTATATAAAAAAGGACTTCTCATGTTTTTTGAGTTAATTTTTTATCCAACCACCTTGCTGAAGGGGTTTATGAGTGTAGAAGTTCTCTGATGGAGTTTTTGGGGTCACTTATGTATACTATCATATCTTCTGCAAATAGGGATAATTTGGCTTCTTCCTTTATAATTTGTATCCCTTTGATCTCCTTTAACCCAGATGTCCCTCAACTGACCAATGGATTAAAAAAAAAAAAAAAAACCTGTGGTACATTTACACAATGGAAAGGTACCAGCTATCAGACACAAGGAAATCATACAATTTGCTGTCAAATCTATGGATCTAGAAAAGATCATCCTGAGTGAGCTAACTTAGATACACATGGCAACTATTCACTTATAATTGGATTTTAGCCATATAATACAGGATAACTACACTACAACTAACACACCTAAAGGAACAAGAACATAGACTTTGTCACCTGATAGTGGGACATTTTTCCCTCGTCATGCTGCCATGTAGGCCCCCAATGCATGAGGAAACTCTCTTAACCCTCATGTGACTGCTGAACTGGGTGGGGGGATTGATATGTAGGGACACCCCACTCTGGAGGAGTTGGATAGAAAGGTGAGGGGGGAAAGGGTGTGGCCAGGAGTGGTGGAAAGAGGGCACTGTAATGGAGATGTAACTTGAAGAAATAAATAAACATTTAAAAAGTTAAAAAGAATTCAGGCCAGAGTGCTAGAAAACACACCATTCTGAATGCAGAGGCAGAGACAGCAATAACATGAGTAACACAATATTTCAATAAGCAGAAACAGGAAACACATTAATTCTTTCATACGACACAGGCTTTGCTGACCAGAGAGAATAACCTCCACTTAAATTATTCAAACATTCTGTGGCTGCCTCTTGCTCATCCTACTGTCTATGTGGAAAGATGCTTATCCCAATATAAAAATCTACAAAAATGAATTACACTTAACCTTACTGCTTTCTCCAGCTTGACTAACTTCTGAGAATATCTTCTCTCTTGAACTAGTTGACATTTTGTCTAGTTAAATATTACAAGTTAATGGGTTAATGCTTGTATTGAAAATGAAATATTGTGTGAAATTCTTACCCTTACAACAAGTTTATAAACTCTTAAACCCTTAAGGCCTTAACCATCTCTTCTATTTGTCTTCTGCACAGAGGAATGGGGTAGATTGGGAGGATCAACCTGGGCGAGAAAAAAGGTGTATAGTAAAATTGAGAATATGGTTAGGAACACGTAAAACTAAGGGCCATTAAAGATATCATATAAAATATACTACAGTGAAAGGTTCTTAAAATATATACATATATGAAAGACACCTAAGTGGAGTCACTAAATAATAGGGGAGAAAAACCGATAAGTAGTTATGTCTTGCCATCAAAAGAAACCTGAAGCTCACAGGGTCATTGATCTATGGGAAAAATAAATACTATCTTTGTGCTAAAGGAACATAACAATAGCATGAGTTCTACTGATAGTCTGGTGTACTGATCAGTGTAACAGATCAGTATCTTATTCTGCCATGATTAAGGAAGCTCCCACCTCAATAATATATGGGAATAAATAAAAAGACCCACAACTGGACCAAGACTGGTGTGAGAGTCCTAAGTGGGATGTCTCCATCAGACCCTTTCCCACAAAGCCCAGGGAATTATTTAGAAGAGGAGGCAGAAAGATTGTATGACCAAAGGGATAGAAGACACCAAGGGAGCAAGTCCACAGAAATAACAGGACTGACACACATATGAATCTACAAAGACTGTGCCATCTTCCCAGAGCCTGCAATGCTCTAACAGAGATGTGGTTCAAACCCTGGGAGAAGAAGAAACAAACTCCTATCTCTAGCCCAGAAGCTATATCCTGCTGATAAACACTCAAAAATAATTAAAAAAAAAACTAGCTATGTAAACCACACTTAAGGGAAGTCTCCTTACAAGAGCAACACAAAATGAGCTCAAAGGTGTTTGTGGAGGATTATTTGTTTTGCTTTTTTTTATGTCATAATGTTTGTCTTGGTATTTTTGTTTTCTGATGGACCTTTTGGTTATATATTATGGCTTATAATTTTGTCTATTTGGGATTTCTATGTATATGGAAGTGTGTGTCTCTGTATCTATATATCTTTTTTGTACTTTCCTTTAACTCTTTTATTTTTGTTTGTTCAGCTGTTTTGTCTTATTCATGTTATTTTTGTTTTGTTTTTATTTTTTCTTAGTATTTTTCTTTTTTTCCTTTAGATGCCTATTTGTCTTCTAATGAGAGAAAGCCCAAGAAAGGTATAAATTTGGGTTGGTAAGAGGTGAGGAGGTTCTGGACGTTGAGAGAGGAAACATTATAATAAGAATATATTATATAAAATTATTTTAAATAAAAAATTAGCTTACTTTTTGTGCCACTGAATAAATCTTTAATAAGTATTTTATATATAGAATTCCTCATATGCTTTTGTTAATATATTTAATCTTGAATGCACAAGAATTATTCTCAAGCACTAAATAGGAATATTGACAGAATTAGAATTGGCTAATATTATCTCTAGAAATTATTTTACATAATTATTATGTATGAATTTTAAATGTTTTTATGTTAAAATATTTGAGATGAAACTTCTTTGCAATGTATCAAGATGTTTTAATTCTTTCCCTAGTAACCATATTGCTCCTGTTTATTCACATATGCATTTCATCAGTATTAATATATAATTTGGTGTTATATAAATGTACAAGTAATGAATACAAATAAAAGGATAGAGGAAGATTTTAGAACTCAAAGGAACAGGATGTCTGGTGTGTGATAGTCTCTTCTTTACTGTGGAAGCTGTACCCATTAAATCTCAACAATATGGTTGCCTAAACAAACCTGAAAATGACAACTCTGATTGGCATGTCAGTTTGTATGGGTGACGTCTCACAAGGAAT